>RJWH01000311.1:35911-56970 GCA_004363575.1 Solenodon paradoxus
GGGGGGGGGGGGGGGGCGGAGAGAAGTGAGCTAGCAGTGAATGTCAAAGTTGGGTGGCAAGCTACTTACATGTCCATGCCAGATCAGGGTGTTGTCTAGTAGCAGTTTGATTGGCAGGTAAAAAAGCAAAAGAACGTCAGGGCTTCCTGAGCCTCTTGTCAGCCCAAGCTTGATCACTTCTCACCGGACAGAACGAGTTGAAGGAGCTTGCAATTCCCCTCTCGTCCTCCATCCAAGGCACCGTGAATCCATTTCGGCTTTTCTTCCCCCCAAGTCTCTCTCAGCCTCCTGCCTTCTCGAACATCGCCTTACACCAGCCTCCAAGACCTAGCCTAGCTTTGCCACTGCAAGCTCCTGCAACAAGAAAAATCGTTTATGGCTTAAAACCCCAAATGGCTGATTTTTTAAAAGAGAGAGAGGGAGAGAGAGAGAGAGAGAGAGAGAGAGAGAGAGAGAGAGAGAGAGAGAGAGAGAGAGAGAGGAGAGAGAGAGGGTGAGGGGGAGAGAGAGGGGGAGCGAGAAGAATGCATCCAGAGAACAACAAAAAAGTCAGTTATCCTAACACTGCTCTATCCCCCCCACCGTACAGAAGAAGAATGAAAAAAAAAGCTTTATGTTTTTTCAGTGGGTATTCAAAGATAATTTGATGCCATTGTTTCTGCTACAGATGGTTCTTTTAAATACAATAACACGGCTCTTTGTGCAGGCTACCCACAATAAAAATCGAAAGCGTTCCCCTGAATAACCATTTTGTTCTCTCTTGTATGGGGCCAACAAAAGATGCCGTGAGGTAATGGGTTCTGTTTATTGAAGCCATAGAATAGCGGTTTGATAAAGATTTTTTTTTTTTTTTTTTTTTTTTTAAGCAGAAGACCTTGCAAGGTCGGGCTGATCTCTTCATATTTTTTTTTTATTAAAATATTTCTCCAATAGATTAGTCCATGGTGCAGCTGCAAAGTTCCCTCCTCAATTCTTAATCAGTCCAAACATCTGTCTCTTTGAGGAGGCTTTAAAAAAAAAATCTGCAGTTGTATCAATGGTGCCGTCACCTTATCAAATCCTGAGTTTTTAGGCTCAGTGCCTGCAAAGGCAATGGGGTTTCAATTGTATTTGGTCCTGATGGAGTGAGGCGGAGGGCTGGGGGGAGATACAACAGATAGAGCGACTGAAGAAAAAGAGCCCCCCACCCCTTGACTGTGCACAACTGCATTAGCCAGACACACAGATCACTGAGGACCTGGGGTGTGTCTTGATCTCTGAAAGCTCTCACCCATGCATGTGTGTTTGGACAAGGGCGAGGCATGTTTCTATCCGTGATTGCCCTCTCCTCTGATCAGATTTTCGTTTCTTGAGAACCCACGATGGGAGCCCAGCGGGCAGAGTGGGACAAGCTGAAGGTTAGTCTCTAGCACCCAAAGGCACCCTTGGCTCTCTTTCATTCACTGTTGCTAGCTTTGACTCATTGATTGCTCTCCTATCACGGGGGCTGGTGGCCAGTTCTGTCCCTTCTCTTCCTGTGCCCCCTCCCCCAGACTTGTTTGTATAGCCCCCCTGGGCTTCTCCTCAGTTCCAGAGAGAGCATAGACTTTTCCTCCCAGGGAATTCCTGCCCCCTAGAACCAGCTGGGGTCTGTGTCAACTTGGAAAGGGCCCTGAGTCCTTGGACAATGAGAGCAGCACAGAAGCTGTTGGTAGATGGCTGCGTTGATCTACCTATGAATGCCAGGGCTCTCTGGGTCTCCCAGAGACCAGGGTGACAAGTAATCCACTTTCACAACTTTTGCTCTCTGTGTTGTTTCTTGGGGCAAGACAATAGTCGGGAAAATAGCTTTAATCTTACAAACAAGTTTTCACTGGGTTTTCTCTCTCTGCCCCCTACCCCATTTAGTCCTCCTTTTCTTCCCTAAAGCCATTTAAAGTAAAAGAAAGATAAACACTTCTCAAAGGGATCCCTTGACATAACTGATCTCAGCTCCTACTCTCTCTTTGGAAAACAATGTTATTGGTTTACAACTGGTCTGCAAGTGATCTAATAAGGGATATTTGTGGACTATTACTTCCACACTAAGTAAAGTCTTTCCTACGAAACTTGAAAAACAAACACAAACAACAAAATAGAACATTAAGCTATGTTCACACCTGGCTGTTCCTTAAGAATTAACTGTATCTCAAGGTGAACCTTTTCAAAAACATTTTTAAAGGAAAGGTGCAGATAGGCACGAAGGAGTGAAGGTAAGTAGTCAGGAAGAGAGGAGGAGGGAGCACTTTATTTATTTTTATTTAGTTGTTCACATGGGTTGTTCTCTGGGGCCCTGAGTCTTGAACCTGGGACCCCGGGATGTGTGTGGGACGGCTCCCAGGTGCTCTAGACTGCGAGGCGCCAAGGCATGCCCTCAAGGTGACCATCTTAATTATCAATTCAAGAATGAAAGTCAGAGAAATAAGAAACAAATTTGTACCATCTAACATGCTCTGGATCAAGAGATCTGTGCCTAAGTGTGAGCATGTTGGGAGAGGGAGGAAGAGTATAAATCAAGAGTGACCTTTAATAGAAAGGGCTAAGGGGTGTGTATTTGTTAATTTGGGGCTGCAGGCTAGGGGGAGGGGGGCGTTATGTAAAATTGAAAGTTAATAGTAAAAATACGTCTCCCAGCAGGTGAGGACAAGTGTAAAATGTTTAATTCACTATATTTTGCACTATCAATGTAATCCACTGAAATAAATGGATTTCTTCTTATTTCTCTTGTCACATCCCCCTCTCCCCAAATATCAAACTTAGCAAGGATGCCCCATAAACCTGACAAAAGCTATTATCCTTTTTTTAATGTACTGAAAGTATAATCTGAACTGCTGTGCTCTTCCCACGGAGGCCAGGGTTTGGGGCCAAATTTAAGTCTGTAAGATAGGAAGGTGAATAGCTGAACATGACTAAGGGTGCATAAACATGACCCATCTTCCCAGATGCACCTGTTTAGTCCCAGCCATGAGGAAGTTAAAACTCTCTCAGCTGGCCTCACTCTCTCCTGAGGATCAGGAAGACAGTTTTATTTTGTTTTTTTAAGGCCCTCAACCATTGTCTCAAAATAGTAATGCATCTAACATAGGGCAAGACTTCAGGCTGTAACTAAAAAAATGGGGGAATATGTCACCATGAAAGACCAAAGTGACAAACTCCCCTGGTAGGTGAAGAAATGAATCAAGAACCAGTTGTTTGCAGTTGGAAAACTACTTAAAAAACACAGACAAAACCAACTATTTGTATCCAGAAACTAAACCAACCAATTAGCCTTTCTCTTGTGGAAGGAAGCACACAGCACTCAAAAGCTTCTGGGTTTTAGAAATTATTTGGGGCCAGGAGTGGGAATCTGTGGGTGTTTATAGGTAGCTTTAAACTGGAAACATAATTATTCAAAAGCTCTTTGAGGTCACAGCTGGGCTCCCCAGTCTTCAAGCTGTCATAGGGGGATCCCCTGTTCTAGATAAGAAAGCCTGTGAGTGGTTGGCATTCTTCATGAATGACTCAGATTGAAGGCGGGAGGGAGAGAGGATGGATGGGGGGAAGGAGAGAGGATGGATGGGGGAGGGAGAGAGGATGGATGGAAGGAGAGAAGGAGGGAGAAGGGAGGAGGGAGAGGAAGGGAGTGAGGGAGGAAGGAAGGAAGGAAAGAAGGAAGGAAGGAAGGAAGGAAGGGAGGGAGGAAGGAAGGAAGGAAGGGAGGGAGGAAGGAAGGAAGGAAAGGAGGAAGGAAGGAAGGAAGGAAGGAAGGAAGGAAGGAAAGAAGGAAGGAAGGAAGGAAGGAAGGGAGGGAGGAAGGAAGGAAGAAAGGAAGGGAGGGAGGAAGGAAGGAAGGAAAGAAGGAAGGAAGGAAGGAAGGAAGGAAAGAAGGAAGGGAGGGAGGGAGGGAATAAAGTATTTAAATAGACTAATGGCAGAGGAAATTTAGCAAAAGGGGCATCTGGGCCCTGGTTTAAAATCGGCGAGGGTGGCTTATAAGGAAACATTGGAGGCAAGATTCGGGTCTGGATTTTCCAGCCCCCCACAAATCACAAAGATGGCATAGTGTCAGACTTTCACTAACAGCTGTGGTGAAAGCTGCAGCTTCCCTGTCCTTAGGCCGCTTGTACCCTCTGCACCCACGGGGAAGTAAGTGAGACTCCGACAGCTGGGGCCCGGCCCCTCAGCCTGACTCCCCGCTGCAGTCTTTCAGGCCCCAGGGTGGGATCTCTAGGGGCCGGGTGGGAGGGGCGAGGCGTGCCCCATTCTGCAGAAGGGGACGGCGTGTGGAATATATGACCGGCTTGGGAGCCTACTGCTCCTGTCCACTGGGCCAGGACGACTCCACGACTGTCCTGGACTCACGCAGGTGACAGAGGGCGCGGTCAGGCAGCCGCCCCGGGAAGGACGAGCTTCAGTCCCACTCCTTAGAGTGGCCGCTGTCACCCCGGAGGGCACGCGCCGGTGCGCAGAGACCCGCACCTGCTTTCCACGCCTCTGGACAAACGTCTCGTGGGAGGCGCGGCCTTCGGGCCTCCGCCTCCTGCCCTCGGCGCGAGAAAACCCGAGGGCCGTCGGCGCCGCCACCAGTCTTCCCAGCGGCCTGGGCCCCAGGGGTCCCGCTGGGCTCGCGGTGGAAGGCGGAGGCTCGGCCGGCCGGGCTGGTGCCCCGCGCCCGGTGGGGCCTGCGCGGCCGCGGCCCGGCCACCCTTCCCACGCAGCTCCGGGCCGGCCAGCGAGGTGTCCCTGACTCAGCGGCCAAGGTGGAAGCCTGGCCCGAGCCGCTCCAGGGCGCCCGGGGTGGCCGGCGTGGCTCTCGCGCACCCCGAATGGCAGCATCTAGGAACCGGGGGCCTTGGGAGGCCGCGGGTGCTCCAGGAGGGCTGGGCCTTCGTCACCCCAGGGGTTCAGGGATGTGAAGTCGCGAACTGAGGTTGAGTCGACCAGGCAGCCTGCCGGGCAGCGAGCCAGGCAGGCAAAGGGGGCGAAGGTCAGAGGGCAGGTGCCAAGGCGGCCTGCTGTCCACTGTAGTGGCTAAATGCACGCTTGGTTTTCCTTCCCGCCCAGTTCAAAGTTCAGGTCTCTCTGAAGTCCCCTCGGTTGGTTTATGCTGGCTGACAATGCAACCTAGAAAAGGTAGTGCTTTTATATAAAACCGGCAGAAAAGCTCCTACAGCAGCAGGGAAAGTAGTAAGTAGTAAGGTCTATGGGGAACGCAGCTTCTTACTCCTGTTAGAGCTCTTGCAGTTCACACACATCCGAAGGGCACATCGGAGGTCACAGTTCAAGACCCGGGGCCGGGCAAACCACCAAAGAGGAGCAACTAAATACATTCAACACAAGTTTCTTTCTCCTCTTTCTTCCTGCCTGATAGGTTACTCACCTTCATACCTGCCTGCACCTTTCCTTTAAAAATATCAAACATACGCGATCAAGGCGGGCCCTGGTGGCCCAGTGGTCTCGCACCCCGGGAGCCGTCCCCCATGCATCCCAAGGTCCCGGGTTCAAGACCCGGGGCGGAGCAACAGCCATTGTGAACAAGTAACAAAAAAATAAAGTGCTTCTTCCCCCTTTCTCTTCCTGCCTGCCTGCTTGCCTTCATTCCCGCTGCACCTTTTCTCAACAACAACAAAAATCTTAAAAAACGAAACAGAATTAAATCCAAGAGTAAATAATGACTTTTCACAGGGCAGCCATTCTGTATGAAGGTTCTGAAGGTGTGTTTGGGAAGAGGAGATATTAGGGTATCCAGCTGGGTAAGATATGCTGTGTGCTTTGTGAATGGCATTCATCAAGGATCTCTTTTACATTTTCTTATTAGATATAAAATGAAGTTATACGTGTAATCACATGTTCTGTATTTCCGTATTAATAGTAATAACTTGCAAGTGTTAAGCATTTAAAATATGCCACATACTTTTTGTGACCCTTGAACTCAGTTTCTTTATCAATATTTCACAGTTTTCAATAAATGGAAATATCTGTAGTCTCTCAATGTCTGAATAAAAGGGGGCGTAGAGTAAGTGGAAGGATCATGGGCTTTTTATCTCCTTATCCTTCTGGCATATCCTTACTAGTAAGTACCATGCTCCCGAAATTGTTCTTGGATCAGTCAATATGTTAACTTGCATTTTGGAGAAAATAAAAATAGCATGAGTATGAACTGGACTTCAAGAATAACCCTAATTGGGGACATTTTCCGAATGTATGCCATATGCCACATTGTAACTCCCAGTACACAGTTGAATTTGATAGGTTGTATCTGAATCAAAATTCATAGCAGCTCCGTAAACACACTTGCAAACCCAGTTAAAAGCTGCATAAACATACAAGTTTGAAAAGGTGCCCCACAGTGTGATGATTATTCTTTGTTCTTCTATTTCAGTGGGTTCAAGGATGGGCAGCTGCCCTGGGTGGCTTAATAATGCATTTAAAAAAAATCGAGTGATTTTTTATTTTTACACATTAAAATAAACTCATAAGTATAAGTTCCCCATTCCTCATATTTATTGATGGATTTTTAAGAGAATGAATAGTGCGGTGAATTTGGGGAGAAGACAAGCATATCATTTAGGGTTTTGCCTGTGGAAAGGAATTCGCGATGCAAGGAAGCTGATCCTAAGGAGTATTTCTATTTAGACCTTCCCCTCCTACCATCCTCCCTTCAGCCTTGAAGGAAAAAAAAAAACTCTATTTGAGGTAAAAAAAAAAAAAAAAATTAACCTGTAGTAAGCATATATTATGTACCAGATAGTTTTTATTTCTCATAATCATCCTATACTTTCAAATTATTAGCCCACCCACATCCCCCTTTGAACAGAGTAGAGAAAGAGCTAGCTGGATTCGATGTGGTTACATGCTGGGAAATAGTAGAGGTGAGTTTCAAATCGAACTCTATGATTCTAAAACCCAGCCTGATCTTCAGAATATGGTAGACTGAGTAAATATGGACTCCAGCAAGCATCACTGGTTACTGACTCTTATGGATACTGGAGGAAACTGGCGGTGACTGATGTGTTATCTTGTCTTTTGCTTCTTTCCTGTCTCTGAATTCTGGCTCTCCTAAGGATTTTTTGGCTACAGAGATCTTGACTTGAGGCAGAGAGATAAAACTCTGTCTCGTTCTTGTGCCACACGAAAGTTGGGCCAAATATTTTCTGAATATAGGTCTCAATTGGTGTCAGACTTACAGCTCCCCATAGACTGGCTTGATCCAGGTAATGGTTTTGTGAGGACAGAGTCACAGAGGTCAAATGACGTGTAACACTTAAAACCCCAGCCTCAGAAACCAAAAGGGTGGGTGGAAAATCTAGCAATGACAGAACACATGACTGCTAATTAACCTCATTACCAATGGTAAACCAGTGAACATTTATATTTTTATTTTCTCCGAAAGGCAATTAATTTTTTTTTTGCCTTCTAGTAACTACTTCCCCCCCAGATAATCACCTATATCAAAACCACCTTTTAAAAGGTCAATAGAAATTATTTGAAGACATTCAGATATAAAAAAAAGTATTGTTATTGTAATAGGCACTGTGGATAGTTTAATTTGTATCTTGTATTAAATTAAACATATGGTGAACAGGGTATAATAGATTTTCTATAATTTAGCTGCCAATGTGGCCACAGCAGCCAGTTACTCTCACCAGCAGACTTGTCAGTGGTTTGTTTACTAGCTTATTTGAATTAAAATAAAGCTTCGCTTCTGCTGACTGCACATCATTATCTATGAGACCGTAATCCTGCTAGCAAATCCTATATCTTCCAGAACTGGCTCTTTTGTTTGGGATTACTGAGAGCTTAGCCTATAACAAAGAGGAATAAGGCATCCCTCTCATCCTCATAATTAAGTGTGGGGACTAATTTAGAAACAAACCCAGAAAGATGTACTGTTTGGAGTTATATTTCTATACAGAATGGAGGGGAACCAGGATAGGCCAAACACCTGATTGTTAACAGAATGTTTAAACTATTAAGCAAGTGTCCTACAGGAATCCAGCTTGTAAAAATTAAGAGCAACAGTAAATAAGGCGCTGGTGGCCTTTGCAGGGGCAGTAATTCGGTGTGAAGGATCTGAAGGTATGTTTGGGAAAAGGAAGCATTAGGTGTCAAGCTGGCGGGGAAGTGCTGTGTGCTTTGTGAATACTATTTATTTTGTTCTTCCGCTATGCTCACAGGCTATACAATTAATAATTATTGTTATGAGCCGAGGCATTCAAATGCTGAATAAAAATAACCAACGACTTTTTTAGTACTAAAAGAATGTAACTATCATTGGACATTGTTAAGGTTTAATTTCCAAGGTGCATAACATTTCGTGAAAAGAATGAATGATTTCCTGGCTCCTCCATACACCCAGCTCAAAAGAAACCTTCCTGAATTCTGGCAGCTAATTTCTATCTGCGTTTAAGGAAAGAATTTCACAACGAGGATGCCTAGGAAAGCAGCTTTTATAATCCACAATCCGTATAGAAATGGATGCCCATTTGCTGAAGAAGAGGGAAAACACCAGGGTTGATTTATCAGTGTCTTCAACATTAATTGTCACAGATGGGAAACCTGAGGACCTCTGTGAAACCAAACCAGGCCCTGGTGAATAAAGCAGGTCCTTAGACTTTAAAAACATTTAGGCAAAGTGACTGTTCAGAACATCTGTTATCCTTCTGGCTGAGCATAAACTAGATGTCATGGAGTGCACAGCTGTACATATTTTCGGCTTTTTTGCCAACATCTGTCACAAGAGTACAATAATACAGGTAATTATCAACACCTTATATAAACTGTTTGCTATTTTAATTTTTATAAAGAGTAAAATTAGTATTATAACCCTTGGCCAAGATAACTGAGATGTATATAATCATTTTTTTTTCCCTCTAACAGATGAATAAAATGATTTTATTATTTTTTTTGAAAACACTCACTATTTTCTGCATCCAATGCTAGTATTATGCCACTTTGAAAAGTACAAATTTTAAAGTGATTTGTTTTGAAAAGTAAGGACAAAATTGCAAGTAGCACAGGGGGAAGGTAGAAAGAGGCTAATGATTTGCCTTTCAAGAGTAAGCAAAGGTGATGTATTTTGTGAAAAAGAGAGTTCGTTAGTACCACACCATTGTGGCATTCATTGATTCCAATTTCATAAAGATTAACAATTCATTCGTTAGTACCACACCGTTGTGGCATTCATTGTTTCCAACTTCATAAAGATTAACAATTCATTTTACACAATTTTTAAATTGTCTTTCTTTCCCCTCTCCTGTCAGCCCTAGAAGTTTTCAGAAAAATGGCACATACAACTTTCATTCACATATTACTCTTTTAGTAACCAAAGTTAATTTCAAAATGGATAGCATGCCACATAAATCCAAGGATCCTTCGTTCTTTGTGGCCACGGATTATCTACTATGCTCACCCTAAGTTCCCGGGCATTATTTTTTCATATCTGATTCCCTTGACCTAGACTCTAGTTGTTTTTCAGCCCAAGGAGCATGACTATATTCCATAGCATCTGTTCTGGGGAAGACGCCAGTCAATAAGGTCTTATTGAAAGACCAGACCCAGAAGAGAAAATAAAGGAATTGAGCTGCAGTTGAATTTCATCATCTAAACATGCAGTGTAATCTTAACCAATTCATTACACACTCCTTTTGTTTCCACTACAAAGGGGATGTTACCTTTGTCAGAGGTTGTAATTCCAGTATGTTCACGCAAAGACAAGAGAGAAATTGAAAAAGTGCTATCAATTCTGCCCACGGCCAGGAAGATCTGTGGGGTCAGAAGGTCATTATCACTGTCTCACGCACAGTTCAGAATAGACCACCATTAGCTAAAGTTTCCACATTGCAACAGAAAAGTATAATAAAGGAGAACCACAGAAAATACTAAATAAGGATAGGAGTAAGAAGTCATATATATATATATATATATATATATATATATATATATATATATATATAATTTTTTTTAAAGGAAAGGTGCAGACAGTAATGAAGGCAAGAAGGCAGGCAGGCAGGAAGGAAGACAGAGGAAGAAGAAGCATTTATTTTATTTTATTTAGTTGTTCATCTTCGTTGTCCTCCTCCCTCCATCCCCAGGATGTGAACCTGGGTCCTTGGAATGTCTGTGGCTCATGCCAGGCAAAGGAGTGGACATATCCACGAAACCACAGGGAGCACCAGCAAAATCTTGAAAAAAATTTTTTTGTTATCCTTCTTTTTTCTATTTTTACTCCTTTCTCCCCGCTATCTCCAGGTCTTGAATCTGGGTTCATGGCTTTCATTGCCTTGCGCCTTAAGGCCTGAGCTACAGGGGGATAAAAATCATGTTCTTGAACACACGTGAAGTTGAATTAAATAAAGCGAGTCTCTGGGCAATAGTTGTAGAGGCTTAAATTTTTGCTTTCTTTAAACAGTCTTGTGAAAGAGAAAAATTTGATTAAAGGGAAGCTACCATGGCAAGAAAATGAGTCACAAATGTCAGTGCTCATAATCTAAAGGTCTAGAAAGGGTCAAATGAGAAAGAGGAAGTAAATATGAATATAAAAGGCAGACAAAGTGGCCCCAGGGAAGGACTAAAAAGGAAAGGACGTGACTAAAGAAACCTGCGATATACAGAGAATAAGCTTGGGGGTGGGGGTGGAGGAGCAGAAGAGTATTAAGGTAAGTACAGAATATTAAGTATTAGATTATTAAGGTAAGTATAGAGTATTAAGTATTAGAGTATTAAGGATCAAATTTAGGGTCTGTGAGTGCTACCACTTCTTCAAGAGAGTGACCAGTTGTAAGAAATGAAACTTGGAAGGAGACACACTGAAAGATAATAGCTTAGTAGTATCATTTTGAAGTCTGTTAAGTGGGATCATTTAGTACTCTCAATGCCCAATTTCTTTTTGCTAGTGAGTACAAATCAATGTATTTGACATCTAGAAAGGGAGGGAAAGAGAAAAAGTAATCCATCTCAATAACTTGAGAAATATTTTTAATAATAAATTAGATTCCTCAAAGACATTACTTTTTCCATCTTGTTTTAAACAAGGATTAACAGAACAGAACAAGGATATCTGTGACGTTAGATATTAGAGTGAGCTTCAGAAATGAGTGAATGAAAACAAAAATGACTGCAGGGGCGACTTAAAAGGAAATTCACACTATTTCACAGTGTATCTTGTGATTGTGAAGGCATAGTTGATACACATCCCTCACTGATTACCTGACACTCCTTGACTGTTACGAGTAATATTCGTTAGAATCCGTTTCACACGTTGAAGTTATTTGCTAGAAGGCAGAGCTCTGCTCCGCCCTCTGAAACAGACACAGGCTGCGGTCAGAGGCTCTCATCTTAGTCCCTCCTCCGGGCCAGCCAGCCTCCCTGCTCATGCCCACCGTCCTTGTCTTCTTCATGATCTTAGTCCAGGCTTTTTTTTTTTTTTCCCCTATGCCAGTGTCCCAGATTGGCCCCATCTTTCCGCATTTCAAAATCAGAAACCAATGGTCCCGAAATGGATTCATCCTCCTGTACCAGCGACAGATCATAACGACGCCTTCTTTCTTCCGTGTTACGGGCTTTACATCAGATGCTCTTTGAAGGGGGAGGGGCATACAGCTTGGTCCTTTTTTGGAATTCCCTGTATCATCAACACAGGCCTTCCCATTAGTAAATAAGCATTAGCTTGTAATTAGTTAAGTTTTATGCTTTTCTCCCTAAATCTAGTTCTAAATCACTGAGATGACTTTTGGTATCTTTTTTCTTTTTAAAATGTATGTATTTTTTAGGTTCCAAAGCTAGAGGGTGATAGCGAATTCTCGTGATCAGATTAGATTCTTAAGGATGATATTAATTTTTCCCCTTACTATTATTTATTAGATTCACATTAAAAGGATATTTTAACAGGAAAATATAATCCATTATACTGTGATTCTACAACCATAAAACACTTAAGATTTTCTATAGTCCTGCTCTTTAGCCCACAAATACTTAACATTCACAGCTTGGTACACATAGTTTTGGGATGTTATGTGTATTTAACTTTAATACTTTTTGAAATGGAAAAGGGACAAAGTCTAAATATTAAACTTTCTTTTTTTTTTTTTTTTTTTTTTTAAAGGAAATGTGTAGGCAGGAAGGCAGGAAGAGAGAGGAGGGAGAAACACTTAATTTTATTTCTATTAAGTTTTTACACTGGTTGTGTCGTGTGGTCGTCGCCCCGACCCCTCTCCCGGGACTCAAAGCTAGGGGTATGTGGCTTGAGTGCTTCAGAGGTGATTGACTCAACCGCTGCTCCAACTGGTACACCTCAACTTTCTAATGTTGAAACTTTAGGTCCCCATAAAATAACTGAGAAGATAGTTTTGATGAGACTTTCTCAGAGCTTTCTAAGGCAAACTATTCTAAGGTCAGTGTTTCTAAAAGTAGCTAATCTTTTATGTGTAAATTATGCTATTCAGTTTTAGAAGGATAAATTGGAAGTACAATTTTTAAGGACTTTAAGGCCTTAGAGAAGATACAAAATGGGATTTTCTTTTTAAAGAGGAAGGGAGGGAGAGTAGGAAGAAGCATTTAAGGAAGGAAGTAAGAAAGAAGAAACACCTTTCTTTAGAGCTCATTTGGGGCTTTTACTCCAGCCCTGGGTCTCAAATGCAGGTCCCTAGGCTTATATGGTTTGTACACCAGCGATTCAGCTGTCTGAGCCACAAGGGTGCCCCACAAAATGAAGTTTTAGCGTAGGTACTAGCTTCCATTTTGACTATTAATAAATGAATGCATTTATCTGTTCTTCTTGGAGTCTATCCAGAAAGCGTTCCAGTTCTGAATTTTCCTGCTCTTGTCCTTATTCTAAATACATACCTCATAACAGAATTTTGGTTAAGGTGGTTTAAATGTGTAGGCAATATTGACCATCATAAAGACAAATGTAATTATTTTTTCTATTATTAAACTAGCCAACCAACAACTATCACTCTTACAGGTAACCCAAAGTTTATTTATTTATTGTTTAAGAGGATGGAAGCAGGTAGGAATGAAGGCTGGGAAACTGCAGCTAGGAAGGAAAAGAGAAGGAAAGAAGCATTTATTTATTTATTCTGAAGGAAAGGTGCAGGCAGGAATGAAGGTGAGCAGAGGCAGGCAGGCAGGTGGGAAGAGAGAAGAGAAAGAAACATTTATTTATTTTATTTAGTTGTTCATCTTTGTTGCTCCACCAGCCTCAGGATGCAAACCCACGACCTTGGGAGGTATGTGAACTGCACCCAACCTCTACTCCACCAGAGCATGTCACATTTTATTTAGTTGTTCATTTTAGTTGTTCTTTCTGGTCCTGGGTCCTTGGGCTGTATGTGAACTGCTCTCCAGACACAGGCTTAAGCCCCGAGCCACTAGGGTGCACCAACATGAGTCTCACAGAAGAACACAAGAATGTTTTGTTAATCAAGGGAGCATATTGAATACTTGCAAGTGTTACATAATAACTTTTTTTTTTTTACCACTTCAAGCCAAAAAATTTCGGAAGAATTGCCACAATCGGAGTTTAGCCTTGACTGTCTACGGCCAGCAAATGGAACAATGAGAAGGGTATGATAAGAATATGATAAACTAGTTTGTTAGAAATATACATACACACATACGTAAATAAATACGTACATACACACATATATACATTTCCCCTCTATGGCTCAGGTGGCTAAGGTGCAGGCTCTGAAAACTGTGGACCTGGATTTGAGACCCACAGTCAGGGGAATGACCAGAGCAAAAGAAATGCGGATTTTAATACAGGCCATTTCTTCCCCTTTCCCTACTGTTATGACCTGACTATCTGCTGTAGTACTTATATATTCAATATGGTGGTGATTCGATCTTTCTCTCCCCCCGCCCCTTTCTCTCTCTTGCACCTGTTCCCCCTCAACACCTTCGGCACCCACTCTCAGGAGACTGATTCATTGTCCTGCACAGTTTAATCTACCATTTCTTATCTAAGCATGATCAGCATCTAGAGTATTTTCCGTTCCCACCATGAAACATAAATCTGACAAGGTCACCACCAATATGTAATATTATCCATCCAAACATAGGAGATTGCTTCCTTTTTCAAGAAGGTTAAAGACGGTAGGATCGTAGAGCAAGACCTTCTGGAATTCTCTCCCATAGAACTCAGCTGGTCCTGAAGGGGCCAGAAACTCCAGCCAGGCCACAGCCCAGACAGAGAAGACTGTGCTCCACAGAAAACACAGAGCGGCTTCCCCTCGTGCACCTGCAGAAGCTGTTGTCAGCTGTTCACTTCTACAGTTCTGCAGCTTTTCTCCATTCCTGCCTATGGGCTGGGTAGTTTATTAACTCCTTAATCTCTCCGGCAAAGGATGCAGAGGCAAATATTTGTGGGAGCAAGAAAAACACACGAATGAAAGGGTGATTGAGCAGGCTGACTGAATTTTGTGTTTACTTGGAGAAATTATTGCTGAGAGTTGCCTCCACAGCAGTGCACGGTCCAGAGTGACATCTCAAAATTCAGCCTTGACTTCCTAGCTTGGCTTCTCATTCAGTCCATCTTCAGCAGTTATTCAGCACACCAGCCTCATTTGATGTTGCAGGCAAAAAGCCAACAAAAATATGGTCCTATTGAAAAGCCTTTTAAGCAGTGAGCACCTCCCTTCTTCCCCAATTGTTCCCTGCTTTTTCACATTCCTAGTTAATAGGTTTTTAAAGCGGTTTCCTCAACTCTTTTCCTGCCACATACTGTCTGGCCTGGCATCCATGCAGCAAAAGGCTGCTCTTCAAGAGGCTTTTAAATCCATTGTACCTCTTTGTGCCTTTCAGCTGCTAACTCTTCAGGTAGAGACTGCATTTCTTGCTTAGCATATTTTGCATGTTCCAAGTCATTCACAGCAACTACAGCAAAAGTGAGGATACAAATACAAGTAATAAATGGAATCACTTAAGTGAAGGTTAGGGCCATAGCTGCTGTGTTCTGTTTGCTAAGGTAGCTCACAGATATCCAGCAAACAATTTCAAGAAATATGCAATTATGAGTTGAAATATAAATAGAAGATTTTTTTCTTTCTTTTCTTCTTTTTAGGATTAAAGTTCCCTGAGACTTTAATTTATTAAAATATCAATATATAGTAGACTATTGGAACCCCCCTCCCATTTGTTTTTGTCAGTAGAATAAGGATGAGAAAAAGATGCAAAATGATGAGCATTACAAAACTCAAATAATGAGAACAAGTAAGAAGGAACTGAAGGTTTTGTAGTTCATTTTTCATTTAACAAGTATTTAGTGTCTGCAGTGCGCCAGGAATTGTGCTTAGGCATTAGATGAAGGATGAATAGGAAACAGTATTTGTTCTAGAAGAAGCTCGTGGTGTAGTGAAGAAAAAGGCAAGTAAATAGGCAATTAATTAAATAAGTATTTTGAGAAATAATTCCTTGTGACTTTGCTTGAAATTAAAATGACTTGCTTAGCTCAGAAACAGGAAATCTAAGGCAGGTAACTATGCTGTTAAAATATGAAGTAAACAAGCATTTTCCCTACTGACTACAGAAAATAACCATGACAGGTACTTGCTTTTAAATCATTACAGTTGTATGGTCTTTTAAGACCCTGCGAAGCCGTATGCTTTCTCTTCTCCTGAGAATCTCATCATGTTGCCAGGATGAATTGAAGATTATTATTAAGCAATGTAATCATTATAAATTATTCAAATACCTCTTAAAATACACTCTTTTTGCCTGTTGTTTTCCAACAGGTGATATTTTATAGTCAGTTACAGAAAACTAAAACGAAGACTCTCCAGGATGAAACTATTTGCAACCATCATATTTTCTTTTTCTGTGCTACAGCTACCCCAGAACAAACTTTACATCAAATTGTTTCCCCATAGTTTGTTTATAATTCTCTCTCCAATGATTGGCATATAGGATAGATTTATAAAAGCAGCAAAGAAGGAAGAAAGGGAGGAAGGGAGGAGGGTAGATAGGAAGGAAGATGTTTAATCCTTTCTTCACACTGAAGCAGAAATATCTCATCAGGGGCTAGTGTGAACAACTAAGTAAAAATAAAATGGAATTCTTCTTCCTTCTCTTTCTTTCTGCCTGCCTACCTACTTGCCTCCATTCCTGCCTGCACCTTTCCTTAAAAAAAAAAAAAAAAAAAAAAAAAAAAATTCTATTAGGCAGTCACATCAGTTGCTTCCCCTCCCTGCCCACCATTTGAACCCAGGAGCATGCGGCCGGCATCCTTTGGAGGTGACTGTCCCAACTGCTACTCCAGCAGGCTGTGAATCAAATCAGTTTTTTGTTTTTTTTTAAAGGAAAGTTCGGGTAGGAATGAAGGCAAGTAGGCAAGCATGCAGGAAGAGAGAGGAGGAAGAAGCATTTTCATTTAGTTGTAAATCTTGGTTGTTCTCCTTGGCCCGGGACAAGAGGACTGGTCCTTGGGATGTATGCGGACTGCGGTTAGACTAGAGGCAACTGACCAAAACTCTACTCCACCCAGGCTTGCCTCAAATTGATTATAATAGCAGTGTTGCTAAAGAAGCAGTAACCATAAGAAGTATTTCAGGTAGGGGCCAAACAGAGTGAGTTTTTATTCTACTCTTTCTCCAAAGAAAGATTTACTTGTGCCAAAGTCAGATTTGCTTTTGGTTAGAAGTGATGCAGCAATTACGATCATATGATGATCAATCAGACCTCATGTTGACCTGCATTCCCTCTATGTAGTTTGTAGGATTTACAACCTTTTAGAAGTCTCAAATAGACAACTGTCATAGAATATTGGTGTGCATGTATTTAAAAAGGAAAAAAAAATCTAAAAAACAAAAATCAAGTAGTTTCTAAATCTTCATTAAAAGACAACTTGGTTTTTTTTTTTCTTTCTGATGATTTGTTTTCATTGATTAGTTAATTCAATGCATTGTTATTGACCACTGATTTTGTGAAAGAGGTTAGTAGGTGTTGTAAGGGAAACAATGAGTAAGAAAAGTACTCCCTGACCTCAGGAAATTTTAATCTGGTGAACAGGATGACAGTATAATATTCTGTAAGACAATATGATTAATGTCCTAAGGAAAGTAGGGTTTGAGCTGGACCAAGAAGAATTTAAACCCCCAAAATATGACAAAGACTTTATAAGCAGAGACAATAGCTTTCGCTAAGGCTCTATGCTTGGAGCATGTTAGATGGATGGGGATATAGGCTTATGGAGGTTAAGACCCTGTAGTAGAGACATTTAGATGGGAGTTATGATTTACACTAGATATACATTCAGGGAAACAATGGGCTGTTATTTTGTTGGATGAATACTAGTTACAGGAGCTGCTAAAATTTGTCTTAAGCAGGAGTGATAGAAAACAATAAAGAGGACAGTATGGCACCAACATTTTATAAGACTGGAAAGAGGAAAAGCAGATGGAAGAACTGGTCTCACTGGAAAGGGATGCATTTGGCTTCTCTCTTGTTGTCTTTGAATTGCTGAATGTTCTGGTTGGGGACAGGGTAATGAAAATGGAGGAACTTGGGACAGAGGTCAAGACTAAAGATAGATTATGGAATCATTTGTATCATAATGATAACTGAAATGCCACAAGGAAATAAGATCTCAAAAATAGAGATTGTGGTGCTCTATGGACAAAACCTGGACACTTAAATCTAGGAAGAAAACACCATAAGGGGAGACAGAGATGAAATCATAAAAAAAGATAAAGGAGTACCAATGTGAAGGGTCACAGGGACTAAGAAAGGAAAAGGAAAATGAGGTGAGATCAATAACAACCAGACACACTCACTGAAAGAATTTCTCATTTTAAAAACATTGTGTTTTATCTGCATGTTCTTGGTATTATAATATCTCACATATTTGTTCTGTGTTTAGAAGGATACACACTAAACTGCCAGTAATTGTTAATCTGGAGAAATGTGTGTGTTTGGAATGCTTTTAGTGGTAGTAGTAGTAGGTTTTCTCTCTATAAGTAGACACAGGTGTATGAATCAGAACCTTGGAGAAAACAAATGGCACAGTCGAATTAGAATAATTCCAGAAGTGTTTCCTAAGGAGACGGTCTATAAAGCTATGGACAAGATGTTGAGAAATCACAAAGATTACTGTGGTATCCCAGGGCTAACAGGCCTGGGCCCAAAAGGAGGAGAGGAAATTCAGAAAGAAGAGTGGGGAGGGGCCATGACCTTGATGGCAGCTGCCGCTTAGGTCAAAGGAGCAACAAGTCTGAAGAGGGACCTCCAGGAAGGAAGAGTAAATACTCTGGCTTCATTCTCCTCTCTCTCCTGGATGTTTTTTTTGCTGCAGATTGGCCTAATATATCAGGAGCTAGTTTTCTGGGGACCATGTCTGTCCAGGGCAGTCCCTTCAGTCCAGGCAGGGTGGTAAGGGTCTGCAGGGGCAAATGGAAGATATTTGGCAAACTCTCCTGTGCAAATTGAAAGACATAATTGTGTGTCACTCCTCAGGGTTTATTTTAAAGGTGTAAAATTTTCTACATAATTTATATATTCACATAATACAAATTTTATAATATAGATTAATGTATACGTGATTTAAAAAAGAATCTGAAACCTCTCCACCAAATAAAGTCTTTAGCTTAGATAGTTTTTCTGTAGGCTTTCAGAAAACTTTCAAGGAATAAATACTATTATTTTATCTAAAGTTGCTCTAGAAACAAAACGACACACAAAAGGGAGGTTGCCCGGTTGCTCAGAAAATTTTATGAAGTTTATATAATCTTGATTATTAAATCAAAATAAGAATAAAGAATATATAAGACAGATAAGGAAGGTATAAGAGGAGAAAAGCATAAACCTGTTTCACTTATGGATGTAGGTACAACTATTCTAAATAAAATGTTAGCAAACCAAATCTAATAGTTTACTTTTAAAGGTGTATATTAATCAAGCAGTATTTATTCCATGAATGAGAGAATTGTTTAACATCAGAAAAATGTATCAGGCATACCCTGGTGGCTCAGGCAATAAGCTGAGTGTGGATCATGCCAAGTCCAAGGTCCTGAGTTAGCACACAGGGGAGCAACCAAAATAAATAAACGAATAAATGAAAGTGCTTCTTCCCCTGTTCCCTCCTTCCCCCTTCCCCGCCTTCCCTCCTTCCCCCTTCTCCCCCTTCCCTCCTTCTCTCTTCCCTCCCTCCCCTCTACACTTCCTTTCCTTCTTCCATCCTTTTCTCTGAAAAAAGTATTAAAAAATAAAAAGAAAACGTATCTATGTATTTCACTTTGATATCAGATCAAACAGTGTATTTCATGGGTCACAGAAAAAACATCTTATTTATGATAAAAGTTACAGAATAAAGAATTAGTAGTTATTTATGATAAAATTTAGAGAATTTTAGAGTATCAAAATACTTCCTAGACTATTTACAAAAACTTAAGGTAAACGTTCTGGAATAAATTGGAAAATTGGAAGTATTTCCATTAAAACAAAGAACCAGAAAAGGCTTCTTCAATTTCTACTACCATTTAAATGTAATATTAAAAGTACTGCCTCTACTTTAAGGCAGGATGAAGGCATAAGCCAACGTTAAGATCGGAAGAGATAAAAATCATTATTAGCAGATGATATGATCTATATAGAAAATTCAGTTGAATCAACACATGGTACTAACAAAAGTTCAGTAAGTCTGATATAAATATAAAAATCAATTAAAAAACCACTTCTTTTAGCAACAGAAAAATTTATTATAGTAAAATAGAAGATTATTTTAAAGAGTAGATATCCTTATTTCTTTGTTTCCTCTAGTAGAACAACAGAATAGGCCATAAATAAGATGTAAATAACTGGGGAGTATACTGTGTTCATGGTTGGTATATGTCAGTCTAGTAAAGCTATCAATTCTCTCCAAGTACACAAGGCGAAGTAAAGGAAATTCCAATAAAAAGTTTAACTGGAGTTTTGAGGAACACAACACATTCTAAAATTTAGATGAAGGTCCCAAAATTTCTAAAAATGAGAACAGAAAAAGGTGAGTCATCTGACCCAAAGGCAAAGGCAATTAGAACAAAGTGAATGAATGAGCGCACATTAAACTGTAAAGTTTCTACACAACAAAGATAATAATCAAGTAAATGAAAAAGTAACCTACCAGATGGGAAAAAACATTGGCAAATCATAAATCTGATAACGGGTTAATACCCAAAATATATAAAGAACTCATATAGCTGAACAGCAAACAAAAACAAACAACTTCCCCCACCTTGCAAAAAAAACCCCAAACAACCAAAAACCAAACTAAGCAATACAGCTAAAAATCGTAGATTTGAATAGACATTTCTCCAAATGTGACATACAGATGACCAAGAGGTTCATGAAAAAAAATGCTTAAATTCCTAATCATCAGGAAAATGCAAATCAAAATTACAATGAGGCATCACCTCACACCTGTTAGAATGATTATTATCAAAAAGACAAGAGTTGGTAAATGTTGGGGAGGATGCCAGGAAAACACAATACTTGTGCATTGCTGGGGGAAACGTCACCTGATGTAGCCACTATGGAAAACAGTATGTGCAAGTTCCTCGAAAAATTAAAAACAGAACTACCTGACCCAGTAATTCCACTTCTGGGTATTTATCCAAAGAAAACAAAAATACTAATTGCAAAAGACATACGCATCCCCATGTTCACTGCAGCATTATTTACAGCATCCAAGCTATGGAAATGACCTAAGTGCTCACCGATGAATGCATGGATAAAGAAAATGTGGCATACCATCATACTTCACTTACCAATGGGGATGTATTCTGAGAAATGCGTCATCAGACCATTTTGTTATTCTGCGAATGTCATGGAGTATAATTATGAAATCCAGAGGGTGGAGCCCACTATCCACCTAAAACGTTTAGTTTAGCCTATTGGGAATCATCTCTAAACGTGAGATCCATCTTTGACCAAAGCACTGTGAGGGACGCATGATTTTTTATACACAATATAGAACATTATTTAGTCATAAAAATAAACTTTGTCATCTGCAACAACATGGATGGACCTTGAGGGCTTTACTGCTAAGTGAAATACATCAACATTATCATGAAAAGAAAAATGGAAACAGA
>RJWH01000311.1:57070-463759 GCA_004363575.1 Solenodon paradoxus
CTCTCTCTCTCTCTCTCTCTCTCTCTCTCTCTCTCTCTCTCTCTCTCTCTCTCTCTCTCTCTCTCTCTCTCTCTCTCTCTCTCTCTCTCTCTCTCTCTCTCTCTCTCTCTCTCTCTCTCTCTCTCTCTCTCTCTCTCTCTCTCTCAAAGGAAAGGTGCAGGCAGGAATGAAGACAAGCAGAAGCAGGTAGGAAGAGAGAAGAGGAAGGAGCATTTTATTTATTTTATTTAGTTGTTCATCTTGGTTGTTCCTTCTGGTCCCAGGACACGAACTCAGGTCCTGGGATGTACGTGCACTGTAGCCAGCCCCTACTCACCAGAGCACACCACATATTAATCATATCAGTGTCTTTAAAATGGGTGAGTAGTATGAGGAGGAAAATGAGACTGAAAATTGAAGAAAGAACAAAATGAAGTGAATCAGAAGGATCTTGCCTGGACCAATGATGACAATTTACTGAGATATTAAGACCCCAAACATGTTCACCTTTGTTTGTGCAGCTGAGGTTCAAGAGCTAACAATAACACCGTTTAAGTGGATTTCAGTCTTTTGTTACAATAGCTCTCTTTGTCATATGTCATTTTGTACTAAAATATGAATTATGTTTCTTGTGCTATGCATCTCTGGGATGCCTCCTCTACTGCTGTTCTTTCCTAAAAGAGACGCAGGATAATCCAGTCAGAAGGAAAGTTTTGAGAGGCGAAGAGCGAGCCGCCAGGGTTTTCACATGGCCTCCAAAACTGATCTGAAGTTTCAGCGAACTGAGAAAGAAACTCTTTCAACAGCTTTCCAACATTTTAGCCTTGGACTAGTGAATTCTACACTTCAAATTACTGAGACTCCAAAAGAGCTTTTGTTCTTTACCATATTAGAAATTTAAAAACTGAAATACTTAATAATTCTAAAAGAATCATAAACCATAATATGTTAACATAGCATTTAAAATGGAAAATAAATACATTTCGCAATACAAACATTTAGTGAGAAGAGTGGCATCATTTTACATATGTACACATCTCTTTAAAGTCTTAATTAATAAAAGACAGCTGGATTCTCATATTTGATTCTGTATTTAATCCCTTGCTAAATGTTTTGATTGAAGTACATCTAGAAAATTCAGCTTCACACAGACATGTAGTTGGAAAACTGAGGAGTGTTTTAGTAGTGTTTTCAGACAAGGATATTTTTCACCAAAGCTCTACAAGTAGTAGTTTCTTAAAGGCTATTTTTAGTGTGAAATCTAAAACTATAATAATGAACTTTTGTAACTTCCTACATTAAAATCCAGTGGCATATCTTGTATTTTGATGGATCTTTTACTCATGAATGATTTTGTAATTTCATGCATTACTCATTATGCAATATTAAAAATCACATTTATTAATTATAACATTGATCTAATCAGGAAACGCTTAAGTTTTGAGAAACTGCGAAGCTTACAGAGGTGGATACAAGTTTTCCCAAATTCTAATTTTCACTTGAAAACTCAACATATTATCATTGACAGCATGTTCTTGTGTCCTAGTGGATGAGGCCATTGGACATAGGTCACACACATTCCAAGGACCCAGGTTTGAGACCTGGGGTAGGGGACAAGCAAGAGAAACAATTAAATAAAATGAAATTTCTTCCTCTTCTCTCTTTCTGCCTGCCTACTTACTCAACTTCAATCCTGTCTGCATCTTTCCTTAAAAAAAAAAAAAAAAAAAAAGACAATCATATTGTCATTTTCTTCCTTGTGGTTAGACTCGCTTTTTTATTCTTTATTTTTGAGAAAATACTAAATAAGCTAAGTTTGAATCAACCCGAGTTTGTCAATTGTTCTTTCAAATAAAAATGATGTTGCTTGAAAAAAGGTACCATTAAGTCCAGCCTGCAACTCAATTGCAACTCAGAATATGATGAGGTAGACACCCATAGTCCTTTGGCCAGTATGCAGCGTAAGTGCTCTATGCATACTTCCATTACGCGTACAGAATATTAAAAAGATTTGTACTCGAGGTGAGATTCAATAAAATTAATACTTTTTCCGGAGTCACTGAAGATATTCCTATATGAAACTGGCTTTCCACTCTGCATGGTGGTGAATGACAATGCCAGAGGAATTTTGTGAAACTATTGTCACACAGCCTTCCTCAGCCTCTGTTTTAAATTCCTTCTTCCTAAATTTGAAGAATGAATTAATTAGAGTCCTCCCAGGAACTCTGAGTGATATGTAAGAGGAGGACCAAAAGTTACCCTATAAAGAAGGGAAGGAGGCTAAAAAAAGATTGGGGAGAAGGGTGGGAGGGATAGAAAGAGGAAGGAAGAGAGAAGAGAGAGAGAGGAGGAGGGGAAAGTAGAAATGGGTGGGGGGAGAGAGTTAATTTTAGAAATCTCCATGTCAGAAATTATTTTTAAACTTCAAGTAGTAGAGTGAATATTCTAATATCTTTAGAAATTATGAAAAAAATAAATTACAATTGATAATTTATTGAAGAAACATTACATTATAACATTATATAGTTAGGATGTATAAATCAACATCTGTATATCTACTTTTTTAAATTTTATATTTATTGAGATAACTTTGCTTTACAAAATAATCTAAACTCATATGTGCAGGTTCCCCATTCCTTAAATACATGTCAATACATCCTGCTCACTCTCAGATTACTAAGTCAACAGCTGTACATGTCAGGTTCATCACAAATGATCCAATTCTATCACCATATAATTAATTCCCTTTAACTCAACTTGACACTCCTTTCTCTTAAGGTTATTGCAATTAAAAAAAATGTACTACTGCATGACACAAAACATACTATAAAGTCAAGAGACAAATATTTGTAACTTATACCAAAGAAAGGACTGAAATATTTATAATTTATATGAATATTTATAAAAAGCCCTAGATATAAGAAATGATGACTGGAACAAATAAACAGATATGTCACTGAAAAGGAAGTATGAATGGTTCCTTAACATATGAGAAGATACTCAACCTCACTCTTCATAAGCTAAAATCACAGCTATAATAAGATGTTATCTCTTACTTAAAGTGACAAAATACTTAAATTTAACAATATGTTAGTAATATGTTAGTAAGACTATATGGAAAAGGATAACCTTGTACAATGCTTATAGCTATAAAAATTGGTATACCCCCTATTGAAGACAATTTAGAAATCAGAATCACAAATTACCTTTTCCCCGCAGAAATTTCATTTCTGAAATTTTTCCTATAGATGGACTTAAAACAAACATATATGTGGAATGACTTTGAAATAAAATATATTTTTTGCTATTGATTATATTTGCAAAAGTTTAGAAACAAGTAACTGTTCATCAGTAGGGAACTCATAACAGTAGTTAAATGCTGAAAGAGTTAATGGTAATAGAGCATACTGAGTGCAGAAATAAGAGGGAGACTTTTCACTGTGTATCTATCTCCACATATATTTCATTTGAATTTTTTTTTTTCAAAGAAAGGTGCAGGCAGGAACAAATGAGAGCAGAGACAGATCCGAATAGAGAGGAGGAAGAAATCCTTTATTTTTTATTTAGTTGTTCATCCTGGTTTTCACTCTGGCCCTGGGTCTAGAACCTGGGTCCTTGGAATATGTGGCCTGTGCAGTCAATCAAAAGCAGCTGACTAAACTGCTACTCTACCAGGGTGTGCCTCATTTTGAAATTAAAAAAAAAAAATCCACTAATTTTTTGTAAAGGATTGAAAGTTTTCTCTATATTACCTGGCAAGCACTACGTTTCCCCTTGATGGTTACTAAGATAAAAAAAAAAAAAAAATTTGAAGAAAAAGAATCCATCTGGTTCTGCTGAAGCAAAATTGATATTATGCACCTGAGGGTGCATTATTTTCAGTAGTTGCCTAATACATATTGATTGAACAAACAGATGCATATTTTGTTTGCTATTAGGTGGATATGATGGTAACAGGAGTCACAAGAAATAAAATTCACTTTTAGTTCCACTGTCTTCCCTCAAACATGCTCATCTTTGCACCCTTCCCTCTTTTCTCCTTTTCATTTTCCTAAACACAAGCTTCTACTCATGTGTCACTACCAAGACATGAATGAAATTGTATCTGAAGGAAGAATACGAAGGACAGATGTCTAGGTCCCGGTGGATGAGAATTTTGCCCATTTTCTTTGATAAGGAATAAAAAAGGGAATATGCTACACTGAATGAACTGATTGAAAAAAATTTTAAATAATTAAAAACTGTATTTGTAGACAGAAACTGTATTGCTGAATTCTGGGACAAGTCTTAGAATTTGAGATTTTATAATTGATTTCCTGAATGTGCATACTTTTTCCATAAAGATTAATTCCATAGTTAGATAGAAAATATCCCATAAGAACTTAATCCAGTCAATCAAAAGCTGCATTAACTGTAATATAATATATATGTGCTATAACTCATGAATTATCATACACAGTGCAAATTATTATAAATGCCTTTATCATATGCCATAATTGCCATACATTTTCTCCTACCTTTTTTTTTCAGTCTCAGCAACAGAGGCTCAGAATACATTTACAGGGTGTCAAATTTCTGACATAATTAAACAGTAGAGCAGAAACATAATTCAGTTTGTTTGATGAAGCATTTTACAGTTTTACATGTCTTTAGGACATATACATATGTTGCTATAAAATAATCCGTTTGTCACTTTTCAAAAAGCTATCATCGATGAACAGTGGAGTGTTCATAAAAATGCATATTTATAAATAACGTAATTGTAGGCATTCATTTTCAACATAGCACCTTCAGCATCCATTTTTTCTGTCTTTTTCTAAGTGAAAATTATTCTCTAGCCTCTTAACTTTAATAACAAGCAAAAACTAAGGTCAATGAACTAAATTTATCCCACAGGATGAGAACAAATTATTTTAATTTCAAGTTAACATTTATTTTTGGAAAAGTAGGAGGCAGACCTTTCTACTTAGAAGAAAAAAAATCAGAACCAAGTCAAACGGGGCAGAATCCAGTTTTATCTTTCCTATGTTGCACAGACATTTCGGGGCATGGCACCATTTTAAACATGGAGCTATCGCTGCTCTCGGTTCACATCTGGTTGGAATGAGAATTCCCTGGCAGTGACACCTCCCATTCACAGATGGGAGGAGTCGGAACACAGCTATGGAGTCACCCGTCAAAGGTTTTTTTCATTATTAACAGAAGAGTTATATTGTCTGCCTGCCTGAGAATGTTTATGGAAACTTGTGATTTCTACATCTGGAATTTATTTTTGAGAGTGCATGCAAATCAAACTATTGAATAGGTAACAGATATTTACTCCCCTACAGACCCAATTTGAGGTCTTTGATACAACTGCAAGAGATTTTCAAAGTTCTCCAACACAGCTGAAAATCCCCCAAATGTCGTATCCTGAGAAGTTTTGGGAGCTCTTAGAAGCCGCTTTTAAAGAAGAGGCTAGATTCCCTTATTTCTGAAAGGGCTTTATTAAGACATTACCTAGCAGCAGAGAGATGATTTTCTTTTTTCTATCTTTTTTTTTTTTGGTCTTCGGAACTTATTTTGGTCAGCAAGGCTCAGCAATAATTTATATAATCTAAGATTTAAAATCAAGGCAGCAGCCATTTAACAATTACCTTTCAAATGCAATTCCTAAAATAATTGGTGTGTCTACACGTGACATTATACCAGTGGTTCCTAGGTAGTGATTCGTGATCTACCCATCTGTGTTAGTTAAGTAAGAATATTTGGACAACAGAATGATTTTTTCATCGTTAAACTGAACCATCTTATTTTATTTTTAGTTTTTAGAGGAAAGGTGCAGGCAGGAATGAAGGCAAGCAGAGGCCGGCAAGAAGAGAGAGGAGGAAAAAGCACTTTATTTTTCATTCAGCTGTTCATCTGGATTGTTTCCCCTGGCCCTCATGGTCCTGGGTCTTGAACTGGGGACTTTGGGATATATATGGACTGCACTTCAGTAACCAACTAGGCTACTAGGGTGTGCCTAAATTGATCCACTTTAAATGAGGACCATCCTTCACACTGAGATTATATTATCTCCTCCTTTTAAATGTCAAACTATTCCCTCTTTCATCATGTATGGTGGGGATAAGTAATTGGTTTTCACATTTTTTGGTGGGAATTTTCTGTAAGTCTCTCTAATTTTAGGGATACTTTATTAGTTTTGAAATCCACACATGTAGGAATACGTGTCATACAATATTAGAACATCCACATAAAGTGACAATTCAGAAATGAATGCAAAAACATTTAACTTATCCAATATTTTATGTTTCTTCAGGACACTGAGACAGTTGCTTCAGAGAAAGTTACATGTAGTCTACTATATATTAAAAAAGTGAACTAATGAATAAATCTATTCAAATGGTCAACAGGTAAGATGAGATGAATTGAAAAGAGACAAAAAATTTGACCTTGGGTCAGAATGAATGTACTAGGGAGGACGCTAACTGCCATGAAAATCCTGCCATGACTGAGGTTATTTCATGGGCTTCATCTTTAAGAAATGAGATTTGTATTTCTTCAACTAAATCTGGGATTAAAGAGAGAAGGATCACTTTGCAATCTGATAATGAGGAATGGTATGAGCAGTCGGTGATTAATGAAGATTCAAAGCCTGGACTGCAGAATCTTACCTGTCCTATTCGAAGCTCTGAGTTTAGCACCTAGCAGGTGCTCCATGAATGTCCGATGAAAGAAAAAAGAGAAGGCAGCTGGTGGGAAAGCAGCAGCGAGAGTGTGCAGAGCATCAAGATAAATTTCAGGGGCATTGTCTTGTGGCTCAGGTGACTGAGATACTGACATGTTGACCATGTAAATCCCAGGGACCAGACCTGGGTCAGGGTGAACAACCAAAATAAGTAAAGATGATTCTTCCTTCCTTTCTTAAATGCTTCCTCCCTCCATCCCTTCTTTTCTTCCTTTCTTCCTTCTTCCTCTTCTTTTAAAAGTATTTTCTTGAGATAACTTAGTTTTACAAATTAATATAAACTCATATGTGCAGGCTCCCCATTCCTCAAATATATTTCAATACACCCTGCCTTCCACCAGATTACAGAGTTCTTCACCACTGTACCCTTCTTTTCTTTTTTTTTTTTAAAAAAAAAGTGCACCCGGGTGGTGTATCAGTTTAGTCCACCACTTCTGGATAAGCGCAGTCCACATATATCCCAAGGACACAGGTTCATGTCCCAGGAAACAACAAAGATGAAAACTAAATTAAAAAAATTAAAATGCTTCCTCTTCTCTCTTCTGGACAGCTCTTTCTTACAAAAAATTATCTAACACATTCTGAATGTTTGGAAGCCTCTTTTAATCCAGGCAACATAATCTTATTTGCTATCAATTGCACTACCAACTACAGTATGTATGAGGATACCCCAAGTCATTTATTTGAAAAGAGTTGGTGTTGGCCATCGGTTGATACTACTAGAAGACTAGTGAATCTGTAATTTAAGATGGTCTCTTCGGTGTGCCTGAGTGGAATAGGGGTTCAGTCAATCACTTCCACAGGAGTGCAGGCCACATACCCCTGAGTTCAAGTCCTGGGTTTTGGGGGAACAACCAGTGTGAACAACTAAATAACATAAAGAAATGCTTCTTCCACCTCTCTCTTCCTGCTTGCGCATTACTTTTTTTTTTTTTTTATGATACACTCTCAGGAATTCTAAAACTTTAGTCAACTTTGTCTTTATGCAAAGAATTTTACTTGTTATTATATGTTTATAGACTTAAAATCCAGATCTGTTTCTTAAAAATCACCAAGCAATATAATCGAAAAGTGGTTCCAAAAAAAATCTTTGCCATCTTTTCTGTTTATAAAATGAATTTTTAAAAATATTATTGTGCTGTGTTGCTTCGGTCCTACTTTTGGATTGCCTATACTTATCAAAAAAGCCCTTATTTATTGCTTTTTAAAAGTAATCTGATCAAGCAGTCAAAATTTGGTAAGGAATAAGTATGAATAAAATTCATGAACAACCACACCTTTGTCAGATTGGTTTGGGAAGTCTGATTAAGTATATGAACTAGATTTCGTTTCTCTTCATTTTATAGGACTTAATTTCCCCATAAACCAAAGAGGATACCACTCTGTGGGCTAATGTCATTAGAAAACTGCACTGGCAGGGATGACTTAATCCTCAACTATACAAAAGCTCATATGGTTCCAATAAATGTAACAAATGGAGTTCAGTATATATGTGATAAGTAGACAGCACGGGACAATTTCTGTGGGGTATTAGAATTTTCAACAGTAAACTTGCTCTCACCAGTGCATCTCATGTTAGCATATTTATGTTCCTCCCCCATCTCAATGCATGAGGTACAGTGCTCGCTAATTATTTCTATTGTGTATGCTAGACATTTGAAAGTGTGTGGTCCTGCAAACTGTGAGGCAGACTGGAATTCTTCATAGCATGAAGTTAGTGGTGTGCAGGCGCTTCACAGCATTCCCCCTGTTCTGGCAGCCAGAAGAAGTGCAATGATATAATGGAGGCTGTTTCCTTTGCTATGTCTAATGAAAGGTGCCCCCCAAAACACTTAGAAAATGATCTCTTTCATTCAGAAGGGGAGCTTGCGCTTTCAAAGTATATATTCTTTTCCTGAAGTCTTATTGTGAATCTTTATACCTGGTAAGTGTATTTGTACATCATAGTTAAAAGAAATCGTGGAAGCAAAGACAGAAATTCACTAATTATCAGTGACGAGACCAAGTTAGCTATTGCCCATGCTCTAGATGTCCTCTTTGGCCACCTTTACAGTCTGGGTGTTCTCCAGACAGGGGTGTCATGGAGGACTTGTTCCCGTGATTTACTTGGGCCTGAATGTGGTGCACTCATCAGCCCTCATGCCTCCCGTTCATTCTTGCATCTGGGGACCACTCTCCTCTCCTGCTTCTAGGTGGGAGAGCATCTCTTATTTCATAACTTTCATGTTTCTAGTATGAAGGACTCGAAGGTGAAGCTACTCTCAACCCTTCTCTCTTGCCTGGTGCTGCTTTTAATTAAGTAAGTAAGTAAGTAAGTAATTGTAAAGGAAAGGTAGAGGCAGATATTCAGGGGTGAAGGCAAGTAGGCAGGCAGGCAGGACAAGAGAGGAGGAAGAACCACTTTATTTACTTTATTAACTTGTTCATCTCAGTCGTTTCCCCGACCCGGGGTCTTGAACTGGGGACCTTGGGATGTATGTGGACTCCACCTGGTGGACTAAATCGCTAGGTCACCGGGGAGCGCCTTTTGCTGCTTTTTGAAAACAACTCTCCAGGCCACCTTTCACCGAAGTGTGCTTTGCCAGTGCGGAGAGGTTTATGATTCTACGTCTAAATACAAATAAAAGGAGCAAGGCTGCTAAAGAGATCCTAAAAGGGTCTGCGCAATCATTTTCTCATTCGTTTTAAGTAACATGTTTCTAGACGTTCTAAAAATAGAGCATCCATCACGCAAATAACTTACATCCAGCAAACTATCATTTAATCCAATCACAAGTTAAGGAGGCTGGTTTAGCATACTCCCGGGTTTTCCCCTTTCCGGGCTAAGGAAGGGTGCTGGCTCCTGGAAGAAGATGGAGAGATGAGGGGAGTCTTTTCCTGCTCTGTGCTTACACATCCAGCCTCCTGACAGGGAGCAGGAGTTACTCATGTGTATGGAGAGAATAAGTCATCTATGTCTAAGGACATTTTTTTTTTTTCATGTAAAGTTAAATTGTATCCAGCTGCTGCAGCTGTTTTCATTCCACATTTCAATGTTTACTATTTGACTGCACTGGGAAAGCAGTTGTATGTATTATCCTTAAAAAGGAACGGTTTCTGCCCTTAACGGCTAAAGCTGTCAAGCAGATCAGAGACCAGTCTGTCTTATTCAACACGAAATTTCCAGAACCCAACCTGCTTCTTGGCACCTTGTCGATGCTCAAAATACATTTGAGAGAAGAGACAAAGATCATCGCTCTCCTTTTTAGAACATAAATAATGACACCTCCACTGTATGATTGTAACTATATGAAAGGCAAACAATTAAATAATCTTTCACTATGTTTGTGTATCTATATATAATATAAACTAAAAAGATTTTTTTTTTCTGTTGATTTGCATGTTTCTTTTTTTTTTTTTTTCTCATTTTTTATCTTGGAATCTTAGACAATTTTCCAAGAGGAATAGTTATGGCAGTTTCTGTGTTGCAAAGAAGTTTGAAAATACATGAAATAGAAAATACTCTTTGAGGTCTGTCCACATCAGTAATTTTGATCTCACTGACCAGACTCTCCTACAGTTCAAAATTCAAAACAGAGAATTTTCTCTCTCGTCCTTGACCCCTTAGGCACCTAATTCTCCACTCACAGTTCACAGATGATGTAATTAGTTTCCAGAAATAATTTTTGCTTTTTAAATGTAGCGACTAATTTAAACTTAGCTCTTAAAGAGCTTTCTGTATCAATTTAACTGTTTCATTCTTTTTTATGGCTTCATATTTGCCTGCATGGATTTATTATAATTTATTTAAACAATGCCTTATTAATCAACATTTAAGTTATTCCCAATATTTTAGAATACACATCTTATTTATTTAGCTGATCATTTTAGTTGTCCGCCCCCTGGCTGCCGTCCTAGGCCTCAATCCTGGGTCCTTGGGCTGTATGTGGACGGTACCCCAGGCACAGCTTAACACCTAAGCCTCCAGGTTGCACTCCCGAATTTCACTATTACAAACAATGATGCCCTGAATAACTGCATGTTATTGTGCACATGTGTATTGCATTAGAATACATTTCTAAGTGTAGTTTTGTTATATTTAAGGTACATGCATTTATAATGTTCGTAGATACTTTAAATTGCCTAAAGGATAGGTTTTAATGATTTTTTTCTAAACAATTTTCTGGACTCTAACTATTCTATAAGTTGATTTTTTTTTATATTCTGTAGTCATACTCAAGAAAATTGAATCTTAGAGTCCACAGATGGAATTAGTAACCATGTTGGTAGAGTAATTTAAGGAGCATTGAGTTCAAACATCTAGAAGTCACCAGCATGTCATAATGTCACAAGAGGCAATCCTTAGATGCTTTCGGGATGATCATGCTGTTTTTCAGTTATAATAGTTACTAGTATTCATATCTAGATAAAACATAAAATGCCTCTCCAACACTTTCCTGTTTCTTGTGTGTACTTCCTCTTTAACTACTGAAAGACTAAACTGACATCCCCTGGAAATTTCACTGCCCTAAGGGATGGAGGATTCAAGTTATGCAAAATATTCATATCACTGGGGGGAAGGGTGGAAGTGAGGAGGGAAGGAAAGAAAGCAGGGAAAGAAAAATCTTAGTTCTTTGGTGTTTTGTTTTGTTTTGTTTTTTAGTGATTAAAGCACCCTGAAAGTTTCTAGATTTTAATGGTGATTCTATTGTGAATCTGCACAGTCACTGTTTTGTGGATTTGTTCCTGCTGATGAAGTTAATATTGTCCAGGCAGATGAATGTCAATGCTCTGTGGATGCATGCAGACCCTACTGTGCAAAGCACTGAAGACAATATGGGAATGGGGAACTCTGGCCCCACTTACACACTGAAGGTTAACTTAAAATTGATCATTTATGTTTATATGAAATGGGTTGTCAATTCAGATCACTTAGGAAAGAATAATTTCCCCTCTAAGGTTTACAATATTTGCGAGCTCTTTTTCCTTGAAGGTTAATGATGACTCAGGAAAACCTTAGGGATGGATTGGGAGTGAGGGTTTCAGGAAAGTCAGGTGACAGCAGCAGAAGAAAGGCACCTCCATATCCAGACGCTAGAAACAGGGAGGTAGGACGGTAGGGATGGATGTACAACCAAGTCAATGCATAATATTAAAGTTTAATGGCTTCCAACATCAGTGAATGACAGGACATCCCTGCAGCACAGCTGTACTGTGTCAGAGAGGTTGAACTTAGCAGCCACTACAGACTTACTTTTTCAGTGCTGGTTAGATGAAGGATTTGTGTTCATAAGGCAGCATTTCACTCTCAAGTGCTTAGAGACGGGGCTCGATGTCTGCATGCACGACTTTCTAACACCTTTCAAATCAAAGTGCTTTATGAATATGATTGTATGTGCTCCAGAACCACTGGCTTTTAATGATTCCTGTTTTGCAAATGAGAAATCAAGCATCATGGAGAAAAAAAAAAAAAAGAATGCGAAGAAATAAAGTGATAAAACTTGGACAGAATGAAATTATGAACACAAGACTATGTTCCGTGGCAAATTTCTAGTACTAAATTCCAGTGATTCTTCCAATGGAAAATATTTTCTCCTTTTTTCTTGAGAGTCTATATATGTTGTCAAATATGAAAAAAAACAAAAAGCAAAAAAGACTGTGATAGAAAAAAAGATAAAGCTTTTGAGATCTGTGATTCAGGTTTATGTAAAGTTGCTCTACAAGCAGTTTCTTGTTGAGTCAACAAGACTGTGTGTGTTTTGGCACAGAACTAAGAGTGTTAATGCCTAATCCATTCAGAATAACCCTTTCAGGGATGTTTGAGTTATCCAGGCATATTGACAGCAGTAGAGAAGGATGAAATGTTAAAGAACTATATCGACCATGGAGAAAAGCTGCAAAAACAGAAATACCTGATCTGCAGACTTGTAATTTTCTAGATGGTTATTTGCATTTTTGTTGTAATGGGAGTAAGGGAGTAGGGAGTATGGCAGAATAGATAGAGGTGGAACTTGGAAAATCAGAGGAATCTGAGTTTAAGTTCCATCTCTTTATGTAATTGTAGACAAATTACTTCATGTCTCCAAACTTCAGCTTCCTGATCTGTAATATGGAGGCAACAGCCATAATTTTGTAGTCTGTGTAAGGACTTCTTTCACCTCCACAGGTATAGGTAACTGAAATATATATACATATATATACACATACTCCTATACACATACGCACATATATTTTTCAGATATGTGTGATTATATATACATATATACATACACACATATATTTTTCAGATATGTGTATGTGTAAATATATACATATATATTCCAGAAAAGACTTAAAGTGATTGGGCCCAATGGTTTCCTAATGAAATTTGAGTATGAAAAAGTCAGTTTCCCTTTCATATGAGAAACATTTTATATCTTATTAAATTTACTTTTCTTTCTTTCAGTTTGTCTATTGTTTTTAACCTTCTTTGGAATAATCATACTGAAAACATATTGACAAACTGTACAACATTCTGAATGTACTCAGCGTAGAAATGATAAATTATACTACATTATATTATATTATACTACAATGAATAAAGGAGGAAAGAAAACAACAGGAATAGATATTGTTCTCCCTTTAAAAAAAAAAAGTGGCAGAACTAATGGTTCTAGATAAATAGCATCTGTTCATCCATTGCTTTATAGTTGAAATAAATATTTAAAAATGGCTGATGTTTTTTGATTGAGAAGAATATCTTAAGAAACACATTTACACAAAGATGTTTTTCATACAATTACTTATAATAGTAAAAATTGAGAACAATCTAAAAGCTTCATATTAGGGAAATGAGTAGTAATAGTAACAATTATGATTTATTGAACCCTTATTATATACCAGACATTCTCTTAAGTATTTTACATGAATTGGCACAACATGGTGGCTCAGGTGCTAAGTCGGCAGCTGGTGCACAGACCATGTAAAGCCCAAACACCTGGGTTTTAGACACCAGTTCAGGCGGAATAACCAAAATAAATAATTTTTTTAAAACATGCTTAGTGCTTCCTTCCTTAAAAATGCTTTCTTAAAAAACAGTATTTTACATGTATTAACTCATGTCATCCTTATAATAAAACTATGAGTAGGTAGTACTAAATACTCACTTTTAAAAAAAGGTACAAGCAGGAATGAAGACAATGGTGAGCAGGCAGGCAGGTAGGACGAGAGAGGAGGAAGAAGTATTTTATTTTTATTTAGTTGTTCACCTTCGTTCTCCAAGACCCCAGGATGTGAATTTAGGTCCTTAGGATGCATATTGACTGCATTTCAGCTGGAAGCAGTTGACCAAACCATCAACCCACCAAGGTACACCTATTACTCACATTTTTCAGATAAGGAAACAGGTGCAGAGGTATTGGCAAATTTCTCGAATTTACACAACAGGTAAGTGGCAAAGCAGCTTATCTACCTGTGCATGTGATTTTGGAGACCATGGTTGATACATTGAAATAATGTAATATTTTGCAACCTTAAAATTCTGCTTGAAACATTTTTGATGGCACAAAAATAATTATAACAAAGCAGAAAATGTAGGATAAAATTTTGTGTGCAATGTAGTCTCAACTTGGGGAAACAGCTATAGAAGAAAAACAAAGAAAATGTTTATTATGGTTGTCTCTGTAACTAAAACTGTAGAATTATTATTTTCTCCTATTGTTATGAATTTTTTCCATTAACTTACATTCATTTTGTATTCAGAAAAAATATTTACAACAGCATCTCACTTAGCATGCTTGTGAAATCTCTAAATTATTCTACATAAGTCAAATATTGTTTTAGTTTTGGAAAGGACCACCATAAAATTAAACTGATTTAGTTTGGAAATTTCTCAGAAAGTTGAAGATGGACATCTCATATGATCCTGCCATGCCATTTCTGGGTATTTACCCAAAAGATACAAAAACACTCACTTGCAGACATTTATGCACCCTCATGTTTATTGCAGCCCTATTCACGATAGTTAAGAACTGGAAACCACCTAAGTGCCCAGCGTCAGATGAATGGATCAAGAAAATGCAGTACATACACACAATGGAATACACATAGCCCTTAGACAGACGAAATCCTATCATTTGAATCAACATGGATGGATCTAGAGGGAATTATGCTGAATGAAATAAGTCAAAAAAGAAAGATAGATACCAGACGACCTCACTCATAGGTGAAATGTGAAGAGACAGAACAAAAGAACAGATGAAACATAACCAACCCTGAAACATTTGCAAGAGAACTGAGATGACCAAAGGGGAACAGAGTGGGCGGGGGCAAATGGTGGTGGAGCCCACTGGACAATGGGGAAGAACGCTTGGTGATTTGGTGGAGAGCATGGTGTGTTGACATATACTTAAGAAATGGGGAACCTATACACAGGAAGCTATTTTAATGTAAAAATAAAACTAATTAATGAAAAATATTAAACTGATAGAATTCAGTTTCCCAGTCAATGCTTAAATCTATCCAACAACGTCCATAGAAAGAGGCTTGTAAGTTATATTTGAATACTCTTCTGTTGGTGGAAAACTCATGACTCCTCAAGGTAGTGCCATCTACTTATAAGTGAACTTAATGTATTATATACAGACGTTGATGTATATGGTGCACACCTTAAAGTTATATAGTGTTATGATGCAATGTTCCTTTGATAATATGAAAAAAGTTTTTACTCTGAGACTTCTAAGATCTAATGTTCTATGAAAAATCCTTTTCTTTTTCTTTTTTTGTAAGTTTTATGAATGCCATTGCAATGGTCTGCGCCACAGGAGTCTAGACTTTCAATTTGGAAAGAGGACCTTGTTTCTGAGGTATCTTCTTACTTTCATTTACATTTTTAAAGAAAAGGTGCAGGCAGGAATGAAGGTGTGCAGAGAGAGACAGGCAGCAGGGAGAGAGAAGAGGAAGAAGCACTTTGTCATTTCGCTGTTCATCTTGGTTGCTCATCCTGGCCGCGGGATGCAAACTCGGGCTCTGGGCTTGTACTGGCTGCATGTGGACTGTGCTTTCAGCTGAAGGTGGCAGACCAACCCACTATTCCACCAGGATGCCCCTCTCTTACTCTTTGAGGCCAGCCCCTGAGATATCACCCTCTCTCTCGTCCTCAACACTTTCTGGCCTGCCAGTCTTTCGGGATCTACAACTTGCATTCTTCTTGCTTACACGACCATGGCTGGGTCTTTGGTTCTCATGCCTACTCTTCTTCAAGCCAGGGAATCTGCCTGACGCTGGTCCAGCAGCGGTCCGTAGTGGGAGACTCCAACAATGATGATCACATAACATCCCTTGTCATCCAGGATAACATTTAAAAAAAAATAAAACACAGAAATGCTTTTTGTGAATAAGAATTTCCATTGATTAAATAGCTCCCATGTGTCAGGCACAGTGCTAGGCCTTCTAAAAACCATAATCACACTTCATCATTATTATCATCCTGATGTGAGTATTCTTTCTATTTTCCAGATGATGCTAGTGCTAATAATGTTTAGATAATTTACCCAAGGTCACAAAAGGTCACAAAGCTAGTGAATGATGGGGTTAGGGCAATGAAGTCTGAGTCCCTTGTCAATGTTCTTTCTGTGTCACTATGCTACTTCTCTACTGAAGTCTTTCTTTTTGGGGACTCGAGGCCGTGCTGACACACATTAGGTATTGTCCTGTGCTGTAGAAGAGCAGTACCTTCTGAGGCTCCGGATTTGTATGTCGCAGAGACTCTGCTTTGGGTTGCTTCTGACTGTCTACCCCCTCATAATGAGGCTGCTTCTGTGTATGTCACGTCTACTGTATTTTCTAGCATGTCACTTCTTATTTCCATGAACTATGACTGGTATTAGGTAAGAGAATGTGTTAACAAGTTACCTTTCAAAGAGGATTCGGTAAACTCTCAGGGAAAGTTTGAGGGGCTTCTTTTTTTGTGTCCCCTTAAGCACATAAATGTTAATAGGTGTACCATGCCACTCTGAGACTCAGTTCTAGGCTATGTTCCACATATTTGAGCTTGTTGAATAAATAAGATGAAGCAAGTTCTTAAACAGTTGATCAAAGTCCTAATAAGTTGGAGCTCAGTAGACAGCTTTTATAAACATACTTATCAAACATCTGTTAAATGTCAAAACATAATAGTTGTCCATATCTCCTTTACCTCCCACCGCCTCTGCTCCAAATCTTATTCATATCCTATTTTTCCTTTAGATGGGATGGTTATCCATCCTTATTTCCCAGGACTACCCTAGATTAGTAATGATTATGACTAAATATAATTATAATTCATCATTATTAAGAGCACCTCTTGTTAAAAGTTAGAAGTGCTAAGGGATATGATTACGCAAACTTCATGGAAATGTGTGGACTCCCTCTATGCAGGTGTGTCCACTGGAGAGCTAGACACTGAGCTTTAGGCCCTTGACATACAATTGTAATTGTCAAGATTTTCTTCTTGCCCTCCTATTCCTTAGCAGCTCTTAGGCTGTGAGACACTTTCCTTTTTTCTTTAGAGAAATGGGAATGGCCACTTTTATAACATGTAGTATTTTATGAGTCTTTAACATCCAAAAATATTGTCAAGTTTGATTACAGATTATGGAGACCTCTTAAGGACTAAGAGAGAGGCACCAGACAGCCACTGTTTGAATCACTATTTTGACAGGCTTAGCATTTACAGGAGAAGTCCACTGATCCAGTCAATACACAGCACAGGGCTAGGGCCAAGTCCACTTCCTAAGAGAAGTGAATACAAAATTTGGGAGAGAAAGAATGAGGAGGAGAAGGAGGGTGAGGGCAGGAGGAGAAAAGAGAAGAGGCAAGGACACGGAAGGGAAGAGTTAGAGAGAAGAGATTCATTCCAGGTTGTACAGCTTGGTGGCTTCTGGCAGGCATCACCAGATGAGTTCTGGCATCTAAGATGAGTTGATGTTCAAGCGTGTGTAGACGGAACGAGAGGAGTGCAGACCACGTGTAGATGATGCCAATTATTCTAAAGAAAACTCGCTTATTCAGTCCAGACTCAAACTGTTTTCAAACAACCAGATCTATACCGCTGTATAAACATAAATTAACTTGATGTTGCTCTCATTGTTTCGTCTGAATCAATATATGAGGTTCACAGAAATGCACATACTGTTCAGCTTTGTGCACCACTCCAGACTGAAGTAGGAAGAATGCTGCACAACGATCACTAAGAGCAGGTGGCTGAGACCTTGTTAGATCAGATCCAGTCACTGCCACGTTCACACTCTCAGGCAGTGGCCATGGAGCTGCTCATCCAAAGGAGAGGGGCAGGTCACAAGAAATCTTGTCATTCCACCGACACCACTGTTGCAGCACTGTTCTAGGAGCTGCACTGCGTTCTTGCTAAACCTCTGAACAACCATGAAACAGAAGTGTTATTATTATCATTATTATCATTATCATTATTATCATTATCATTATTTTATAGGAAAGGGGGAGGCAGGAATGAAGGTGAACAGGCAGGCAGACAGGCAGAAGAAAGAGAAGGAAAAACATTATTTGTCTTTAGTCGTTCACCTTGGTTGCTCCTCCTGCCCCACACCCCACTCCCCAACCTGGGATGCGAACCCGGGTCCTTGGAGTAGATGGACTGAGCTCCTTTGGAGGCAGTTAACCTAACCACTACTCCACCAAGGTGTGTCTAAAACATAAGTATTCTGTTCCTTTGTTGATGAGGAAATTAGCTTCAGAGTCTAGCATTCCCAAGCTCACCCGGCTGTATTTAAACCCAGGCCTTTTTGTTTTCAAAGAAGATGTTCTTTCTACCATCTTCTAGAACTGTAAATGTCTTCTTTTTATAATATAATCAAATTTGCTGATGTAACAATTTATTTATCCTCTTCTATTTGAGGAGGAAGTCACCTCTGCCCTCTCTGAATGCCAGTATCTTAGACCACTGCAAACGCTCCTACCACACCTTGCTTAGCGTGAAGGCCATTGGTCTACACCGTCTACCTCTTTTACTGGCTACACAACCACAAGGAACCTGAAGCCCGTCTTCATCTTTGTATTCCATACCTCCCGTCCTTGCACACAATAGGTGCTCAGGAAACACTTATTGAATGAATCATTGTCACATAGTGTTAATACTTACAATCCACTTATTACAAAACTCACTGGAAGAAGATTAAGAGCAACTCGCTTGGGGATTGCTTCTCACTCATTCATGTGCAAACTTACATTGTCAAAATGCAGGTTCTGATTCAGTGGCTCTGGGTTGAGACCCGAGAGTCCACATTTCTAACAAACTGACAGGTGATGCCCAGGCTGCTGGTCTGTTGCCCAGACTTGGAGTAGTAAGGCTCTAGAATGAGGAAAGTTAAAATAAATCTGTGGCACTTCCAGGCATATGCCCAGAGGATAAAAAAATGCTCATCAGAAAAATAGTTGCTCCCCTATGTTCACAGCAGCACAGCTCACAAGAGCTAAGACATGGAAACAACCTAAACGCCCATCAACAGGTGACTGGATAAGGAAGCTGTGGTATATATGGAATTCTATGTAACTGTTGAAAAAACAAGATGAAATAGCACTCTTTGCCATAAGCTGGATGGAAGTGGAGGGAATCCTGCTAAGTGAAATAAGTCAGAAAAAAGGAGAAGTACAGAATGGTTTCACTCATATATGGAATATAAAGAAACAAAACAAATAGACAAATGTCAATAAAATTCCTGGGACACAAGACAGTGACTAGCAGGGTGGCGGGAACAAGGCGGTGGTAAAGGCACTCAAACTCTGTGGTGGGTGTGTATGAAACACACGCAGACGGCAGTGTGATTTCAACATCCTAACATGCACATAGTCTTGTGAACAAAAGAAGTAATAAAACTATGAAAAAAATCCATGGTACTTAGTTTTTGTTTGTTCTGTTTTGTTTTTAGTAGAAACCACAGGAAATCTCAGGGAAATAAAAGACATGGGCTTCCAGGGTGAATTTAGGTGGTGTTTGTCCAAACGGTGTGGGAAAAGGGTTAGACATTTGGGAGAGTTGAGGAGACAGTTATTTCAGCGAACAGCATTTATTAAGCACTCTGTGCAAGTCGCCGTGTGAGTCACACAGGCACACGCAGACACGTTCTCATTAGGTCTTGCCGTGGATTTGCAGTGGTTACTAGCTAGCGGTATGCTCCCTGGTGTTGGTTCTCAAATTGGACTGAGCACAGGAATCACCTGGAGAACTGGCGAAAACATCCTACTCTGAGCCCCTTTCTGAGTGAGGCAGAGACAGCAGGTGGGTGTGGGGCCCTGATGCTGCATTTCTATCCAGTTCACAGGTGAAGTCAAAACTGCTGGCCCGTACTTGGAGAACTGCTATTGTGGGCAACTAACTTAATCCCTAAAGTTCCTTTCAGCTCAAAACCTGAAGTCTGCGACTACCCTGAATGTAAACATAAGACTTTAGATTGACCAACCAGACACCTGGACCAGTCAACCCAATGGCTTGTGCTCTGTGGTCAGGTCAGACTGAACCTGAAGGTACCTACTGATAAGTAGCCAGCTCAGCTTTAATGAGATAATCAGCTGACATATACACAATTAGAAGGAACTACATTTGAATGCTAGCAGTGGTCAACTATAGGTGACTTCGTCTTCATCTTTTTCTGTACACTATACATTTAATATAATGAATAGACTGTGGTTTTCTAAAAGCAATTTTTTTTTTGCATTAAGTTAAGGTCTAAGATGACCGCTATGACCTTTACATCTACTTTTTCCATTAAACATAATACCCTTCAGCTAAAAGACGCATAAGCCAAAGTTATCTTTTTTCAAGCTTTTTTCCATGGGCACCAAAGGAGGGTTCTCATTTTGATTGTTTTTAGAAACAAAAGTCTATGAAAAGTAACTCTAGCTAAAATACAAAAACATATTATATTTAAGTAGTTATTAAGTATTTTATACAAATCTTTCCTAGGATCAATCAGCAAGCATTAAATGTCCTTATGTATAGGTAGATAGGTGTGTGTGTGTGTGTGTGTGTGTGTGTGTGTGTGTGTGTGCGTGTGTGTGTTGGAGTAAGAACTGGGAGAAAAGGGGCCTTAATCATTTCACGGAATGTCCTGTTTTCTGGTCAAACACACACACGCACACACACACACACACACACACACACACACACACACCTCCCCTGCAAGTTTAAACTTCTTCATTGAACTCTGCTCCTCCTTAGGATAAAGAGGGCCCTTCATACCTATCTTGTGTCGATTTGCTAGCTTCAGCTCTTACCCCCCATTTTCCAGCTCAGGGACCCTCCATATCCATACTGACTACTTGGAATTTGTCCCCTTCCCTTTCACCTTTACACTTTGCCTTTCAGATTTCCTGAGTGCTTAACAAAGATCCCAATCCCCTGCTAACATGTATCATTTTTGATGATTTTGTTTTCTTATCTGATTTCCATCTCGATTGTATGCATCTTTAGGATAAAGACTATTATGCAATCATCACTACTTTTTTGCGGGGAGTGAGCACAAAAAGGCGTGTGGTACATAGGTTTTCAATAAATATTTCTTCAGCATTGAATATGTAAATAATCCAGCATGTAATTATGCAATATGTAAATAATGACTAGCTTGTGAGTTCTTGGGGGGAGACATGAGCCAAATAAATGCTCTCTTTTTTAAAATTTTTAAGAGAGGAAGGCAGGTGAGGAGGAAGAAGCATGTTTAAGGAAGGAAAGAAGAGAAGGAGTGTTTATTTCTGGTTGCACCCAGGTTCCTGAGCTTTACATGGGCTATACCCCAGCTGCCAGCTTAGTGCCTGAGCTACCAAAGTGTGCCAGGAACTTAAAGTAAGCCTGTCAAGCACTTCAGCAGGCCACCAGAGGACACACTTTAGAGGGGAGAACGCAGTTTCCCCCAAATCGTACCTGGAGGTGGTTAGCTACATCTCAATCCAATCTTGGATACCTTTCAATCCCATTGTAGATGAGAAGAGAGACAAAAAACCTAACACTCTTTCTCTTCCAGTTCTTGCTTTTTCACCAATAGATACAAGTTTTCCTTAAGCGATGGCATTTTCAAGTCTACAATATGGAAAGCCCTGGTTTATCATTCTCAGGAAAGTGTGGTGAAAGGAGAAGGTGGCTTTGACTGCTGGTAAGTTTACATGTCTACAATTAGCCCACAGCCTGGGCATTTTACACTTTTCCCCTCTACCTGACACGATCCCTAAGGTAGATTCTGTCTCAGTACACATCAGTCCCCTCCAACTGGATGTTACCCAGTTAGGGAATAGCGCCAGGAAGAATCAGGAGACTTGGGGTGCAGTTCTAACTTTGATTCTAGTGATAGGATGAAGGGGGTCATTTGATACTTAGGATCTGGATTCTGTTTAACACGTCTGTCAGTTAAGAGTGTAGGGCTGTGTTATCTTGCTGCAGTGACCACAAGTTTTCCTCCTGATATCCACTTCATCCCAATTTCCTAAAAAAAAAAAGTCAGGAAAGAAAAGATAAGAGAGAGGTGCACCCTGGTGGCCTAGTGGGTTAGTCCACTGTGACACAGTCTACAAACATCCCAAGGTCCCCAGTTCAAGACTGGGTCAGGGGAACAACTAAGATGAACTAAATAAAATCAATAAAGTGCTTCTTCCTCCTCTCTTTTCCTGCCTGTTTGCCTGCACTTTCCTTAAAAAAAAAAAAAAAAAAAAAAAAGATAAAAGAAAGGAATTATCAAGAGGGTGTTTGAGGGGATCGTAGTTTAGATGCTGGTTGGTGCTGGATGGTGATTTTGTGTGGGAACTATACCCTGGAAGTAACAAGTTTAAACCCATTGTATTGATCTAGTGGGCTCAGCCCATGGATGAGGGGTCTCCTAGATGAGCACATTGCCTGGAGAGAATAGTGTGTCTTATCTCAGAGGATGTTTTTTGAGAAACGAAGACTATAGATTAAAGGTAACTTGCTTGGTCATCTTTTTTTTGTCAAGATACCCACAATTTATGCTAACCTGCTCAATAACTGTCATTCCAAAGTATTTTAAAACCGTGTCTGAACTTCTAGGTAACTAGATTAGAGAAAGGGATTATTTTGATCTCTCGATCAAAAATATCAATTTTTGACCATTAAAAAATGTCAGCTGCTTTTTCATTTTCTAACTTACACAGTAGTTACCAATGAGAGAGTCTTTCCTCCCAGAAAGACCATGTGAAGTCTCAAAACACTACATGTTGGCATGTGCTGGAGGGGGTTGGATGTAGTCCACATACATTCCAAGGTATTGGGTTCATGTCCTGGAACAGGGTGTGGGCGGCTAGAGGGGAACAACCAAGATGAACAACTAAATGAAATAAATAAAAAGCTTCAGCCTCTCTCTCTCTCTCTTCCTGCCTGTACCTTTCCTTTAAAAAAATAATAAAAAATACTGCATGTTAAATATTTACCTTTGCTGGGATAATAATCTTTATTGCTCTAAAACACTATTGGTGTTTTTCCTAGAATTATTTATTTTAATTAGTTTTGTAAGTGAAATATATCTTCTTTGTTGAAGAAAATCAGAAATATAGTTAAGCAAAGTGAAGGTAGAAAATACCCAAAACGCCCTTCATTTAGAGAGGACCACTCTAACATACAAGTCTTCAACTTCTTTTTTCTGGCTAACGTTGATTACTAATATCTTTCTATAACACTACATACAGTTCTTCCAAAAGTTCCATAGTTGAAACTGGTCTTTCGTCAATTAACCTCTCTAAGTCTCAGCCCTGTCATCTCTAAAATTAAAATTTTAATCATACTTACCTCAAAGCACTGTTGAAAGAACTGAACGAAACATGCATTTCACTCAGATTTTTGCCTGTAGAATTCAATAAAGGTCAATACTAACCTTATCCATCTTAACAGATGTATCATATTGTATTGTATGGAAACACCATAATCTATTGAATCATTTCCTCATCAATGAACATTCAGTGTCCCTCCCCACATTATGTGAGATTAGAAACACAAAATACTGCACTGAACATACTTTTACATATATAACTGACAATACGAACAATTATCTGAGTGACATAAAATCCTGTAAGTGGAATTGATGGGGGACAGGGTATGTGCACTTTAAGCGTACACATTACGCATGTAAGAGCCATTTAAACACCTCCAAGTTTTCTTTTTTTTTTTTCTTTAGTATTATGTGATATACGGAGGTTTATAGATATTTTGTCAAAAAATGAAACAAATTTTTAGGTCTTTAACATTAGTAAGTTTAGTAAGTTTAAATATGTATTCTCACATAATTCCTTTTATTAATTTTATATTTAAAATGTCACATCTAAGTTACTAATCCATAAGAAATATATTCATGAGGAAGACAGAGATTAATGAGCAAGTATATGTCTTCTTTTTCATAGTGACTGGTGTGGTATATGCATGAGTCATATATCTAGGCTGACCATATTTCCTTGAGACAAAAATGGGATGCTGGGTTGGCAAAAATGGGACAGGGTTATGCACTGGTGACTAAGGGGAGGAGAGGAGGTAGAGAAATCCAAGCAGGAGCAGAGCAGCCAGACCAGCAACAAGCAGGTCCTATGAGACGTTGATGAGCTATCACATGTGGTGCGGTGGGACGTCATACATACCACCCTGGTTGGTTTTAGAAATTTTAGCACCTTAGGCAAAAACCAAATTTGGCATCCCTATAAGCACCACTCTCAACGTCCATCCTAAAACACATGGCATTTTAACCATTACAGTGCCAGAAATGCCCAGTGACTGACCCAGTGCCCCAAATATCCAAAAACCCACGGTGCCAGAGATAACCCCCATAGTGCTTCCCTGTGGTTCAACAATACTGCTGTGCTTTGCTCTCTTTGAAGAAACAGGTGAGTGGGGTGAGTGGGGAATCCTCTTCCTGTAGCTCCTGTTTCCTTATGGGGGCAGGGGGTGGGGCAGGAACGGCAGTAGCGGCCACTGCCTGTGGCAGTTAGTGCCTGCAAAGGCTGTCTTTAATGTGGGGTGAAAGGGGCAGCTGATTTTGGGCCCGGTTTATTAAAAATAGGACAAAATTGATATCTATATTAAAATGACAACACGGTTGGGAAATAAGAAAACAGTACTGTCATCCCATTTAAAATGGTACATATGGTCAGCCTATATATACCTCAGCATATGAAACCTTCCGTAGTAATATTCTGAAGCTCACTTTTTTTTCCCTTTACAGAGATGTTTTGGAGAACTTTGGTATTACTACAGAAAGATCTTTCTCATCCTTTCTTACTTCTGTATCATATATAAGAATGATTCATTCATTATTTAGTCAGTCTCTTATTAACAATAATTTACAGTTTTAAAATTTTCTCACTATTTAACTAGGACTATATCCTTGTATCCGTCTTGTTATGTACAAGTGCCAATGTTTCTCAGGGAGATGTGGAAAAATGGAATTGTTGGGTTATAGGCTAGTGCATAAATTTCATTTGAATAGATACCACAAAATTGGTTTATAAATTGGCTTGCCAATTTTACACTTATACCAGTAGTTTCTGAGAGCAATCATACCTATTTAGAGTCTCACTTTTAGTGAGACCAAATTCCCAGAATCTGTGTACAGACTATTATAGTCTACTGCTTTGCATGTTTTACTAATAATGCACAGTTTTGCAGAATTTGGCAAATCTAAAGGAGAGAGGAGAATAACATATTCAAAATACTCAAAAATAAAAACTTTCGCCAAAAGTACTATATCCTACAAAAACCTCTTTCAGACATGAAGGAAAAATAAATGCTTTCCCAGTCAAAAACAGCAAAGGATTTCACCACCATTAGAACTCCCTTATAAGAAATGTTGAAAGAAATTCTATCAAAATTGAAAAAAGTGACACAAAAATTGAACAAGGCAATAAACAGAACCATGAGACAAAAGATAAGTAGCAGTATCAAGCCCTCATATATCAATAATAACAATAAATGTAAATAGACTAAACAACAATCAAAAGTCACAGAGTAGCTGTATGGATTGGGAACCAAAATCCAACTATATGCTGCTTGTAAGAGACTTACTTCAGCTATACGGGCACTATAGACTTAAAACACAGGGATTGAAAATGGTACTCCAAATTAATGGAAAATTTAAAAAAGCAGGAACTTCTGTACTTACATTAGATAAAAGAGACTTCCAGCTAAAAAAAGATATCAAGAGAAAAAAAAAGGATTTTTTTATAATGATAAAGGGATTAATGCAAAAGGAAGACATAATCCTTTTTAATATATATGCAGTTAGTATAGAAGAACTAATATATATAAAGCAAATATTACAGCAACTTAATAATAGTGGGGGACTCTTAGCATCCTATTTACTGCAATGGACAGATCATCCAGACAGAAAATCAGCAGGGAAACAAAGACCTACAGAGACAAATTAAGCAAGATGGACTTAACTGATATCTATAGAATATTTCATCCCCAGACAATTGAGCAATCATGCTTTCCAAGTCCTCATGGAACATTCTCAAGAACAAGAAAACAAGAAAAAAAAAAAAAGCCAAAAGAAGAAAAAAGGAGAAAACCACAAACATGCAGGGACTAAACAACGTTACAGAATGACTATTGGGTCATTGAAGAAGTCAATGATGAAATAAAGAAATTCCTGGAGTCAAATGAAATTGAAGACATAATTTATCAGAATCTATGGGATGCAGCAACAGTGATACTGAGAGGGCAGTTTATAGCAATATAGACCTCCCTCAGAAAACAAGAAGAATCACAAATAAAAAAATCTAAATTCACACTTAAAGTATCCAGAAAGAGAAAAAGACAAAGGTAAGAAGAATAAAGGGAATAATGAAAATTAGAGCAGAAACAACAGAAAGATTTCAAAAAGATAAATCAAAAGATCAATGAAACCAAGAGGTGGTTTTATGAAAAGATTAACAAAACAGACAAACCTTTAGCCAGACTTACAAAGAAGAGCGATAACACGCATAAATAAAATCAGAGATGAAATGGGAGAAGCTACACAAATAAATGGATGACTAATTTATGACAAAGGAGACCAGAGCATATAACGGGGCAAAGATGGTTTCTTTAATAAATGGCATTGGGCCACATGCAAAAGAATAAAACTATATTATAATCTAATGCCATTCACAAAAATTAATTCAAAATGAAGTAAAATCTTGTAAGTCCTGAACCTGTAAAAGACATAGAAGAACATGGTAAATATACTTCTTGATATCAGCCTTAGAGATGTCTTTGGGGACTCACCCCAGTGCCACAGAAAACAAAAGCCAAAATTAAAAATAAGAAAAAAAGGACTCAACTAAATAAATCAATCAAAAAGCTTCTGCATAGTGAAAGAAGCTAACAAGAAAATGAAAAGGCATTCTAGTGCATGGGGGAAGATAGTTGCATATCATAGGTCTGACAAGGGTTAATATATCCTTGATTAATAAGCATTAGTCTATAAAGCTATAAATGATATTAGGGTTTTTATTTTGTTTGTATCACATCTATATATTTCTTTGGCTAGAATTAATCTGTTTATCGTATGAACTTCTCTCAATCAGAAAAACAGCGTGTCCATGTTTTCCAAATCTTTTGTATTCTTGAGAATTTTAGAGGGGTATTTATCATTTTTACTGATTTAAAATAAGATTTGATTAAAATATTTTTTATTGATGCACTCTGGTGCAGCAGTGGTTTGATTAGCTGCCTTTGGCTGGCACAGTCCATGTATATCCCTAGGATCCCAGTTCATGTCTCAGGTTGGGAGGAACAACTAGGATGAACAACTAAATAAAATAAACGCGGTGCTTCTTCCTTCTCTCTATTCCTGCCTCTACTTGCCTTCTTTCCTGCCTGGACCTTTACTTAAAAAAATTACTTTACTACAACATGTGTTCCTAAAGTTAAGTGATTTCACACATACACACATGTGCGCACACATACAAACACACACAGATTTCAGGGTTAAATGGAGACAGCAGAAGTTATTAGCACTATTTCACAGTCATTGGGGAAAAGCTGTTTCTAGATTTCTACTATAGGGAAGGTAGAACTCAAAATTCTCTGTTCCATAGGGAGATTTCTTACATACCTTGAACATTCATTTATGTAAAAAAAAATATTGGTTCAAATCATTTCTAATAATAGACTTCTCATTGGTTTATATTTAATCAGAAAAGATTTGGGATAACATGATTACTGTGAAATTAGCCACATTGAAACTATTCTCATGAGATCAATTGATAGAATTTGTCTCTCAACATTTCATTGCATCAAAAATCACATATTCTAGGAAAGCAACAAATGCCACTTGAGGGTGATGGCACTAGGAATGATTTCATTTTCCCGTAACAGTCCGTATTTTCTAAAATAGTTTCAAAATGTCAACAGAACATAAATGCCTTTTATCCCACAGCTCATCTTCCCCAGGGCATTTCTGGATGAAAGGAGTTCCCATTACTACTAAATATCAAGAGGTTTCCTTGCATTCTTAATATTGTCGACTTTCTCATCATGCTGAATAAAAATTACAAGATCTATATTCTTTCTGGAGACCCACTCTGAAACTAAGTCCACCCTGGATTCAATAAATTCTTATTCTAAGGGAGAATGGATTACAATTCTGCCCACAGTCCAAGATCTGGCTGCTCAGTGATGATTAGAACAGCATCTTGATAATTTCTGAGTAGAGACTGATTTGTGTTAGTCTTAACTAGGATTGTTTGGAGCCTTGTAAGTAGTGCCTGGTTGGGAGAGGCTGCCCTTGGTATAATCATAGGTTCCTTGAACACTTCCTTAAACCCTTATGATGATGCCAGATACTTCATTTCAAATGGGATCCTGTATCACAGCAGCCTAAAAGTCACTGCAAAGTGAGGCTAAACTAAACGAAGTTGAAAACACTAAAGAACAATCAACAGAAAGGTGATTGCTTGGAACTTCCATCAACTCTGAGGTTCAGTTAGTTTTCCTCTATCTGCTGAGCCCTCCTTTAAGAATTAATGTGTCTAAAGAAGTGAGGAAGTTAAGAGAAAATATAAACAAGAGAAGCAAAAACAGACACAGAAACACTAAGAATCAAACTTGATTTTTCAAATCTCCCATTAATTCTGAATTGGGAGCTACCATTTAGTGAGTTTCAAGAATAATTCAGGTAATTGGAATTTCTGAAGGAGATAGCTTCTCTCTGTATCACAGAGTTCCATTTAAGTTCAGTTAAATCTATAAAAATCAATATGAAGTATATATATTATGTGACAATTCCATCTAAAGTACCTTGTAGGGAATATAGGGCAGATACAATGGAGCGGCCAAGCACATGTAATTTACCCTGCAAATCTAAAGCACTGCCACATTGATTTTTTGTAGTTGTCTAGCCCCCATTCACTGAACAGAGAAAAAACTGGCTTACTTTCATAGCATGGTCATACTTAAGGCTACAAAACGTCCATCATCGTGCCCTCTAATTAAAAACTGTCTTTTTGTTATCTTTCTTGCTTTTTATTGGGGGGGGTCATCTTCAAGAATATTTGTCTTCTCTAAAAGGTTATGACAAGAAAATAAAATAGTTTAAAAAATACTCTGATTTGTTGATTAATTTTGCCGCTAATATTATAGTATACTAGCATTGTTTTTAATGTTCTAACTATTTCAAAATGCAATTATCTTGAAATGACTATGAATAGAAAATTGTATAGAACTGAAAAGATGGGTTTTCATAATGTATTAAAGTACCTAATTTAGTAACTAGAATGAAAGGGACACACAGACACCATTTTTAAGACTGTAATTATAAGTTAACTCACTATTCAAATGACATGCATATATATATATATATATATATATATCCAGTTTTAAATAATTAAAGCTTTTTCTCCCCCAGGCTTTCACTCACAAAAAGAGACAGTTGTGAACTTACAAGTTCACATATATAAATATATATATATATATAAACAAAATATTCCACAAGATTTACCCACCATACATAACAAAAAGGGATCTGTCTGCATTGCAGGAGCCGTGTAAACACCTGATATTTGATTCCCTGCATCCCACCACCTTCGCCAATTGCAGATTTGCTTGCATTTTAACCAGGGTGGCCAACTGTGAAATATGGTCAGATTAATATTTGAAAATCCAAATAACAGTAGAGCAATGATACTTAAACATAACCAAGTCTTAGGGATGCTGTATGAATGTAACGGTAGCTGACCCCTCCCATTTTATTTACTCATAAGTATCATTAATACCAAAGATATATAACCTTTGGTGCCAATATGTCACTTTCTCTCTTCAAGTCTTCAGTAGTTGCATGCTTATCTATTTCAGTCAAATGTATTTCTTATCAAAAAAAAAAAAAAGAGAGAGACCTGACAATACAGTGTTATCGAATTTTTTCAGCTGAGACCCACGTGTCATTCAGCATTCAGACATGCTTGCGCTTGATTGATGGATGGGTTTGTGACAAATAAAACTAGGATCAACAGCTTTGCACCTTTCCCCCCATCAGAGACCAGAGTAAAGCATAACTCTATAACAATAGTGGGATTAGGGATGCATTAGCTTTCCATCGACCAAAACCATCCATTCCCATCAATACTTTGCACGTAATAACCTGAAGCTATGATAAGGAAACAAAAGAAGGAGAAAAGGGACAGGAGAAAACAAATCAATAAAAGAAGAGAATGTCTGAAAGACGCACTGTCCGAATGAAGATTTTTTTTCCCTGCAATGCTGGGCTAATGTCCCTTAATGTGAAAACAATACTTCACCCAGAGTTTTTATGGGAGAATGAGGATGAGAATATCATTTAAACACAAATTTGCCATGTATAGACTGATATTTAGACTAGGTTTATTTTTTTGCAGGCCAAAATAAGGATTATAGTATTTATGGTTAACTTACATTTCTAAAGTTTTGCTTAAACTAAAAAGGTGTTTTCACCTCAATGATTCAGATGCCGTGGGGTTAAATCTGGGATAATTAGAACACCGTCCTGTGTAGACACAGTTTTAATGTCCAAATTCTTAGTATAGTCATTAGAATTTCCTTAAAAATGGGTTAGCATGAAGAATCTTCATTGATTAGCTTATTAAGATGGACATAAAGCATATTTTTAGCTCTTATCAGACTAAGAACAAATGTCCATTTTATGAAAATTAATACCTGTCCTAAAAGAGCCTTACTTTTCTAGGTAGATTTTTTTTTAAATAAAAATTTTCCATAAAAATCCATCTTCATTCTCAATGCATAGGATATTTTGATGATAATTTCATCATTTTCCCCCCAAACAATGGACCGTTAAGCTTATTTATTCAGGTTTTTGTCCCCTTGCTTTCAAGTGCTTTTGATTTTTGTATTACCTATCATATTTGTCCTAATTTGAAATTTATTCTAATTGGCTATTGAATGAACTGGTGTGGTTTTCTCCTGGTGGGAATGAACATTAGTGATATTTGTTCTCTGAAGAAGAGGTGTGAAGGGAGGAAAAGCCTAAGTTCTAATTGTGGAACCCCTGATCTTAGAAAGGCTCTTCATCATTTTGCTTCAGTTTTCACACTTAGAATAAGAAGAGAATTATATTGTCTAATTCATCATTATCATCATCACCACCACCATTATTAATATTATCATTATTCTGCATTGACGTGCTGTAGTGCTTCATTTCTTTAAAGTTTGCAAAGTGTTAAGAGGAGTTACTTAATTCCACCCTCTTTTTCTAGTTCTGTAGGAAAATGGAAGTCCTTTCCTTTTATTTTAGTGAAAGTAGAAGGCAAAGAGAAATATTGCCCCATATTCAAACAAACATGGGGAAGATTCTTACAACAGGACAGTGGCTTCTGGGAGACAGACAAGGGAATCTAAAAGATTAAAAGAATTTCCATATTAAAAACAATGTAGGGGCATGCCCCGGAGGAGTAGCGATTTGGTCAGCTATCTTCAGCTGGGGCAGTTCACATACATCTCAAGGACTGGGGCTTGCGTCCCAGGGTGGGAAAACAAAGATGGCAGAACAACCCAGATGAACCACTAAATAAAAGAATAAAGTGCTTCTTTCTCCTGTCTCAGTTCCTGACTGCCATCTTTCCTTAAGAAAAAAAATATTATAATTTAGGGATGCTCTACTGTTTTATTTGTGGAATGAGTTATAGTTTAATTCCTTGAGCTCAATTTTTATCTCAGGCAATACAAAATCAATGATATTTGATTATGAACTCCACTGTATGTGTAAAGGGAGATTTTCACTTGTATTATTGAAGGACATTATGCAGTAATCAGGAAATGTGTTTCTACAATTACAAAAAAGCCAAATGCATTTTACTTATTATTTTAGAAGCTTTCTTTGAGTCTAAAATGGTTAAAATTATTAAAGCCACACAGATTGGACATTTCAGGTAATATAGTGTCACATCTATATCTATATATCTCATCATAGCTGATTCTTTCTCTGAAAATCTCTGTCTGAACTGAAAATACTTCAGGTAGCAGACCTGATTAAAGGCATATGGTCTACTTTTTTGGCCCCCAAATCTGACCTATTTTATAATTGGTACATTCTGGTAGATATTTTCTCTCAGATCCTAAATACAAGGCCAATCTTGGGGCACTCCAAGTAGTGATTTCGTGGGGCATCTCTGGTGAAGATAAATGAGCCCCCAACATCCAATTCCAATACCTGTGAGTAGGTTCATTTCATCCTCAATAGGATCACTCACTACTCGAACATCTGTTCCCTTAACATGTAAAGCAGATGCTGTCCTTTTGACTCTGTTCACCTCTATAACCATGCACAGGAAGAGTTAGAGGGCTTTCCAAACGCTTAGTGTTTTCACACAAAAGGGCGCTAATAAGCCCAGTCTGTGTTTTAATATAAGTGGGAGCATGACTTCTGCTACTATTGGAAAAATATACAGTGTGTGCCCGATTGATATCTTTCTTTACTGCACACTCAACTTTCAAGCTTTTTGTGAAAGTGTCTTTTAAGCACTTTTATATCTATAACCCTATACAGAACTCTCTATAATTTGGTTCCATTTCAGGATCTATAAGCAAAGATACACATAATATTCACACAGAAATTCACATGTTTATGCATGCTTATGGGCCTTAGATGAACAAAGCTATTCCCCCTACATGGCAGGTGTCATGTAGATCTTTGGATGAGTTCGTACACATATTACTATATTCTCTATTTCCTTTTATTTTATATTCCAAGACAGAGTATATCCCTGAAGCTGATACTTGTGTCTTATATAGGATTCACCGTACAAAACCTAAGGTAGTGCCTGAAGGTACCCTAGAAACATTAATATATATGGAAAAGAATATACATTAGTATTCATGAATATGTATAAACATTTCTAAATGGAATAAAATCATACATAATTATTGATGTTGTGTATATATTCATAGTAAATATCAAAGCATACAGCACAATGTTAAACAGAAAAGTCCATTTTCATTATTTATTCTAGAACTTAGTAAGAGTCTAAAGACAAAGTGTATGATAATTACTGGAGTCATAGTTATTATAAAATTTAAATCTGTCGCTTAATTGAAACTGTATATACTAACGCTGATTATATCTAAATGCAAACTGAAGACATATTAAAGCTAAATAAAATATTGTGACTATAATACAAATTATAAAGTAGGCATTCCTAAAACTTACAAAGTTTTTGCTTCTTTTATTCAAATTAAAAAATGTCATATTTTCTTTCATATTCACAAAGGATAAGAAATGCTCTAAGACTGAGATTGCAAACTATTGCCCACCGGCCTCCCACCTGCTTTTCTTAGCAAAACTTTATTGTAACACAGCCATACCATGTATTCGTGTATGTGTTTTCTATGTCTGCTTTTGTGCTACAAGGGCTGAGTTAAGTATTTGGGACAGATTTCAATTGCTATGGGTGTGCACTGTGTCCCCTCTTCCCAAATCCATATGTTGAAATCTTAACCATCAATCTCTTATTTGGGGAAACAGGGTTACTGCAGATGTAATTCATTGGGATGGAGTTACACCGGAGTGGCTCAGGCTCCTAATTCAATAGGACTGGTATCCTTGCAAAAAGGAAAAATTTGGACACAAGTGTGAACACTGAGAGACGACTGACCATGTGAAAATGAAGGCAGAGATGGGGTGCAGCAGTCAAGGAAAACCAGAGATTGCCAGCATACCACCAGAAACTAGGAGCGAGGCAATGAACAGATTCTTTAGTTCTCAGAAAGAACCAACACTGCTGACTACTTGATCTCAGATTTCTAGCCTCCAGAATTGAGAGAAGATACATTTATGTTTTTTCAGTTACTCATCGTTATTTTTTACAGTTGCTCTAGCAAACTAAGACATGGTAAGATCCACAAAATGTAAAATTTACTATTTGGCTATTTACAGAAAAAGGTTTGCCAGCTCCTTCTGTGGAAGGTTCTGGCTTAATCTTGACCAATCAGATGTAAGAATGGTCACAAGTGACTTTATGGTGGCATACAGATGGCTCTTCTGAAGGTCTCTGCTTGCTTCAGAAGAGCAGAAATGATGTTGATGATCTGGTTTGTGTACATATTTTAAAAGCAGAGCAGTCCAAATCTCTATACATCTTGAGTTTCTAAGAGTAAGCAGTCATAGATGATTATAAAAAAAAAAGCGACTAGATGATTAAACACTAATTCAACCTGAGTCTGTGACATCACACCATCAGAAACAGTCACTTGGCTGGATCTAGACTCCAAAATGAATGCAGTTCAACTTAGTTGCTTGCTAAGGCTTAACGCTGGTCTTTGCAAAACACTGCCTGGCATTTTGAAATTCATTAACAATCACAAATATTTTTTTGAGAAACATCATAATTTATGTGTCAGTGGAACACAGACATGTGGCTTACATTTCCTTTGCCATGAGCACGAGGTCAGAATGGAAGGGGTGGTTGTGTGGCAAAGGTCATCATGTGGCACGGGTTGCCTGATTTTGCTGGTTATACTCAATTTGGAAAGCAGGTGGACACATACTGCTACCTCCCAAAACATCTCAGTCCTTTAGTTTGTAATTAATGAGCAGACAGGAGAAGCCAGTTGGGGGTTATAAGGGAACCAAATCATCAAGTGCTTCAGGATTAAAAATATTTTATGTAATTCAAGGTGAAATAGCTCTGTCTTTTTCCACCAAGGCAATACTTCTTTTCAGACACTTTCTTGACTCATGACCAAAATGACAAAAGAAGCTGAGTCAAAGGAAAGATCCCTGGGACTTGTTCTCATCCTAGAGCAGACTGATGTGGCATTTAGAAACTAGTGTTCTCTAGATTTTTCTTCTTCAAAGTGAATTCTGCAGCCTGGCAGCATCAGCCTGTATGAATGAAGACTCTCAGGCTGCACCATGGACCTAGTGGATAATGATTCTTATTTCAACAATATCTCCAGGTGATTCACAAGCAGATTGAAGCTTGAGATGCATGGGTCTTTGCTGTTCAATTACAGAGCCAGGGGTGAGTGAGATGAATTTGAGCCACTCTCTGCTACCTCTTCTCCATCCTCCTTCATGACAGTAGATGGAGGCTGGACCCTCTCTTCTCTAGCCTCTTTTCCCCATTCTTGAGGCCTGTCCTGGAGTACTGAGCTCTTATGGCATGTCAATTACACCTAAGCACAATCTAAAATACATACACACATACATATATATATATATATATATATATATATATATATATATATAAAATCTTTGAAACAAAATTAGGAATTTAGTCTCTGAATTTGACAGATGAGGAAACTGAGACATATAGGAATAATTTACTCCAAGTTAGAGAGCTTGTAAGTGAGGAGGCCTGGGTTGAAAGAAATGCATTCTGGCTCCACAGCTCAGAGTCTTAACCACAAACCATGACACAACTGAGAGGCAATAGCTTCTTAGTATGATGGAAATTATGAAAACCTTGTTCCAAATAGTACCCATGACAACTAAGGGTAAGGAAGACACAATTTAAAGAACGAACATAGGCGTCCCTAAGTATACTGAAAGTAAGAGAGGCATTTCGGGTCACAGACCAGTTTTTCGTGTGTGTGTGTGTGTGTGTGTGTGTGTGTGTATATATTTTAAAAAACTGACATATATTAGCTTCAGCGTGCAACATAACAATTCACCATTTGCCTGTGCTGTGATGACTATCACAATGAGTATAGCTAACATTTATCACCATACATAGCTACAATATCTCCCTATGATTAGAACCTTTAAGATCCATTCTCTTAGGGCAAACCCCGGTGGCCGAGTGGTCCCGTACACCTGGGGGCAGTCCCACATACATCCCAAGGTCCTGGGCTCAAGATCTGGGGCCGGGGGAACAACCAATGTGAGCACTTAAATAAAAAATAAATAAAAGTGCTTCTTCTCTCGTCCTGCCTGGCTACTTACCTTCATTCATTCCTGCCTGTATCTTTGCTCAAAAAAAAAAAAAAAGATCCCCTTTCTTAGCAACTTTCAAATATACACTATTATATTATTAACTATGCTTACCCCGGTATACATGAGATTCCCAGGACTTAGAAATTTTATAAGCGGAAGTCCATATTTCTTGACCCACTTCACCCATTTTGCCCACCTCCATGAACTATTTCTTATCCTTGACTGAATCAGTAAGTAGAATCGTAACATGTATTAGAAATCGAGACAGAGATGGGCACTTAAGAGAATTTATGTTGCTTACACGCCTAATAAACTTCCCTTGACAGATTGGAAAAAAAACTAGTATTACATTCACTTCAGTTCTGCTGCTACAGACATAGTTCTGTCGTAACACAGTTTCTGTAAAACACCAAGCCCTCCCAACCCCTTGGTTTTTTTAGATATACTTGGATGACATGAGGGCACTTGATGGCATGGTTCTCAGGGCCTATTTCATGAGACTGCTTTATAGGACTAGCTCCCTCCAGGTGCCAGTCCTGCATGGCTGCAGAAGACTGAACACTTGGGACTATTTTTCAGTTGACAGGCTATCAGATTTTGAGATCAAAAAGCTATATGACCTTGGTTTGATCAACTTTCTTCATTCAAATCCTTGCTCTACTCAGTAAAATCATTTTCTCCTCCATATGTTCCCTACAGGAAATGATCTCACACACGGATTCATGGAAACCCACGCACGCATTCATTGCCTCTCTCAGTGAAATTAATTTCAAACATTAGCAAACAGGTAATGATACGCGTGTCTGTGCAGGAGCCTGCTGAAAATATACTGTACCCTAGGTTGACTCTGAGTTAAAAGCTGTTTCGGTCATGTGGGAAGAAGAGGGAGGGAGGGGGGATTGCTTGAGGAGGTAAATGGATTTACTTCTTGCCACTCTGAGTAGGATGAACTTTGTCTGTTCTCTGAGGTCTGTAGATCCTCACCATAAAGAAGCAACCCTGGAAGATGTAAAGTGGAGGGCATTACAAAGAACTAGACTATGCCATGACTCTGAAGCCCCAACTCTGTAACTTTGTCACGTATCAGCTACATAAACTTGGGTGAGTTACTTTAATCGTACTGGAAAATGGGGTTAAAGGTTCTTATTTAAGGATCCTTGCGAGAAATGAGGTCACTTGTGTGAAAGCCCCAACATGATGCCTGGTATGCTGTGAGCATTCAGCATGTGTTCATTTTTTCCTGTCTTGTAGCTGCTCTGGGACTTGTGATCCTTTTCCAGTATAAGTTCAACACAACTGGTTGAGTTCACAACTCTGTCCTGTATCCATTTAATAGAACCTTTGAAACCCTCCCCTGTAAGACCCCTGGAGGACCTAGAGCCCAGTGTCCTATCTGGGTTTGGTTTCCCCTTACCCAGTTGGTATAGTATGATGTTTATACTGACCTCAGTCCCAAGGTCAAGAGTCTGTATTTCCTACAAACTGAGCAGAAGCTAAAGGAACTAAACTGCTGGGGACCAAATAACTCAGGTGCTAAAAACTTAAGTCTGATATATGTCTGCATTTTAGGGAGACACGATTGATTTTTAGCAATAAAATAGAACTTTATGATGTACCTTACTTACTATATACCAAATACTTAATATTCCTTTCTTCATCTATCCCCACAGCAGTGCTGCAAGATAGCTGTTATTATTATTATTGCCACTTAGAGAAAACTGAGGCTCTGAGAAGTTAATTTTCAAAGTTATACAGCTAGTAAGTGATAGTGGCAGAGAAAACGCTACATATTTGCCACACTATCTTCCAGTCCTGGGAAAGTAGGAAGATATTTCCCAACTTTGTGATCTGGTTACTTTGTGAATTGGTTGGGGGCATGTTAGTTAATGGAACTGGGTGGATGTGACTGAAATTATTTCAAGTATTGGCTCATGAAAGAGGTCCTCCAGGCTCTGCTTTCCTTATGAGGATGACCTTGGAGGGCATGTACTGGATGACAGAGTCACTGGATGAAGGAGGGCCATCAGTCCTTATCAGACTTAGGACAAAGCAAGAACAAATTTTATTGGCGATTTGGGATTTAGTTCAGCGACAGACTGGGCTTTGGACCTAAGTTGCTGGGACACCAACACACCAAAATTCTGTGCTGTGATCTCTTGAGACTGATGATTAGAGAGTAACCAAACTGAGAATAGAGAGAAAAACCCAAAAATGTGCTTCAGTTATGAAATGGTAATACTAATTTCAATTTTTCAAGTAAATTATCACGTAATTACCACTCAAATGATAATGATCATCTATTGGTAACCCTTATTTCACTTCGGAGTTGATTCTCTACACTTAAAAGGTGTGACCAGTTAAGTGAAAAACCACATTCCAACATCAGTTCTTAGAGATACATGCTTGAGGACGATAGTTGTTCTAGACACAATAGCTATGTCACAACTTAAAAAAATAAAACAATGTGGGTTACGGTTGAATTATAGAGAGTCTGTTCTAAGATTCTTAATTTTAATGAAATTTTCTTGGGGTACAGGCTGACTTGTATGTTGACCTTTAACCCAAATCAGGATATTATTTAGAAACTCCATAGGCTGTTAGAAGCAATTGCAGACTTATCTGATGTTTCTGCTAGATGTATATTGCTAGACTGGTTTTATCAGGTAGGTCACATGATTGCAAATACTTCCAAGATACTGTTTATATATGTTTTATATGATACAAGCCCTTAACAGTCAGAATTGTAACATTGTTACCGAGTAAATTAAGGCATTCCTCGGTGGAGTAGCAGTTAGACCTGTTGCCTCTGGAGGAGTGCAGGCCATGCACATCCTAAGGACCCAGGTCCCTGGGGGAACAACCAATGCGAACAACTAAATAAAAATGCTTCCTCCTCCTATCTCTTCCTGCCTGCCTGCTAGCCTTCATTCCTGCATGCACCTTTCTTTAAACAAACACAGAAAAGAGTAAATTAACTGAAATATTCCCTTTCCGTATTGGAAAGCTCAGCCTTTTTTAAAGGAATTTAAACACAAGAAGGGTTTATTTTCAATAATAATAGCAAATTTAGAAAGCAATTTCTACAAATATGGTTCATTTAATTTTAACATTACCCTAGAAGGACCTGGGGGCCACAGAGAGGTTAAATGACTTTTGCAAATTTACACAGACTCTAAGGGAGGAGTCAGGATTCAAACCCAGCTCAGTCTGGCTCCAGAATATACGCTCTTTAACCGCACTGCGCATGCCGCTGATGGCACCCTATGGCACAAACCATAGGCTAGGCCCTGTTGAAATGCATTCAATATTTACTCCTGCTTTCTTTTGTCTTCAGACAACTCAATGTGAAAAATGACTGTGGACTCTCATAAACCTTTTTCCTGACCACGTTTCAGATTTAGACCTTAGGGTCCCTATTTTGCTGCCAGAGAAATTAGCGGGCATCTGATGAGCAATTCAGTAGGCAAACCATTTCAACAAAAGGACTTGCAAAGAAATTAACTTCTAGTTTGGTCAACATAAATTATGACTAAAAAGGCAGGAAAATGTCAGAGTTTATGAAAATCATACTTTTCAACATTGATGAGCATTATTTACTGAGAGCCTTCTGTGGAGCATGCTTTAAGGCAAAAGTTTTCTTTTCATCCTAATTTACTTATATCTCAAGACAACTTTTTGAAGTATATATTCATGATTTAATTGGCTTTCAAATACCACCAGTTGCAAATTGCATAATTCATTTATGTACTAGTAAAGAAGAGAAAATTAAACCAAGCTTGCTAATTAAACCAAGACACATCATCAGTTGTAAGATACATTCAGAAATATCAGAAAGTTAAAATGCAAAAAAATGTGCATCTCAACTCTGATGAAATATAGTGTAATCCCCGTGTTACAGATGAAGAGACTGACTTCATGAGGCTAATGGGCTAAAGACCACATGATTAACCAGCAGTCACCCAGGGGTCACATTCGGGTGGGTCTGACTTGAAGCCCATGTTCTTAACCATTTGATAGAGTGTGTGTTAATCCTGTACAGAGTGAAATTAAATCTCTCTTTGTTATTGTTGTTATTGAATTGGTCCTCCAATTTCTTCAGGCTGGTAACAAATCTCAACATGACTTTACAAGATTTGATCACTTAAAATGATGCTTTATACACGCCACATAGGCCAAGTAAAAGAAATCAACCTCCAGTTCATTTGCAGCTATGTAGAGAGTAACAGCATTATAGCTCCTAAGTGATCATTTCTGTCCATCTCTTTGTTCTGGAACCATTCCTCGTTCTTACTTACAGTGAAAAAGAACATTTCTCTTTATATAAAATGAAATCTTTGTTTTAGAAGACACTGCCTAGACTGTTGTTCAGTTCACAAGCAAAATACAATTTCCCTACTTTTAATAACTCAAGATGTTTCATAACTCTGTCATGGTTGGAGATTTGAGAATGAGCAAACAAGACCACACGAAGCTTAAAGAAGCACAGAGTGATTTCATAAAAATATTTTTGGCAATCAAGACCCACAAGACAGAAAAACAGAAAATGCATACATACTTGATTCAGAATCCCAGTTCTTTTCTTTTCTTTCCCTTTTTTTTTTTTTCAGGAGGCGACAGCAGTTTTAAGCATTGCCTTCCTCCTATGTAGGACCATACGTGCACAGAACACAGCTTCAGTTCCTGCACTAAAAGGACTGTGACCCATTGTCTTATGATGGTCTCTTGAGGCTCAGGAAAAATGTTATTGGTAGTCTGAAAGAATAGGTTTTAATATAGGCATTTAATTTTCTTTCCATATACTCCCTGATTAAAACAAGATTTGTCCCATTTTCTATTTTTCTTTAAAAAAAAAAAAAAAAGCCCTCTTTACCCACATAACAGAACAATATATTATGACTATGGCTGAGACTGGCTTTGACCACCCTAAGTTTAGATGTAACTTAGATCCATTTCTTGTACTGTGTCTAGGCTTTGAGTCAATTTTGACTACACTGACATTATTTAACTTCTAATTATAAACATGCATACCATATGTATGTATAGATATACACACAAGCATATATACAGTTCCATAAAAGATTAAATTGAAAATGATAGTTTATTGATATATACATATATATGTATATAAAATATACACTTTAAAAAAAAATAAAGGAAAGGCATAGGCAGGAATGAAGGAGGCAGGCAGATGTGAAGAGAGAGGAGGAAGAAGCACTTTATTTTATGTATTTTCTAATTGTTCATCTTGGTTATTTTCTCGCTGACTCTGGGTCTTTTTTTTTTTTTTTTTTTAAAGGAAAGGTGCCAGCAAGAATGAAGCCCAGTAGGCAGGTAGGCAAGAAGAGAGAAGAAGAAGAATCATTTTTTATTTTATTTTCATTTAGTTGTTCACACCGGTTGTTTCCCCCTGGACCCAGGGCTCAAACCCAGGGGTATATGCCTGTGCTCCTTTGGAGGTGACTGACCCAACCATTACTCCGCCAGGGTGCACCTGGCCCTGGGTGTGGAACCGGGGACCAGGGGATGTATGTGGACTGTGCTGAACCTGCCCTCCACTGGGGTACACCCATATTTTGTTTTTTAAATTATTTGGTAGGAATTAAAAAAAGAAATGTACAGTCCCTTAGCAATTACTGAAATAAAACATTAAAATCCTCAAGGGGACCCCAGAGTCAGGTGATATATATACACGTAAGTACATATAAACTTAACTTAAAAATTGGCAATTTGGGACATTGATAGTTACATGATAATATTAGTATTTCTGGATAATAAAATAACATGCACTTTATTTTTTAAAATATGTTTTATGGCAGTAACATTGCATTTTAAAATTATATACATTTCAGGTGTGCATCTGCACTTGATTTAAAAAAATTCAAACACGACAGACAAATATAAAGAAGAAAGTGAAAAGCACCCCAAAGCCAACTCCTGAGACTGCAGTTAGAGGGGTTAAGGACATGCGAGAGTGGCAGTTTGGATTCAAACCACATGTGGGCATTTTTTTTTTTTTTTTAACCATGTTCTGTTAATTTTTCATTAACTTTAAACTATACTCACTGGAGTTAGATCAACAAATGTACTTTGATTTGAAGAGGGCTGAATATGGAATATTCTGATAAGACTCAACACTGACATAAACACAGCCAGAAAAGAAAATGTTAAAATGTTCACACAAATTGGAAGCCTGGGCTTGGGTCCAGTTGTTCATCCACTGGAATGAATGTCTGAGTTGTGCTGGGATTAGACAGTCAGCTCTAATTGATTCAGTTTCACTGACGTGAGCCCATATTCTGTACTGGATACTGGGTGAGGTATTTAGAGACAACATTTCTTCCAAGTCACTTTGCAAGTTAGGTATTCTTGGCACCTACCTTAAACAGGAGAAAACTGGGCAAGCCATGGCCTAGTGGATAAGGCCACTGGACATAGTCCACACACAACCCAAGGACCCAGGTTCAAGACCCTGGGCTGGGGGAACAAACAAGATGAACAACTAAATAAATGTTTCTTGCCTTCATTCCTGCAGAGAGACAGAGACAGAGAGACGGACAGAGACAGAGAGACGGACAGAGACAGAGAGATGGACAGAGAGAGAGCGCGAGCGAGCGAGCGAGCTGGAGCACAGATAGGTTAAGAGACTTGTCTGGGCAAATGGTGGACTGAAGTACATACCCAGGCCATGTACCTACCATTGTGATATCTAAACAACACCTGGTTCCCCTTCTCCTAGAACTTAGAATATAATAGGAAGGGGTATAATTAGAGAAAACACCAAAATAAAAGAGCGAATACCAGAGTCCACCCAAAGATTCAAATGCTAGAGAGACATATCTAGCTCTACGTATGTGTGAGCTGGGGACAAGAGATGGTGGATAGCAGAAAAATGCTTCCAGTGAAAGCCTGGATGAGAGAAAGTACTTAAAGAATTTCCTTACATATGATGAAGGGTTGGGTGGAGCCTAGAGATCTGAGAAGAGGAAAGGGAAGTCTGATGTGTTACTTACATTTAAGGAATAAGTAGAAAGAGATCAAGCTAGAAAAGCAAAGTTGGTCATTAACACTGAGATTGGAAAGGCGGCATCTGTGTAATTTACCAGGTGGTGAGGCTCACGGGAAAGTGAGTGAGGGGGCCCTTCAGAAGGATAATCAGGCAACAGTATGGGCAGAAAGCAGGTCATTATTCACTGAAAGTCAAGTCCCCCGGCTTTCTGTGAGTGTGGATGTGTTATTATCCTCATTTCAAGAATGAAGAACTGAGGCTCAAAGGGGCCAAATAGTTTGTCCAATGTCATAACCAGGAAACAGAAATAGGATTGGAATCAAGTCTCTCCAACTCCAAAGCCTGGCTCTGTCCACTAAACCTAACTTCTCCAAATGACGCCATGGACTGGCAAGCCTGACCCCTCAGCTCACCCAAGAACTGACTAGAAATGCAGATCTACTGAGTCAGAATCTGTATTTTTCACAGGTCCTCTATGCATATCAAATGACCAGGACTCATTTTCTTCAGTATAATGACCTATAGCATGACTGGAAAAGTCATTTGGCTGGCTACAAATCCAGCTGTTTGTGGAATTACATTAGGTTGCTTCCTCCTGCAAAAGGTAAGAAAGAGGGGATTTCTCCATTTTGTTCTCACAGAGAGGTGAACAAGTCAAGAATTTAAAAAACTGTAAAGAGCAATGTGGTCTTGGGCAACTCGCCTCATCTCTCCTCATTTTTAGTTTCCTCACAGCTGTATGATACTTTGTTTCTAAGAATCGAAGGAGATGGTATCTGAGAGTAGAACTATACACAGGAGACTCATTATAAGCATATGACACGTTGTTAAAAGGAGCTATGTCTATAAAGTATCTTCTGTCAAAAAACGAAGAGAAAGAAAGGAGGGAGGGCTGGGGAGGGTAGAAAAGTAGGGGAGGGAGAAAAAGGAAGATGGGGACAATGTATGAGAGTTAGCTGAAGGAAACCAGGGTCTTTCAGACAAGGGTACGAAGAGTGGATGGATACAAGTCCTGAGCAGTCAAGGAGCTGAGGAAATGGAGTTCCTGATTCACCTAGGTGTTTCTGAAAATACATAGGCCGCACTACACATGGAAGTGGGATGAGTAGCAAGGGCTTGTGTGGTCTTGGCCCACAGTAAAAATTGAGGTTGGTAAAGCCATTAAAAAAAAAAAAAAGTCATATAGTAATTAAAGGAATGAAAACCAGTTCATGTGAGGAAAAAATTAGTATAGATTTTTAATCTTGGAGCAGAGAAGCCTACATAATGAATTAATAATGGAACATTTGTTACCAATTTCTTGTAGTTACCACAGAAAATTAAGATACATTAACTTATTTCAAGCAAGAGATTCTTTAGTTAGTTTAGACAGTGAAGGAGTTTAGGCACTGAACACATTAAGAAGACACGATGGACTCTTTTCCCCTCATTCTTTGACATATATTTATTAAGGGCCTATTATTTTCTAGGAATTGTGCTACGTCTGTGGCTTCAGAGCACATGAACTAGTTACTGAATTAAGTCCTATTTCAGCAGAGAAAAAAAGAAACAAGTTATTATAATGCAGGACAGAAAGTGAAAATTCCCATAAAAGTTATAAGTAAGAGATGGAAATTTGAAGGTAAGGAAGTGTTAACTTGGGATGTACAAAGTGTTCAGAAAGATTTCTAAATAATGTTCGCTACTCTTTTTTAAAAACTTTTTTCCTTACGTCTTTCAAGAACAAGCATTCATTCTCACTTTAAAATGCTGTCATTGCCATAATTATGCTATAAAATAATTGCATTTTAATATATTTGAGACTAAGAAAAACCAGAAAGTTTGATAACAGCCCTGGCATTATTTTGGCATCACTTCACTCTGGAAACCCAGGTCCACATGATATTAATTAAAAAAGTGAAAAAAAATAAACAAAAACAAATCAAAACTCAGATTTGTTTTAATTCAGGCAAACAACCAGTGAACTTACTGAGACATTAACATCAATTGACCCTGTTAATTTGTTGGTCCCATGTTGACAAAAAACATCTGAAGAGACTACAGATGTAGAGAAAATGACTCAATCACTGATCTCCTTCCCTGGTAAATTAACAAAATAGTTCTGAGGCAGCGAGGGGGAAGAAATGCATGTTCTATATACACTGTGCAGGTAGTTTGGATGGACAAAGCAGGTAAATCTTTTTATATTGGCCATCAGGGAAAACCTGGAAAAATTTGCCTTTTCACATGTAAAGTGTTCGCATATTCCGTAAAAATCAAATAGAACATATTTGAAAGTGTTCTAATATATGAGAGGCTGATCAATTGTTTTAAGATTAGCAAGAAAAAAAAGAATTTTAAGAATAAAAGCTTCATCATTTAATAAGAAGAGAATAATGAAAATCAGAAAATAAGCAAATTTCTTCTAATTTTTAATTGCACCAAGAGGAGGCAATACTCCCTGAGATCATATTAGAAGAATTTGGCAATATTAGACATATTAAAGACATCTTAGTGGTGATGGGGGACTTCATAATTTATTAATAAATAGAGTGGAAAAGAGTGTCAGCCAACAAAATTTTTCATGCAATTTCACACATCTGATCTATACCGAAACTTTTTTTTCTTTTTTTTGGAGAGTGTCAATAAATACGGAAGCTCTGGGTTTGCTTAACTTCTGAAGGACATGTGCCTGTAATTGGTCTTTCTCATTTCTGTCTTGTTAACAAGTATATAAATAAGAGAAGGCTTCAGTAATTGGCTCAGAGTTACTAATGAATTAATTAACTTCAGTCTATTTTACCTAACCTTTAATAATAAGTCTTTTTTTTTTTTTTTTTTTTTTTGGTCTAGCAATAGGTCTGACAGACTGAAAAAACAGACATGCAGCAGAGCTCTTGAAAATTAATGAGAAACGAGGAAAGAATCAATGTACATTCTGCTTGCAGAGAACTGACACAAAAAAGACACAATAAACCATGAACAAACACAGTCAGTTTAAAAAATAGGTTAGAAAAAGTGGGCAAATTCAATTATAGAAGTAATTAGAAGATATAGGGCAAGGCTGCCTTTTGGGACTGTGCCAGAAAACATGAATTCATATGAGTGAATAGAAAGAGCCCATGTAGTAATTAAGAAGCAATCACCTATGGCAATGAGTACCTGAGAACAGGCTGCAAACTATTAATTCAGTGATCAAAAATATTTTTAGATGATTAATATGGCAAATTTATTTTAAAAGACTAATTTCTGGAAAGATATCAAGACAATAGCGCACTATTTGTTCCTCCGGCATTTATATAGCTAATTAAATTTTATAATTTGCGACAACAGTCATTATTATCTGAAAACAGTAAAAGCAATATTGTGCTTCTTGAAAATGAAAACAGTGATTCTAAAATCAATAAATTAAATCCAGCTCCCACCGTCCTCCTGTAAGTGCCTCAGCCTCGCTGGTTACATTCTTTTAGTGTGGAGTTTTCATACGTCTGTCTGTAATGTTAAGCATTTGCATTAATGTACATATTCTCAAAGGCTTTATAAGTTCCCATACCTGTGCTGAGAATCAACACACTGTTTAATTTCAACACTATCAAATAGAAGCCGTTTAATGTACTATTTGTGCATCAAAGACTTTCTTACTTGGTCAACAGAGGTCTGTTACTTCAGCGCACACCGTTCCTCCCCTAGAATACAAAGGCACAGACACCGTGTTGTGGCAAGTGCTTTACAACATAGAGAAGGTTAATGGCTTCTGAAACAGGTGATTATCAGAGCCCCGTAGAGCAAGATGAGGGTCCGGCTGGTAATAAATAACCTCGCAATATGAATTATTCTATTTCCACGGCTTTAAGAAAAACGTACATGTCATTTGTTGATCAGAAAAGTCTGGAAAATGCTGTCTTTGGGGAAACAACAGGGAGCTACTAAAACTAATCAGCGTGTCAGCAGGCAGTTAGTGAGCACCTACTAAGGACCTAAGGTGCAAAAGTAAATCCTGAAATGCTAACCAGGTAACAAATTGTGTGTGTGTGTGTGTGTGTGTGTGTGTGTGTGTGTGTGTGTGATTTCCTTTTTGGAAGGCAGTAAACAGAAACTCTTACATGCTCCCCTTTAGGGAAGCTACCTTTTTTTTTCCTTACTTCATTTGCACATGAATCATTGCTATTTTTGAGGTCGAAGCACAAATTGATGACCTACAAAACAAGATGGAACTAGAAACTCATTGGGAGCCACTGCTGTGAGAGCATGCGGAGGTCAGAGATGGACAGGTATTTGAAAAAAAGAAGAATGCGAAAGGGTCTGACAACATGCTAAATTAAGCAGACATTTGATCCATCGAATTCTTTCATCATCCGGAGTTCTCGCATTTTCTTAAAACAGTGTGCTTTTGCAAAGAACACCTAAGAGCAGGCTGCCTTTAACGGAAGGACGTCTTTGATTCTTCGAGTTTGCTTCATGGTGCTAATTATCGACACTTAAGTATGGCTGCGGCCAGCACACAGCTCCTCTCTAGTTAGATGATGATGATGATGACAGTCCCCCAGGGGCAGGTCATTGGGAACTAGTGAAGTGAGGACAGCTTAGAGGTATGGGGGCTGAGAGGGACTGCCAGATAAACAGGACCCACTCACCATGAAATGTTAATGTGTCAGTGAAGGGTAAAGCATGAATGAACCACAAAGAAACTGAAAGTGACTCAGCTGGTTGGAGATGGGATTTGGGCTCTTTGCCAAAGTAAGGTGTTCAAGGGCACACGCCCCGACACCGAGTGGGAAAAAGGCTGTCCCCTGACTTTAGAAAGAGAAAATATTTTGAAGAATGAAGGCAAATGCTCTTTTCTTCAGAAATAAGCTTATTTCTTTTTTCTATTTTCCTTTCCCATGCTTCATCCAGTACATCGTCTGAGCGCCTACTTTTTGCCAAGCTCTTAGTTAGGAATGGGGAAGGAAAAGAGGGAGAATAGGCTATAGGATAAACGAGACACAAAACTCCTAGTCTAGAGGAAGGGCAGATGGAGGTCACTATAAGAAAAGGAAAACAAGTGCAAAAGAGGGGGAGGGGTAAGCTGCAGTGGTGGTGTGGAAGGGGGCTCTTAGCTGGGGGCAAGGGTGGGTCAAAGAAGTCTTCAAAGACACGGGAGCCACTGTGCCCACATTGAAGAACAAGCAGAGATGGAGGAAGCAGAACATCAGTTGGAGAGAACTTTCTCTTACCCTACTATGGTTTCTAACTTCCTCCTTCTAGAATCGTTTGTTACAGGAAGAGCAAGCAGAGAAGACACATGGCAATTGTGTGTGTGTGTATGTGTGTGGTGGGGGGGGTGTTGGGGGCTTAGGGGGTGGGGGGGGTGTGAGGAGAAAGATTAAATGGGATGGGAATTTCTCTAGACCTTATAATACGTTTTCTTCATATATCAAATTTTTGACTTCTCCGGTTTAACATGTTTCTTTTTTACTATTTGAATGATATTTGGATCCTGTTTGGCTGGAAAATGGGATCTTCTGATTTGCATTCTTTTGTGGTTAATGGCTTTGCCATTTTGTTAGTGATAAATCCCTGATTTTAATTTATGGCTTGATAATTCCTGTGGGTTGTACTATATTTATTCATACATTAAATTATACCTTTATTAGTGAATGATTTCCTTTTCTCATTAAATCAATATTTAAGTACTTGCTAATTGACAAATATTCTGCTAGGCATCATTGAGAGTTTCCTGGCTTTCAGCTGGGAAATGCTGCCATTTCTAACATAAATTTAGAATTATTTTAAATGCATGAACTGTGTTGATTCAGATGATGAACACCTTTACCCCATCTAATGTTATGATCCAGTGTTCCTCCAATGAAATTAAAGATTTTTTAAAATGCATTAGCTAAAAGATCAGATTCAGACTTGTGTGTATAGTTATAGCTTATTCAGTACCAAACATCAAAACTACTCTTGTTCTTGACAAATATATTAGATAGTGGGACCATGTATACTAGTCAACTGAGCACTTAGGATGCTTTCAAAGGAATATACAGCTGTAGCCAAGTTAAGGTAAGTATAACAGGTTTATCTAGAAGTATAAATTTTCAGGCTGGCATGGGTCGGAAGTTTACAACTTAGAAAATAAGCCTTATTTGCTGGATATGCAAAATCTAAGTCTCTATGTCTCTCCAGACTAAGGAAAAAAAGTAACTATCATCCATGAACATTAATTTATTGAGTAGGTTCTTTTTAAGTACTCTGCTAGGGATGAGGGATAACAAAAAAATATAATTAAAACATGAGCCTTACCCTTAAGAAACAGTCCCGAAAGTAGATGAGTCAGATAAGTAAATTCATTATTATAATATAGCTGTGATAAGGTATAATGTGTACCATGCCATGAGAGCACAAAGGAGGGGTATCTAAATTAGACTGGGACAGTGGGGTAAGAGGATAAGATACCAGAACTGAGTTTTCAGGAACAAGAATTTAATTAGCTGAAGAAGGGGGCCAAGGGAAGGTGATGTATAGAATAGCATGATGAATTTGGGAACTTTTTTTGTAAACTTACAAAGTACTGGCTCCATATTAAAAGAAGGGTAGGTGGGGTCATAAAAATATTCCTTACACAAGATCTCCCTGAGGTTTTGAGTTCTTTGACTCTTTTTTTCCAACTCCTTTTCTTTCACCCAAGGTTTCTGGACAGAGCTGCACAGAAAGACTCATCTGTGGACATTTCAGAATTTGGGAACTGTGGGTCTAGAGCATACGGATGGTGTATATCCAATGTCCAATGGGCATTTATGCCCATAGGACATTGGGGAGCACATAGAGAAAAGAGTGAATATGATGCACAATTTATACTGGTGTGCCTCCTGATGTTACCATCTATGGAAATAATGTCTTTCTTTTTGCCACTGTTTTCTTTTGTCTGAATTCAGAGCCTTGAATAAATAGGCTTCTTGTCTCAAAGACCTCAAAATGTTTTCTACATGGGTAACATCAAGAAGAAAGAAATCAAAACAGTTCTCAGTAAGAATGATCTGAGGATTAGAGCTGGTGCATCACATGTGAAAGGTGTTTGTTTGAAATGTCCACTCCTCTTATGAATTCTCTGCCTAGCTAATTCCCATTCATTCTTCAGGAATCAGCTTCAATGACTTTTTTTTCTGAGACACTATGCCTGACCTTCCACATTAGGTCGTTTCCCTCTGTTACATTCTTTCAGAATAGCCTGCAATTTTCCTTGGCAGCACTTACAATGATTCCAATTACACAATTATAAAATTAATGGTTTCCCATCAGATATTTTAGGTAGAATGTTAGCTTCATGAGGGCAGGAACTGGATTTGTACTGCCACAGTCCAGTGCCGATGCTATTACTGGTTTACAGTAGCTGCTCTACAGTGAATATTTTTGGAATGATTCATTTACTCCATCCCAACCTCAGTGTGACCTAAAGAAAACAAATAGAAATACAGCAGAGTTACGATGTCAAAGCGATCTATAGATCCTAGAGGGAATGAGAACTCCCAAAAGGCTCTCAAAACTGACAATGGCTTCTAGGAAAGTTCAAATGATGGCACCAGGTTATCGCCTCTTATTGCTTTTATCTGACCTCTCCCCATGACATTTGGCTCAAAATGAATCAGGCATTTTCCCATTCATCTGGGTCAGGGCATCTCTATTGTTGCAACTTGCTTTCCTCTGACCAGAGCTTCCCTCGTTATTGAGAGCCAAATGTGCTGATGACTGGCTTGCACTTGGGTGGAAAACGTGAAAAGGCAGGGACCTGGCTTCAGGGGAGCAGTGGGCAGCCACGTGACTGGCAGGGTTGCGGGGGGCGCCATCTGTCTCCAGGGAACCAGGCCTGTAATTATTTCATAAGAGCACTGCCCTTTTAGCTTAAAGGATTTGATCCCTGTTAAAATGCCTATCGTCCTGAAAATGATCATTCCTTTTTAGATGCTATCCATCACTTTTCCCTTCAGAGGGACAAAGGAGCTGAGAGCAGGTTTTGGTACAAAGAGTAGAGGGACAGGGAAAAGGGTTGTTGGGAGTGAGAGGAAGGAAGGTAAGGGCTGTCCAGCTGTCTGTGAGTTGGAAAGGAGGTGAAACTGTAATGGGTAGAGCAACTGTGCCTAGAGCATAATAGACACAGTCAATGCTTGATGAGTAAATAAAAGATAAACTGCTTCATTTAAGTTGGTTGAAGGTTGGTACTACCTTAGGCTGTCCCTTTAAGCAGCTAGTAATTTCTGGTTGGGAAGTTTACAAAATAGGAAACAGATGGCTCCAGCTGTTTGGAATTGATGCCAAACCCCAATTACACTATCACATTCTAAGGCGTCATAGGGAGACCATAGAAAATACATATTTTTTTTCTTTTCATTTCCTACCACCGTGAATTCAAAAGGATTTCCATTTTCAGAAATATTGTAAGAAGGAGTCATACTCTGTTTGCAAAGGTTCCACATAAGCTTGAGCTTAGATGCATATGCTGCGTTGTCCTCACTATTCCAAAAAATGTTTTCACCAAAGAAACGCTAATGGACTTAAATTGGTCCTGAGAACTAGTGATGATGTTTCAAAAGAGGACAAACACTATACCGGTGTCTGAATACTAAGATTCTTTTCTCTGTCTGAGAGTAGAATGCTTGCTTACACATACTAGCAAAAGAACACAATTAGCATACTAATTTGATTCTCTACCTAAAGAATGGAAGATTCTTTTGACATAGACAGCTGTCCATGAATAACTGTGGTGACCCTTGGTCAGTTTTCCATCTGTCTGAGAGTAAGAAGTCCAGACTTGGGCTCACATTAGTTGCATGACCTCGGGTAGCTGTTATGTTGCTATGTCTCAGTATCTTCATCTGTAAAATGGAGGCGCATCTAATACCTGTCTCATAGGGGCACAGCAGGGACCAAGTTAGAACCTTGCTCCCCAAAGACATTTGTATTATTATTTTTAAAAATTCTGGTCTGAAACTGTCTATTCTGGGGAAGTTTGTAGTGGGCCCAGGGCTCTGTTTTTATCTGCCGTCAAAGAGAGAGAAGTAGAGAAAGGATTTATGGAATCAAATTTGAGAGAATTCTGCAGCCATGGAAGATGTCACTGCTTCCCTTTTGTCCTTGGTTCACCAGGTTATAAGGCTGCAGAGTGGCAGGGAGGGACTGCAATCCGGCAACATCTTAGGCCCATCTCCAGTGTGGCTGGCAAGCTCCCACAGCATCAGAGTAACAAATCTACCTGCTGCTAATTCTAATTGCATGACTACAATTTCTTAATACCCCTCTGTCCTGAGCTCCCTCTCACACGCTCCCTTAGAACAGGGGTTCTCAACCTTGGGTACACACTGGAATCACTTGTGGTGCTGGGTCCCCTCCTCAGAGTCTGATCTAACTTGTCTCCAGCATAGTCTCACTATTAGAATTTAAAGAAACCCCTCCAGAAAATTATTGCAATTTGAACACTAAACAAATCAAAACTAATCTTGCTTTTGATGTAAAGTCCAAAGTAACGCATACCAACAATACAGTTCATATACAGACAGAAATGTAATCACAGTACCTAAAATTAGTTTTATGAGGAAAACAATATTTTGGTATTTTAAGCTTCTTTAAATCCTGCGTTAATGTAAACACAAGCTGTCCTCCTTTGCCCCCAAATTTGAGGCTGTTGAATTAACCAAATGTGAGGGGTAGCGGGCAGGAAGAAGTGCAGTGTGATGTGATCTCACCATTTGCTGAACCACTAAAGAGCCAGGGTTGGTTCCGAGTGCCCTCTTGGGTCTCAGGTTAGCTCCAGGGAGCTGAGGATCTCTTATCATGTAGCAGCTCTGCCAGTTTGGTTGCCAATTTCATTAAATGGATATTTTCAACCCCAGTGTCATGAGACTCTAGTGTGTCATGATCAGCTGTGTTTGGGATATGTTATAAGAAATGGGAAATAATGATGAAGTTCTGGGGGGTTCACAGGCAAGATAGGTAAGAATTAATTTCAGTCAAATCAAGGTTATCCCTATAACGGCATTGCTTTCACTCACCTGCACTCTCTTAAATGGGAAAACATGGTGGAGTTATAATTACCGTGGGGACTGTCATTTGACATGAGTGTCCTTGTGAAACAAAGGTTGGGGTTTTGCAAAAACCAATCTCCCAAGTCAAAGAAATTCCTCAGTAAGGCCTCAAGTTTGCAGCGGTGCATACTAATGCAGGGTGGAGGGGACAGAGGACAAAGGGGCCTCTCTGTGTTCTAGTGCCCAGTATCTTTTTTGGGGACAGAGAGGACTTTGTTTTCTTAAATTGGAGAAGAAAGTTTGTTTACAAGGTCACACCTTAAGCCATCTCTAAATTGGAAATGGAAAAAGAAGTCTAAAGTAATTCTGCCAATCTTTTCTCATCTCAAAAAAATCAGTTTATCAACATGTCAAGTATAAATGCAATATTTTTAGAAAAAAATAAGGACAAAAGTATTACATAGTTGAGCTTTTTCCTGACACTTGGAGTAATTTTGATTGACCAGTACTTTTAATTTCTTCTGCTGAAGATAAAAGAATGGGATTCTTCCTTCAGATTTTGCATTTACTAACTGAACTTGTTCGTTGCATAAAAAGAGAAATTGACAATTAAGTCACTTAGGCCAACATTTTGATTTTGATTTGTTTTTCTTTTCAAAGTTCTTGAGCAGAAGGGAAAACGGAGGAGGCTTAGAGAAGGGAGAAAAACTGGAGAAATATGGTAAGTACTTAAAAAATTGTTGGTAGTTGTCATGTGGTGATGATGATGTTAATAAGCCTCTCCAGAGAACTGTTTTCAAAGCACTGAAGTGCAGAAGAGAATATATTACTTTGCTTTTTGAGCATTCAGCTATTCCCAATATTATTTATAACTTTTTATGCTTAGAGTAACTTTTTTTTTTCTGGTCAGGACTTTCGAATGCAAACTAAAGGAAGAGGGATTTCTGAAGCATTTAGTAAATTCAAATTGAAATTGGACCTTGTTTTTGACTGTACTACTAATTTTCCCTTTTTTTAATAAATTACTTAATTGTGCTACACTTCAGTGTCTATTTTCATTTCAACTTTCTGGTGAGTCATATGTGAAGCTGTTTGAGTCAAATGGACAAAGTGTCAAATACATTTGAGATCTTATTTTGTTATTTTACAGTATAGTGGCTCAAACTGGGCAAAGACACTGAAATATATTAGATTCCTTGTGGTCAAGATAGATGACGGGCTACTTTCAGACTTCAAGTCCAAGTGTGATGGATTCCCATGATTAGAAACAGCTTCATGAAATTCATGGTTGGTAGCCCAAGGATGAATTGCTGATCAAGAAAATAATCATGAGTGTTTTGGGGGTATTTCCCTAAATTCTCAACCATCCTGACCTCCCATGATGTCCTTCATAGGGCTTCTTTCTGAGACAGAATTCTGCCAGGGCTACTGATAAAACATTGGTTGCACTTCTCATGTGGAAACATTCTATTTTCCCTTTTCCCCCATCTCTTGTTCTGTATTTCCCACAGATAATTATTTTACACTGCTTTTTATTTTACACTCACTGGCCTATTGATGGCAGAATAAGAAATCTTAGCTTTTCATTCTACAGATCATTTCTGGCTCTGTGGTCTTAGATCCATCACTTTTTATTGAGTTTCTTTTGCCTTTTTTTTTTTTTTCCCTGAGAGAAAGCTTTGCATTTTAATAAAGTTTCCAATCCTCTAAGGCCCTCTCTCCTGAAACAGTCTCAGCTCCCCAGGGCTGCTGAAGCTTTTGTGGACAGTGATGCCGACGGCAGATACCTCCAGCTGTCATCACAAGATCATCCAGATAAGGGGGGACAATCAAGTAGGGCTTACGGTCCACTTGAGTTTTTCTGATTGTAAAACCAGCCATTTTTCAATTTAAATAATTTAAGGATTCCAGCTTCTCTATACTCTGAGGCTCATTTAGCCTCTTATTAGCTAACTGTTTCTCCAGTTCAAGAGGTGGAAGGGAAGTGTGCACATTTTTTGTTATTGTTAATTCACAGCAGTGGGTACTGGTGTGTAAATAAAAAAAAAATAAGCCAAACAAATCTGATGAGAAGAGAGAAATAGGTATCCATACAAGTAATCATAATTGATTTTAAGAAGTTAATTAAAAGGCATAAAGGGAGACAAGTACGGCATGGTCTAGCATATTATCAATAGGTAAATGACAGAGAGGAGACTGAATGAGAAAATTGATTCCCAGCTAACTAGAAGAAGAAAACAGACTAACAACGGTTCTTAATAACTTGAAAACCCCAAATTCTGTTCTAAGTCCTTTCCGCACAGTATTCTGACAAGACCGTATCTCATATGGCTCCCATTAAAGAGAATGCTGGGAGAAGCAGAGGGAAATAGCAAAAAGAAGTTGCAATACCCCAGAGGATTCAGCTCAGGATGATTTACAGAACTCACCTGTGGCACATCAATGACAAAATGCAGCTAAGAAACTGGAATAGGCATAAATTCTTCCTTTCTCTCTTAGTTGTAAGTCTTTTTTTCTTTTCTTTTAAATCTTGCAACCTCTCTGTCCAGATCTCTGCAACCAAAGGTCTATCACCTACAATATTTATTTTCAGGTGATATGTACAGGAGTTACACCTCAAGTCACTTAGTTCCATAGAAGAAATGAGGACATTAGGAACTGTCCAATAGGAAGATGAGGGTCTTCGTGAATCTTTCAAAAGCTTCCTTTGTCAGAACTATGCTTTATGTTTTCTCGTGTGTTTTGTGTTTTTTCTAAGGATCGGACAGTTCTGAGGAACTATGCACTATCTCTGCCCATGGACCTGTCTTTTCCTTTGCTTAGGAGACACTGCAGCATGAAGGTCTGAGAGTGAAGGTTGAATAGCCAATCAGAGAAAATAATTCCTGACAGGTAGGACCTATGGTTATCACCAAGAGGTGAATCTGATTAAGAGACATTCACTGAATTATTTGAAAGATAATGATAACATGAAGACTGTTGGTCAAACAAGGTCTTCAGCTGACACTTGAAAGGGATTTTCTTACATGGAAGGTAACATGAATAGCTAAGGAGTCATACCAGGAGAAGAGACTAGTAAAAGAGGGTCATTTTCTTTCCTCCCTCACTTCCTTCTTCCCAACTCTTTACCTTCATTTCTTCCCCTCTCCCTTCTTTCCTTGTTAGTCTCTTGCTTTCTCTTCTTTCCTTTTTATTGCTTGCTTTTCTAAACAATAGAAGCCCATTTTTTGGATTATTACAGAATTATAGCTCTAACTGCTGGTGTGTAAGTCAATGTCAGTAAAACATGACCTATTTTATTCAAAGAGCAGATTATAAACTTCCAGAATTTCTGGATTGGCATTATGCTTTTTTTTTCTTTCCACTTCCCTCATTTTATAATTAAGATAAATAAAACAAACATAGCTTCATAAGCTCTGAGTGCCAACAAAGCTAATATTATTTTTGCTCTCTGTATCCCTTTTTTTGCTTTTTTTTTTTAGACCAGGACTGTAGCTCTAGAAGGTCAGTGGCCCTGATTGATAAACTCATTACTGTATTCCTAATATTTAGCATTGTGCTTAAATATTTGTTAACTGACTGAATTAGAGGGATGTCAATTAATGGGATATCTTACCATAAGATGAGGATAAAGGACTGATAAGCACAGAGCCAGTAACAATACTATCGGAGAATTTCCCAAATAGGATTCAGTAAAACATCAATTGAAAAGAAGTGGGAGAAGTCCACAGAAATATTTTGGGATCCTATTATACAAAGTTCAAAAAGATCTTTATAATATGATTTCAAGGAGTTTTTCAAATACAGATTTTTATTTTGAATCTTCTAGAGAGGGACACAGCATGATACATTTCCCCAAATTATTTGACTATGTTACTCTTCTACCTGGCACAGACTGGGAAGAGTAGTCCATAAACCATGTTTGGTGAAAAATTATTCTCTTAATTCTGCTTTTCAAAAAATTCATATTTAAGTCCTAATTTTTTTTCTATTGTGAAAAATACCCTCAAGCACAACAATGTCAATGTAACTTACACTACTGGACTTTACAGTTAAAAATAGTTAAGGGACATGATTATGTGTTTTCACTACCATTACAAATTTAAGAAGCATTCCCCAAATACTACAGATGGCTCAGTATTTTATTTAATGACTACGGTGATACATTCAAACTTAAGTATTGCCAAATAAAAAGCTTCCTTTTGGTTTACAATATGCTACCCCATTGTATTTACCACCATGTATTTTCCAGTCCTCGATTTTGAACACAGGACTCTGAATTTCTTCGTGTGTGCTTTTAGTAATATAGTTTAGGATGATTACACATGAAGACCTATGACGGTGTGGGGAAAGTTTATTGTAATTTGATAAAGTAGTTGGATTAAGAGACATGAGACTGGGTTACAAAACAGACACTGGATAGTGTGGCCCCTTACACAAAGCCTCTTTTCCTTACTTATCAAATGGTCTCCGTTAGTTTTTTTGTTTGTTAGTTTGTTTTGGTTTTTTACTTTTTTCCCCTCCAGCAGAGGATTCCCATCTTATCTGGAGCTCTAATAGACATAGCAGTTAAAAGCAGAGATGCTCTGGTCTTAAGTGAATAAGAGGCCATTTGCGTTACTTTGAGTATCTCTGAAGAACTAAGAGCTCACGGGAACGTGGTCTGAAAACCAGGAGGCTATATAATGTTTAGGATTCTTTCCAAGTCCTAATTTTGCCTCTAGAAGTAAGACGAAGGTAAATGAGAATGTCTGTATGTGTAAGAAAGCCTGTGAATGCTTGTTAATTTTATACAGATCCACACAACATTCAGCTATTACAGAACAGAGAACAATACCATACTAAACCTAGCAAGAATCTTTTAAATGTCAACATATATTTTAGATTAAAAAAAAAAAAAGAAAAAATATTACCAGAATGTGCATTCCCTTAGTCACCTTAACGATGTAATGCAAGATCTAGACCTGATGACCAGTTAAAATTGAATGCAAATATTATCACTGAGAAGCTATTCATTTTCATACTGTTCTGGGACCCTCTTAGCTTTTAATGGGCAAGGTTTTGCTAAAAACAAAGCGTTAATTACATAAATATGTGTATTCTTCTCAAAGCGTTACACTATATTATGGTTAAAAGACAATAGAGAAATGAATGCAAAACTATTGCAACAGAAATACTGCTTCTTGTACAGCCTTTAAAATTATGACATGTTTAATGAGAAAATATATTACTCATGACAGGGTTACAAAAGCAATATTAACCTCCTTGAAATTTAATAGCAAAGTTAGACATAGAAAAATCAGTACCAGACGTGGCAACAAACTACTTTTGTTAAGATTGTACATAGGATAAAACAGATAATTAAAGCTACATTAAGATGTGGGTTTAAAAAGGGTTCTTTAGAAGATTCAAAATATACACGCATCACAACTAAAATCATGATGTGGGTTGTTCTAAAGGCAGCATTCTTGGAAAATGAAAACCTGCTTTCTTTTTCTTCTGTTCTTTTGGGCATTATTGCTTCTACAATATTCTACTGGGTGTCAGACTTAAAACTTGCCCTTCCGTATGCATCCATCTATCTCTTGGAAGCTGGTATTTGCTATAGCGACGAACTACCAAATGCTTTCACCATACCTAATACGTAATTGTAATCTGTAATCAAAGATGATGTTTGTTTCTTAAAAAAAACAAAACAAAACATAATTGACCCAAAAATAACACTGATAATAAAGCCAAGAACTATAAAGTAGTGGTTAAAAATCTATGATAAAATATATCCTACCAAACTGCACTTATCAAATGCAAGTTTAATTTACAAAATTTTTTTCTAAGATTTATCTTGTTTCTATTATTTTATCATATGACCCGTGACTTGCCTAGTCATGTATTGTTGAGATTGAAAAGTGATTCATATTTTAAATTATTTCATTGTTTTTCTAACCCCAAACTATTTTATTAAAATCGCCTACAGCATTTCTACAAACAGCATGCTGGCTTGAGACATATTAAAAAAAAATAAAGGTCAAAAGTCATAGGGGATAATAGCTGATGGTTTTGATAATGCTAATTATATATTACTGAGAATAAAGGTAGAAAGGGAAATATGAATACTAAAGAGAGATAAACATCCCAATGCTGGATTTAAAAAAAATAATGAAAAAACTCTTAAAATGTCTTTGTACTTCACTGTCATAATTCAAAGACATAATGAAGCTTGAATTAAAAATGTCAGTTTCTGTGAGTGTTGATAACTTGGCTCTTTGTTAGGTAAGTCAAAATGTGTCTGTTTGATAGGCAAAAATGACAGACTAAAAATGGGAGAAGTTGGATCTAAAAAAAGAAACACACACAGACACACACACAGACACAGACACACACACACACACACACACACACACACACGACTTAAAAAAAAAAAAGGCCCATAATGTACTTGAAGGAGAAGACCTGTAGGGTAGGAGGCAATATCTTTAGGAAGTCACCAAGCAGCACTAAAAGGCAATATCCATGGCCAATCAAAACGATTTCTGTGACTGCTGGGGCTCTTGCATCTCTGTCTTTACACTAGACTGGAAACCCTTTGTACTAATTACTAGACTGTACCAGATTTTCTGGTTCAGTTCAGTCCTATAATTGACTGACAGTGATGGGCAAGGAAGGGGAAAAATTCAGGCTCACCACGGCAAGCAGAGGGTCAGAAATGGTTTCACAGAGAGCTGGTCACAGCCTGGCACTGAAAGCAGGGCTAAGCAAAGCATCATCAGCACTTTCTTCTAATTCTCAGGTTAAAAAGGAAGTCAGCAAGGAAAAAAACAACAACAGTCCTTGCCTGCTCTGAGATTACAGACCAATTCGTCACTACAACCATTTTACATGAAATAACTGGTGACTAGCTTCAAGGGTAAATGGTCATTTTAGCTGTTGTTGATTTTTATTTTGCTTTTGGGAAGTAGATAGAGGTTTGTCTCCAAAACTCAAAGAGGATCCTACTTCTCAAGTTAACAATCTTTTGTTTTATTTAGAGAAACGAGGAAAAGCAATGCAGTCATTTCATTCTTCGGACTAAAACATCAAAAAAAAAAGATCAAGGCACATTTAGAAAGTCTGATATGTTATCGAATCAAAGCCTTCTCATCCTAATTCTCACATCCTTTGCTTGTTTGTCCTTCACTGATTTAAAATTTATTGTGCATTTTACATAATAAAATGGTTGTTCATGAATTTATACTTAAAATATAAGTTTAAATAAATAATAATTTGTAGGAACTTCGAGTACATGCATTAAAAAAAAAAATCCAACCCCAGAACACACTGAATAGTGGATTAAGAATTAATCAAGTGACCATCATTTGTTACTTAGAACTGTTCTCCGTCTACTTTCTTTCTGACCCCCAGAGCAAGCCCAGTTTTAGCGACACCACACATTACAAACACAGTTGCCAGCAGCAGGGTCAAAATGAGACCTCAGGCCATTCGGTAGGCACGAGAGAATTATGTACTATCATGTTGAGGTCAATTGACTTGAAATTTAATCACAGGTTAAGCCCCTTTTCTTTCCAGGCTAAAGAGTAAGCAACACCTGTGCCAGCAGCAGCTCACATTGCAGTTGACAGAGCAGCCAGTTCAATTTTTCGTTACAAGTCAATTACTTACAGGAATAGAAAGGGAACATTTCATTCATTCCATGGATGGCCACTTTTCCGGAGAAACCTGTCAGGCTTTTCTTTCTCCAAAAGAAGAAAAGAGAAGAAAAAAGTGAAAGTTAAAAATAAGTGATGTATGCTGCAAAGTTCTAGACCTAGGCCAGCATACGACAGCAGAGAGGCTGTGCAAATTGCTTACCTTCCAAATACTGAACAGAGCTGTCTTGTAAATGAGGCCTATCCCAGCTGGTAAGTCCTGGGACTTTGCTCATCAGAGAATCAAAACAGGTGAGATGATAATAGGTGATCTACACCTGAGAAGAGGGACCACTGACTGTATTAAAGGAGAGCAATATGAGTAAACTGTCTTCCACCGCCTACAGTCAGTCCTTGTGGAAGGGGAGTTTCAAATGCACTGGCTACAGACTTTTGTCCAAAGCTGTGGTTCTTTTTTTTTTTTCCCTTTTTTTTTTTTTTCTTCTTTCTTTCTTTTCTTTTCTTTCTTTCTTTCTTTTTTTTTTTTTTTCCTTAGTGAAGCTAGATTAGTTCATACAAAACTCAACAATACAGCACTGAAACCCATTGTTGATATTCAACATTTTTCACATAGCGGAACAGAATAGACAATACGGTATCTAGGAAACCATGGGCTGGATTACAAACTGATGATATCTCATCCTTCTGGGGGCCTGTAATCCTTTTTATTACCTACCACAGTAAAAAAAAAAAAAAATTCATCACTGTGTGTGGGGGGAACTCTCTCAGAATAAATCAATACCATTGTTATTCTTAGGAAAATAGGATAAATTAAAATGAAATCTTGCTTGTAACACTAAGTCCCAAAGTGCCATTTGCCTTTTATGCCAGTTAATGATTTTGAAACTTATCTTAACCTTGATGTGATGAGCTTCCATAGATTTAAAAAATTCAATGATTTGTAGATGCTTGTTTAAAACACAGTGTTTAAATTTACTTGGACTCTCAATTTCTTATGATAAATACTTGGGAAATTATTTATTTCAAAGTGCCCACGATTGAGACTAAGATAGGAATGCAAAGTAATTTTCATTAATTTGTTCTAAAATACATGTTAGGTTATTAGTAAGTTATAGTTATTTTCTCCATTAAAAACACATACAAATTTAAGGTTTTGGGGGTTTTCTTACCTGAAATCTAGTATAATATAAAGAATTTACTTTTTAACACCCCATGTCTTTTTGATTTTTCAGTTTTTAATGCATTTCCCGATCATGTACAACTGCAAAGCCATTCTTTATGAGGAAGTTATGCCTATTAACCTTTTTGAAAATCGGGTCCAATCCCTTTTTAAGATGCAATCCAGTTCCCATACTTTTCTTATGCCTCCAAATGGTCTAGACAGCCACAGAAGTGATTGTTCCACCAGTTTCTTTTCATCACTTCTGCAACTGACCAATTGACAACTGATTGATGGTTATCTTTTCACTTCAACAATGAAAGAAATTACCATCACTATAGCTATGTACAGTAAATGCCTCCAGAGTAAATTACATGATTCTAAAATTCTCCTTAGCTCACTTAGTAAAACATCAACACAAAAAAGTTTCCTCTTGCGCCTCCTTTCCTGTACCACAGATTTGGCCTTTTCTGTCAGCCGCAAAAAAAGAACTTGACAGCTTCTTTAAAAAGAGGAGTATAAAGGAACTTGAATAAAGGATGGCACTGGGCCTGTCTCAAGCAAGTGGCCATTCTTTGCACTTGGAAAAAAATTAGTCATAGGAGCACAGATGAGCCCTATGAGAATACTCTAAAGACTACTGCCGGTGACCTTGAGCTTCCCTTGCCTTCCTTAACCATTAGAGGGAACCTGAAGAGTGGCGTGAACACAGATGCTGAACAGAGTTGCCAACCTGTTGTGAGGAGCTGTTATTACTCATAGAAAACATCCTGAAAATTTTAAACTCCCTGACTGCGCTGCAAAGACTCCCCTGGTCTTTGTAAAAGTGTTCAAACAAGTGCTATTATTTGAGTGTCGCCATCTTCCATCATGGCATGTTGATGGACAAGAGCTTTAAATGCTACCGCTATTCGAAACTTACTGTAAATGTGTGTTTTATTCTCACATGAAAACCCTGAATCTTGTTAAGGGAGGATATTCAAACCTTTTTTTTTTTTTTTTTTTCCATATCCCTGAGCAATTAAAGTCCCCTTCTTTTCTGGTGAAGTACATATTCTGCTATGAAAGATTGGATTGATTTACTCTCTTATTCCCAACCTCCTCTCGTGATGCTACCCTCCCACCCCGACAAAGATCACAATTTTAAAGTGAAAAATACACCCTAATAGATAGGAAACATGCTTTCTCACTTTGTCTTGATGTCTTAGAGGTATAATTTTTTTTTTTTTTTTTAAGGAAATGTGCAGGCAGGAATGAAGGCAAGTAGGCAGGCAGGCAAGAAGAGCGAGGAGGAAGCAGCTTTTTAATTTATTTTTTATTTAGTTGTTCATCTTGGTTGTTCTTCTGTGTCTCAGGTCACAAATCCAAGCCATCGGGATGTCTGTGAACTACGTTGGTGGCTGAGGACTTAACCGCTAAGCTACCAGGCATGCTCACATGTAGATTTTTATGTCTAGTTATTGGCATATGGATGTCCAATAAACAGTTATTCAATAAAAACACAGTCCATCCTCCTAAGAACTCCTGATACGGGGAGGAATTTATAATAGTTGTGAGATTAGGATGGTTGCTGGATAGTTAAAAGAAAGGATGGGTAGCTGGAAAGATAAACATTTCCTTTAAAAGGTAAATTGAAATCTTTTTCCTGTTTCTAAAAAATATTTATTGAGGTAACCTTGATTTATAAAATAATATAAGCCCGTATATGTGGGTTTACCATTCTTTAAATATGTCAGCATACCACACCACCGCCATGTTGCCAAAAGTCCTTCACTAAAGTCTACTGGAGCCCCCACTGCTCCCCGAGGAACCTCAATTCTACTGTCAATGTTGGCTTTTGCTTTGTCCGTTCCTTTGCTTTATTTCTTTATATTCCACATATGACTGAGATTGTCTGGTATTTTTTTCCTTCTGATTTATTTCACTTAGCATAATGCCCTCTAGTTCCACCTGTATTGGCCCAAGTAACTGGATTTCATCTTTTTTAGGGCCATGCAGTAGTCCATTATCTATAGCTATCTCCCCATCTCATCTTCTTTATCTAATCATCTGATAATGGACACTTGGATACTTCCCTATTCTTGGCTATTGTAAATAATGCTGCAATAAACATCAGAGGGCTTATATCTGTTAATTAGTGTTTTTGTGGGTTTTTGGGTTTGGTTTGGTTTTTTTGGATAAATACCCAGAAGTGAGATGATGGGATCATATGAGCTTTCGAACTCAAATTTACTGAGGAATCTCCATACTGCTTTCCATAGGGGTGTACTCGTAAACCAGTCCACAAATGACCTAGTAGGTCCGTAATCTAGCAGAGCTGTAGTAACTCAACCACTTATTAAACATTTGTTAGTTTGAAGTACCACAGGCAGTAATTTATGTAAAAAATTTTTTAGTTCTCGACGATACCATAGACTAAGGAGTCTGCATATGATAAGTATGGATGAGGAAAGCAAAAAGGAAAAGTGTTTTCTATTCATCTCTTGCTTATACAATTAGTCTGGGATATAATTTTTCCCCAATATTTTTTATTGCAAGAACTTTGTTTTACAAATTTGAAATAAACTCACATGTATGTTCCCCGTATGTGCAGATACCCCATTCCTTAGATATCTGTCAACACGCCCTGCTTTCCACCAAATCATCAAGTGTTCTTCACCATTGTCCAGTGGGCTATGCCACAACTTACCACTCACCCCACAGCGGCCACGCATCCCCATCCCATTGCCTATTGGAAATCTCAGTTCTATTCCAGTGTCCAAGGGTTGGTTTTATTTTGCCTGTTACTTTGATTTTTCTATTCACATTCCATCTATGAGTGAGATCGTCTGGTATCTTTCTTCTTTGACTTATTTCACTTAGCATAATCCCCTTAGATCCAGTCATGTTGATTCAAATGATAGGATTTCAACTCTTCTAAGGACTGCATAATATTCCATTGTGTCTATATACCATATCTTCTTTATCCATTCATCTGACATTGGACACTTAGGTAGTTTCCAGTTCTTGGCTATTGAGAATAGGCCTACAAGAAACATGGGGGTGCATAAATCTCTGTGAATTAGTGTTTTTGTATCTTTTGGGTAAATACCCAGAAGTGAGAATTGGTGGGATCATATGGGATTTCCATCTTCAGCTCTTTGAGGAATCTCCATACTGTTTTCCATAGGGGTTGCAACAATTTGAACTCCCACTTTTAGACTAACAGTGTAAAAGTGTTCTCTTTTCTTTACATCCTCACCAACAGTTGATGTTTCCAGACTTCTGGATAATAGCCAGTCTCTCAGGTGTAAGGTTATTGTTGTTTTGATTTGCATTTCCCTGATAACCAGCGAGTAGGAACATCTTTTTCATGTGCCTGCTCACCATCTGTACAGTCTCTTCAGAAAAATGTCTCTCCAATTCTTCTTCTCATTTTTTGATTGAATTGCCTATTTTTCTGTTATTGAGTTTTATGAGTTCTTTATATATTTTGAATATTAAGCCCTCATCAGAGATAAGAAAGGCAAATATCTTCTCCCAGTTAGTAGGTTTTCTTTTTATTTTGGTGTGATATTTTCTTTTGCTGTGAATAGCTCTTTAGTCTGATGTAGTCCCAGTTGTTTACTTTTCTTTTTGTTTCCCTTGATGCTGGAGTTGAGTCCCCAAAGGCCTCTGTAAAGCTGGTGTCATAGGATGTCTTTCCTATGTTGTCATCCAAGAATTGTATGGTTTTTGGTCTTATGTCCTAGTCCATTTTGAGTTAATTTTTGTGAATATTTTTAGAGAGTGATCTAGTTTCATTACTTTGCATGTGGCTGTACAGTTTTCTCAGTACCATTTATTGAAGAGATTTTATCCATTGTATGCTTTTGGCTTCCTTGTAGTAGATTAACTGACTGTATTTTTTGAGTAAACTTCTGGTGACTCAGCTCTATTCCATTAATCTGTGCCTTCATTATTATTCCAGTACTATACCGTTTTGATCACTATCACTTTGTAGTATAGCTCACTGGGAGTGTAATCCCTCTGGATTTTTTTTCCTCATAATTGCTTTGGTTATTTGGGGTCTTTTGTTGTTCCTTATAAATTTTAAGACTTTTTTGTTCTATTTCCTTGAATAAACCCATGAGATATTAAATATGTGTATCACTTTAGGTAAGATGATCACTTTAACAATGCTGGTTCTTACCAACCAAGAATAGGGAATGTCTTTCCATCTCTTTGTGTCCTCCTCTATTCTTTTAAGAAGTACTTGTAATTTTCATTGTATAGGTCTTTCACCTGCTTAGTTAAATCTATTCCAATATAATTGATTTTTTTTCACTTCTATTTTAAATGGTGTGGTTTTCTTGATTTTGTTTTCTTCTAGCATGTTGTTTGAGTACAAAATGCAATGAATTTTTGTGCATTGATTTTGTAGTCTGTCACTTTACTGTATTTGTTGATTAGTTCCAGTAGTTTTTTGACAGAGTTTTAAGAACTTTCAACACATGTAATTATTTCACCTGCAAATAATGATAGTTTCACATCCTCCTTTTCAACTTGAATTCCTTTTATTTTTTTCTTGTCTAATTGCTGTCGCTAAGCCCTCTAGAATGATATTAAATAGCAGTGGTGAGAGTGGACAGTCTTGCCTTGTTCCTGACCTATGAGAAAATGCTTTCAATTTTTCGTTGTTGACTTGGATATTGGCTATGGGTTTATTGTATATGACCTTTATTATGTTGAGGTGTATTTTTTTTTATGGGATATCACTATTAAAATGGAAACTTTGGCATGCTGAATTCTCTTCCATCACACATCTCCTTCAGATCCAAATGTCTTCGTTAGTCTTTCAAGTTCCCTGAATCCTAAGTGTTTTAAGTTCTCTGTATACCTTAGACTGTCAAGAGTTCTTCAAACTCCTCTCCCTGTAAATTCAAACAACTCTTACTACGAGACATATGGAGGTATAAAATCAACCTTGTTGCATGATGGATAGATAAGGATTTTTTTTTCCCATAGGATCACTTTGAGAAACTGTTCATTAGCCAAAGTGAATATGTAACGATGAAGATTTCAGACCTTGAAGCTATGTAAGTCAAGCAGATATTTTTCATAGAAGTTTCAGTATAGGAATTTTGAAACATGTAATGGTGAGAGAGAGAGAGAGAGAGAGAGAGAGAGAGAGAGACAGAGAGAGACAGAGAGAGACAGAGAGAGACAGAGAGAGACAGAGAGAGAGAGAAAGAGAAACACTGGGCAAGTCAGTTCTGCCTGAAAATCAGCTTCTTTAATGATTTTTAATTTGGGAGGTACAGTCATGGACTCTTTTGAGAATCCGTTGAAGGCTATGGGTTCCCTCCCCAGTTTCATACAGTGTTTTTGCACATTATTTCATGAAATTTACGAAACTTTGTGGAAACCATGGGGTTAGAGGTTAATAATGCTGTCCAAAGCTGCTGCTTTTTATTTGCAAGTGAGCCAGTGTTTCCTTCTCTCAACTTCTAAGCAGATGGATCTTAACCATGATTACATGTTAGAATTAACTGGTGATTCCACCATCAGATATCTTGAATAATAGCTCTGTAGTAGGTCCTGAGTAACAATTAAAAAAACAACAAACCTGCTATTCTAGTGATTCTGATTAAGTGTTGTTGTTCTTTTTTTTTTTTTTCAATTTGAAAACAGTCACTGTTTACTCATTGACCAGATTATAAAAAGAAAAAAATCATGGTAGATACCTTAGTTCATCCTTCTAATAAAGTCTGTCTTTCCTGTTGCCAGCATCTCCATCAATCAAGTTTAAGAATCATTGGTTTAAGCCTATAGTTCTCATAGCATTATGCCTGGATTAGCAGTATTACTATCCCCTGGAAACTTATTAGAACTAGAACTTCTTGGACCCAGCCCATATTTAATGTATATGACACCACTAGAGGTGGATTTAAAAAAATTATTGTTAATAAGTCTTCCAGGTAAATTCTGATGCTAAGGCTTGAGGACTGATGTTCTAAGCCATTCGAGGTCTTCAGACATTCTAGTAACAACTCTATGGCAGTGATCTCATATCTGACTGGCTCTCAAGGCTAGTGGTGGCAACTGGTGAATGAAAGGTTGTTTTAACTCATGAACCGCAGGGGAGGGATAGGAGTTCAGAAGTAATCATTTTGTCAGGAGAGGAGATATAGATTTGATAAACATTCTGATAGAAATGGCAGATTAAACTACCATTTAGGTTAATATACTGGTTTACAGACAAATTATGAATTATCTAAAAGTAGCATGTACAGTGAGAAAAAAACCCCAAGGGTAGCTACTCAGGAAATATCTAGAGTTGGAGTTAGGAGGAGAAGAAAACACTGGTAAAAGAGAGAAAACTGTCAGAGAAATAAGAGAGAACATGGACCATGCAGTGGCATAAAAACTCAAAAAGAGTCTGATCAATCAGTAAATTCAAATGAGACCTGAAATTTTGGGGGTTGATCTTGGAAAAGGACCAGAGTTTGCTAGAAGGAAGTCACTTAAAAACCTTGATGGAGGAATTTAATAGTGGGGTGGAGGAATAGAAAGACTGTAGATTTAGAGAGAGATTTAGAAGAGAATGGGAAGAGAGGAATTCGAAGCAGTGGGTATAAATAATACCTTTCAAGACTCTAGCTGGACAAGGAAGGAGGGTGATGTTCCATGACCCATGGACCCAGGACATGGGGCTGGAATGAAAGCCAAGATGAACTAAGTAAAATAAATAAAGTGCTTCTTCCTTCTCTCTCTTCTGTCCTGCCTGTCCTGCTTACCTTTATTCCTGCCTGTGCCTTTCCTTAACAAAAGAAAGAAAAAGAGAAGGAATTCTGTGATTGGGAACAGCTGGCCAAGTCAGTGTAAAGCCAGGAGAAGAATACATTTTAAGAACTAAAGATAGAATCCTGTGGAAAATTTTGTCAAGCAAGTGGAGAGAGAAGCTATCAGGTGAACAGGACTAGAAGGTAAGCAAAATTACCCAGTGTGAAGAAAAGGAGTGAAAAAAGAAAGGAAAGATGGAAAGATTCATGTGGGAAAATGATTTGTGATAGGATATGAAACAGGTCATGCCTGATACATCAAACTTCTTTGTGAAGTTTAGAGTAAAAATAATTTACTAAAGTTCTATTTTTCCCCCTTTTTTGGATAGGGGATTGTTGAAGGTAGAGATGTATGGGGATTTAGAAGAAGAAAAAACTGGAATAAGAAAAACATGCATTTTCTGTGTCCTGGCACTGGCTACCTCTTCTTACTTTCAAGTCTCAATTTTGAATACTTTCCATAATATTAACTCTCTCTCGCTGGATTAAGTTTTTTTTTTTTTTTCAGGAACTCTTTTTCACATGTTCCTTAGAGTTTGCACTTACTCTAACTTGTCTTTTTCAGTCTCTTCTTTCTCCTTGACCATCACTCCTAGGGCTTAATCAATTTGGTCATCACATTCAAAGCCAGCCCCAATCTTGAGTTCTAAATCTATAGTTAAATACTAGACATTTATTACCTCAACTTTACTACATTAAAAATAAAATTCTTTATCTGCTTCATTGTGAATCAACACGAACATGGTCCTCTGCTTTTGGCTTCATTATTAATGAGTTCTGTCTCCAAAGCAAGAATCCATTAATGGTATCTTCTTATTCATTAATTTTTACAACTGTCGAATATTTTTCTCAAATATTATATCTTTTCAAGTTCATATTCCAAAGTTTAATCCTCCACTGTCTCTCACAGTAACTTAATAGCAGATTTCTGGAGTTCTAATAAGTTCCAACTTTAACCCACCTTTCATTTCACCACCGAAGATGTCATTCTGAAATGCAGGTCTATGTCTCTCACCTTTAATGACTATTCTTTTTCTACAGCTCCAAGTTTTCATAGTGTGGAACCCACGGTCCTTTAGAGGGGTTTCTAAGACTCCCAAGTCAAATTTTAACTATGATAATGAAAATACATTTATATCATTGATCAGAGTATTACTTCCTCATACATAATTGAGATATACAAGTGTATAAGGTGTACTAATACATAGATTAGAAAATAGACTGAAAAAGACAGCTGATACCATTGTCTTAATAATACATCCAGAGAAGAATCCAAAATTATGCATCCATGATACTTAAAAAATAATTGTGAAGGTGGATAGTGTTTGAAAACTCTCCAAGCCAACTGGACTAGCATATGAATATCACTAATTCCTCTCATTTGCATGTCTTTGCTTGCAATAGAGAGATGTATTTCAAATGAAATACGTAACACTAGAAAGTGTTTAGGCCAGCTGTGACACATCAAATCAGGTGAGAAAAATGTGGAAAGATGTATTTGTACTGTTGGCATAAAAGCAAGCCTAGGGAAAGTAGCAGGAGGGGTGATTTTTTTATAAAAGCCATCGCTGAAAACATGCTGCAAAATCATCTAATTTACATAGACATACATTAGCCTTTAAGAAAATGCTGTTTTCTTTTCAAAACAGTTTTTATTTTATTCTCTGAAGATCACCAATTTTATTAAGCCATAATATTTTTAAAAAGATAGGTTGTGCATAGTTATTTTTTCATGCATTAAAATAAAGCATTTATTAACTGCCTACTAGGGCACTGAATAATATAATCTGAATTTCACAATTCCTTTTTTTGTAACTAAACTTTTCTGATCCTCTTGCAAGGTGTTGATATGAATATTCCAAATGAACAATAATCCACACTTAACTAAAGCTTTCTTAATTATGCCAGCTTTCATATCTTTTTGATATTTTATCATCAGCAGAAAAAGCCCAATTTGGTAATGTTTAAAATGGAAAATGAAATGCTTGTGATGAAATAGAAACAATGATTCAGTATATATAAAACAAAATAAATGGGAATCTTTAAAAGTTAAATATCTGATACTATTACACTTTAGCAGCTTCAATTACTACTATAACAACTCCCCTCCCGCATCCCATCTAGCTTTTCTTTGACTTTAAGGTCAGACCTATATGACCATGCTCAGACTAAGAGAGAGTGTGTGTGTGTGTGTGTGTGTGTGTGTGTGTGTGTGTGTGTGTGTGTGCGCGCGCTTTGAAGAAAAGTGACTAAAGTCTAAATTCTGGAATAAGACTTCAATTTGAATAAAAATGTTATTAATCTCCATACAAAGCTGCCAGGGACCTGCTGTAAGTGAATTGCTTTCCCTTCATCAGGGTGGACATTTCTTCTACAAACAAACTCTGTGTATTGGTAGAAAGGAAAATAAACAGGCCTCATCATCTTTATCATTATTATTTTTAAAGCATGCATTTAAAAGGTCATACAGTCTCCCTGAACCAGTTATCTTTTTACTCACCTTTTGTTTACTTTCATTATTTCCCCACTTGAGCAAGCATCTTAGACAATTAAAACAAGTTGAATTCAAGCTTTTTCAATGTTTTGCTTAAGGTTTTATTTTCAGTAGTCAGTGGTATATAATTTTGGAAGGATGATGCCAATTTTAATTAATTTTCATAGGTTTGCTAATTAAAACAATTAAGAGGTGGGGCTCATGCATGGGAAAAATAATTGGAGACACTCTTGAACATTATCCTTGTGGTTTTCACACAGGCACAAAATAGTGTAAATTTGTTTTAAAAATAGCTAGAAACCTGAAAGAAGTAATTACAACATCAGACCAAAGTTGTGTCTGCATTTATCTTTCTTAAAAATAGGAGATAAAATTTTTTCTTGAGCTTATGGAAGTTTCTTCGCCTGCTTCTGTGTTTGTGTCCGTAGTAATAATTTGGACTAACACTAGAACATTTTTTCAATAGCAGCATACTAAGTAAACTTCCAATTCTGGAGATAAATTTGCGAAGACAACTTATTGAGAAATAAGAAAATGAAAGAAACAGACATTGAAGAAACCTGAAGCCATGACAGGAAAGCTATATAAAATAAATAAAACCAATAGGATGCAGTCCTTGAAATAAACAAGTTTCCAACTTAAAAAAAATTATTGAAGTCACGATGAATTATAACATTGTGTAGGTTTAAGGTGTGAGTCATTGTAAATCAACATCTGTATACTCTACATAAGTACACCACTAACAGTCTGTCTTTCACTGTATAATTGACCCCTTTTACTTCATTTATCAACTCTCTCTCCTCCTTCAATTCTGGTTTCCTAACCTTTTTGAAGCCACTGACCTTTAGGATCAAAACCTATTTCCATGTGGCACAGCTATACAATGGAATACTACACAGCCCTTAGAAGAGATGAAATCCTGTCCTTTGAATCAACATGGATGGAACTAGAGGGGATTATGCTAAGTGAAACAAGTAAAAGAAGAAAGATAGATACCAGATGATCTCACTCATAGATGGAATGTGAATAGACAAAACAAAGGAACAGATGAAACAAAACCAACCCTTGAACATTTGTAACAGAACTGATGTTACCAATAGGGAATGGGGTGGGTGGGGGCAAATGGTGGAGGAGCCCACTGGAAAATGGGGAAGAATACTTGGTGATTTGGTGGAGGGCAGGGTGTGTTGAAATATATCTAAGAAATGGAGAAACTATACATAGGAAGTTATTTTAATGTGCAGAATAATTACAACAATAAAAGATAAAATAAAAAAACTATCGCAGACAAAAAACCCCCTATTTCCTAGAAACTTAACATGGGACATAATCCTTAATAGTGGTAGGCTATGATAGAGCTAGGGAGGAATTTGAGTTAAGGTCCAGGAGAAGAGAAGCCATAAAACCATCATGCTGATGGTCAGGGCCATGGACCCATAGAGAGGGCAAAGGAAATAAATTATAAAGTGGTGCTACTTTGAAGTCCTCCAATCAATTTAAAAGAAATCCATCAGGGATCTTATGACACCTCAAGACGCAGGGCCAAGAATGAAAGATGGGGATCTTCAAAAAATGTCAGGTCCTGAACCTCTTGCTGCTGCTTCCTTTTCAGAATGACCCAGAATAGGAATGTACTTTTTTCCTTTCCTTCCTCCTAAATTAACACCCTGTTCCACTTCTGTGCCCTCTGTCTCTCCTTTCTGCTCATGCACTGTTTTCTGGAGAAAAATTTCTCTCCAGAGACACAAAAAACCCACAGGAGGAAACTGAGGCATGAGCCCTCTAGTAATAGAAGTGAATCTGAAAAGGAAAAGGAACTGGATGCAGGAAGATGCAGGCCATTTAGCATGGTGGTTAAATGCAACATCGCTGAAATCACATCTTTAGGTTTGCACCATCCCTCAGTCTCTAAAATAGGGATAATAGCACCTCTCCTGAAGGACTGTTGTAAGGATTAAATGAGTTAATATATGTAATGTATTTAGAACAATGACTTACCCAAAATAAAGGTTATTTTTATAATTATCCTCACATTTAAAATAGAAAAATATGAATAATTCCCCAAGATACTCCAAAGCAATTTTCACTCTTGTAATTTACACAAATGACATTATAAAATCTTGCAAGAGCCTAGAGTTTGGGGGAACAATGACTTAAAACCTCACTATGTTTAACAGGAGTCTTAATTCATTTGGGTTCCCTATCTTCACCTGTGAAATCTAGCATAAGAAAAAAGTGATAAAAATGTAAATAATTATTTGTAAAGGCATTCTCTAGAGCATTATTTCTAAATAAAAATTGGAAAATCTAAATGCCATAAAACAGAGGAATAAATAAGAGATTCTTTAAACAGATGATGGTATATTTATAAGACAAAAATACACAACTATTAAAAATGCTGGCTTTTCTCTGAATCATAATGAATGTTAGCTACACATGAAAACAATGATAGGATAGTGGTAAGTGAATTCAGCAAAATACATAACTATTTGTAGTATAATTTTGACTAGTTAAAAATATTTTCCAGAACATATATTTGAAAAATGTACTAACAAATTAACATTGTTTTAGAGAGTCAGATCAAGTGGAAAACTTTTATTGTAAAGGAGCATGAAGTAAATATTTGGGTTCTGTAGGTCATGTAGTTTCTGTCACAACCACTCAAATCTGCTGTCCTGGTGTGAAAAGCAGCCTAGATAATAGCCAACAAATGGGTGTGGCTGTTTTCCAATAAAACTTATTTACAGAAAACAGGCTGGTTGGCCTGCTGTTCACAATTTGCCGACCTCTGGGTTAGACTTATAAATGTATTTATTTCCTTTTTTAAATGTTTTTATGAATTTTCTATATTTTCTACAGTGGGAAAAGCATAAATCATTTTCATAATCTAAAAATTAAAGTCATAAGAGATATCAAAAAAGTAACAGTGCCTTTGCTATGAAGAACAGGAAGGCACCATTGATAGAAAATGGCTATAGGTCACTTTTCGAATTAAAACATGTGTAGCAGATCATGTCAAAAAACCGAGAAGCTCAAAACTAAAAGTCTTAGTGGTTGCATAGCACAGAATAAAGTCCAAATACTTTACCTGGCCAGTGAGGCCTGAAAGACCTGACCTCCGGCTATATCTTAGAATTGATTTCCTACACGCTCCCACAAGAGCTTGCTCCAGGGCATTTGCTTTGGCTGGAGGCATTGGAATTGAGTATTGAATGCAGATTTGCATCAACAGTAGAGTTGCTAACTTCCACTTCTTCCCAGGAGAATTCTCTGCTTACTAGTCTCCAAGTCTTAGAAATGACTTTTAAAAAGTATTCAATCTTCTATAATTCTTTTGAAAGTTAGGTATTTGCACTGCGTACACAAAACAACCTGTACTTGATTTTATTTTCTGAATTTTTCATCCAGATAATTGTTTTTAAAAGCAACCCAGAGCAACAGGAAACAAATCCTACCTATTATAGATAGAAGATATTTGCCAGGGTAACAGTCCAAACAAGTTTAAAAATTTTATGCATTTACTTATTTATTCATTTAGAGGAAGAGCTATTTTTATATTTTTTAAATTTAGCTGTTCATCTTGGTTGTCGCCCCCAGACCCAGGACACGAACCCAGGTCCTTGGGATGTATGTAGACTGTGTTGGGCCAGAGGGAGCAGATCTAACTGCTGCTCCACCAGAGCCCGCCCAGATTTTATTTTTGAGTCTAGAAGCGCTATAATTTTGTAAAGAGCAGTAGATAGTTTGTTTTTCTTTCCTCTCCCTTTTGTCATCTTATTCCATGTTATTTACTCTCAACCTTGGGCACATCCATAATTATGTATTTATTAATGTTCTATCAAAGTTATAAATTTTTGCCAAGCAGCTGAAAAAAGGAAAGTCTTTATGGCTTTCTTCATTTGTATTATGAGAGATGAAGTAAATTTTTATACATTCAAAAGTCATTTGCATTTCCTAGTCAGCGATCTGTATTCATGACATTTGCTTTTCTATTACCCTTTAGTTGTCTCTTTTTAGTATGTTGTAGGGACTTTGATATGCTATGAAAATTAGCTTTTGTCTGGCATATATGCCACAAATAACTTTTCTATCTGGTCTTTGACTTTATTTATGACTTACTTATCTTACTAAGCAGAAATTTAAAATTTTTTAATGGTTAAGTCATTAAGTTTATGTTGAAATCTTCTAAAATTGATATCGTGTTTTGAAAGACCCTCCCTGCTCTAAGTCTGTAAAACAAAATTCATTTCCCCCTCTATCTTTGCTCCATCTGGGATCAATTTTGGAATAAGGAGTCATAGAGGAAAAAGTATATAACATATTTCTCTTAGTCATGTAAAAGAGCAGAATTATGTAACTCGGTTTCTTTAAGTCTTCAGAACTTCAACAATCAAAACATTGCGGACATTATCCAACAAACTACCTCTTGTATCAAACATATTTTCAATGTTATTTAGATCAATATTTTCTGAACTTTAGTCACGTGAATACTACTTCCATGTTTTCTGACATGTCCATATTAATGCCTATAATATTATTGACTTAATATTTCAATTTGAATTGTCTCTTTTTAATAAGTAATTTTACTTAAGAAAGGAAACATTACATCACAATTTAATATTCTAATGAAATCTCTGACCACATACATAAAATAAATGTTAAAATATAATTTTGCCTATATGCTGCTAATATATTATGACCCTGGAAAACAGTGATCTAGTTAAAACTACATATATAGAAATTTGGGGCTATATAAAACAAAATATTGGGATGACTGATAGAAAACTGGATTTTGTACTTGAAGTGTTTGTTAATGATACTCCCACCCCACCTATGTTCTTGTCTCAAAGTCTGCTGAAAATTTAATTTACTTACCTCTGTTACATTAATTGGTGCTTTCATATATCACAACAAAACTTGAATTTTAGTTGGCTTAGAAAACACTACACACACACACTTTTTTACTACATCAAAAGTAAACAGAAAAGCTTTTTGTCTCTATGAATGAAACGTTCTCTACAATTCTAAAGAAACACATTTCACTGTTCAAGACAAAGTTTACTCTTTGCAAATTAAAACACCTACCACTATCTCAAAAACAATGAAATAGGATGACCCATGAGGAATTGTAAAGAGTTGTTTATTTTGCTTAGTTTTTGAAAAAGGATAGCTTCAACATTAATTCCATGTAGTACAGTTCATTTTAAGTTAAATAAAAAAAAAAATTTCTAAACATTTATTTTTATTTAATTTAAAAAAATTTTACTGAAGTTAAATTGCTTTATAACATTATACATGTAAGGCATGCATCATTGTGAACCAACATCAGTATATATGATACTGAGTTCATCACTAACAGGTCAATGCTATCCTTTACCTTATAATTGACCCTTTGTAGCTGATTTACCCCCTCCTACTTCCCTTCCGGTAACCACCAATTTTGTCTTGGAGATTAAAGTGCGGCTCTTTTGATAATAATAAAAATTCTCTTTTGACCTAACTGTATTTTTTTGACATTGGAAGAAAACATCTAGTTAAGATAGATTTTTGGACAATATATTTACATTGTACACTATTTTTCATATCTAAAAGTAGATGATGATTTCACGACCACATATTTAGACAACAAAATTTAAGTGATTACTGAGATAATCTAATACAATATAGTGGATAGACCCCCTAAAGAATAGGCATCTGAAGAAGAAATACAGGAAAGGATGCCAGCTTCCATTTGAAATATATGTGCAGCTACTAATTGAAAAGAGATCACTACTGTGCTGAGTCATGCTATCTAAAGTTAAAAAAAAAAAAAAAGGTCTAATTCACACCAATAGCAAGGAAAACAAAAGCAAAAATAAACAAATGGGACTACATTAAACTAAAAAGCATTTGCACATACAGAGAAAACAACTCTCATTAAAATGAAAGTTTTAATTCAGTATATTCTACTGAATTGGAGAAGTTATTTGCACACCATACATCTGACAAGGGGTTGATATACAAAATATATTAAAAAAAAACTCATAAAATTCAATGACAAAAATACCTAATCTGATTAAAAATTGGAAAGAAGATCTGTATAGATGCTTTCCCAAAAATATGTATGGATGGCCAACAGAGACAGGAAAAGATGCTTTCTCCTCTCATTAGATAAATGCAAATCAAAACCAACAATGAGCTATGTCATACTTGTGAGAATAAGTATGATCCAAAAGTCAGGAAACAACAAATGTCAGAGGATGTGGAGAGAAGGAAACACTTGCACATCGTGGAAGAGTGAATTGGTCCCGCCATTATGGACAGCAGTATAGAGATTCCTCAGAAAATGAAAAATAAAAATTTCATATGAATCAGTTATCCTATTTCTGTGTATTTAGCTAACGAAGACAAAAACACTAATTTGAAGGTATATATATACCTCGTGAATTAAAAACAAAAGCAAAAACAAAAATAGCCTGTTAGACCAATTTTTCATTTAGAAGGACCAATTAGTGATTACCAGAAGGGAAGCGGAAAGGAAGTGGGCAAATTTAGTAAAATGGCTCAATTCTATGGGAAGAGATGGTATTGAACATTTAGTGGTAAACTTAGTGGAGTATATACAGATGTTGATTCATAATGCTGCATACCAGAAACTTATATAATGCTACAATGCAATGCTACTTAAATGAAAAATTATTGAAAATGCAAAAATAGGATACTTAGAAAAAAATATATATATAGTAAAAACTATTGCAACTAACTTGCAAAAATGCTGGCTATTACAAAAAGTCTTATAGAAAACTTTGATGGATGTGTTAGCTCACCTCTTGGTGGCAATTATATTACAGTTTATAAATGTATCAAATCAACATGTTTACTTACACAATATATTAATTATACATCAATAAAGAAAACAGATTTGAATAAAAGGAATTAAAAAGGTTGTCGTGTAAGTGGCAACTAATGATGTACTATCTCTTGGATCTAGTAATATGTATGCAGGACATAATGCCATTATGTGTGACTGCTCATTGATAATGAAAACAACGATAGCTAGTATTTAGTATGTGCACATTACTAGGTGTTTTAGAAATACCGTCTCATTTATTCCTCATGGTATTATTCTCTTCATCTTACACATGAGCAAGTGAAGTCTTTGAATGTGGCAAAGTGATCTTGTCCAAGGCACATAACTGAAAAGCAAAAGAACTGCAGTCAAGACCCTTATATGATCAAGCTTTTTCATGAAATCTTGATGCTCCCTCAATCAGTCCAGTTCCTTTTACTTCCTAAGACTAACCCTTTTGTTTTGGAGAGGAAACCAGAGTCGAATAAAGCACCTGGTACCTCACAGGTTTGGTAAGGAGATTAGTTCAAAGAGTTGAGTCGGCTTTCACTTAAGGAGGATGATGAGGATGATGACAAATGGAGTAATTGTTCAAAAATGGTAGGAGTCACATAAAATCAGTATCTCACAACCAAAAGTTGTAGAGTTTTTCAATAAGCAGTCTTATCATTCAGGTCACAAGTATTTGTTCAGCATTCATGGCGGGCACAGAGCTCCGTATTAGCTTCTCCTACCCCTTCATCCACTCCTGGATTTAGTTCAAATAATTCAGGCAGTTTGGGGCTGGAAAGAAACAAACAACATTTCCAGGATTCCGTTTCATAGCTCCTCCTGCAGAGCATTGACTGGCAGCTCACTGCATTTCTTATAGCACATTTCACATCCCTGGGGCGTGCAAAACACTTACACTAATGTAAAATATGACAATATCAAATGAAATGTTCATGGGGATTTTTCTACAGCTGCTACCTAGGAACTCTTTCTCTGTAGAAATGTTGCCAGGATTTCCCCAAATTAAACAGAACACTCCTTTTTCTTTAGGAGAAAAGACCAAATTTAATTTTATAACAATTACCTATGCCTACAACTTCTATGACACAAATATATACATACATCTTCACATGGCTCTAAATTCTAAAGTAAATCAGGTAGATGGAGGACTCGTATGCTATGCTAAGGAATGGGGTAGTGACTGGGGCCTCAGGGGAGAGGAAAGGGTTCTCACATGAGGGGATGACTTCATGTGACAAACCTTTGCCCTAGATATTTACCCTGCCTTGAGATAAAGATTGTTCCTGGATGACTTCCGATCTATAGTTTAGTATAGGTGACACACATTGAAAAATGTCTGCTCTGGATATCTTGGGAAAAGTCTATTTGAATATTTTGGGGAGAGCAATCTTATAATTTTAGTACTTCTTTCTCTGTATTTTTGTTATACTAGTTTTAATCTTCCCCACAGCACTGACTAAGGAAAAGATTATATACGAAGAAGCCCAAAAGAAAAATTTAAAAAAATATCCTTGTTAAATGCTATTTTTTCATATATATATCTGTGTGTTTGCATCTGCTGCGTTCTTGCCTCCAGTAAACTGGTTTTATTCCTTAACATTTGTTTTGGAAATAAGTGTTGCCATTCATTCCAGGATTCTCCCCTCCCTGAGAATACTCTTTCTAATTAGAACCATTAAATATGAAACATGCGTTAGTTAGCATTTTCTATAAGGTCATGGTAGAATTTTTTTTCTTTTTAAAAAACATATATTGATATTTATATTCTCTTGTTCATAATGCTACATTTATTTTTGAATACTGACATTGTATCTCAATCTATATTTCACACCACACTCTCCCAGTGTCATTACTACTATTACCTTTTCCCCTCTTATGTTATTAAATTTTAAAAGTGGTTATCAGATAATTTTGGGAACAATGTTAGTATGGAGTATAAAAAGTAACAAAATAAGTTAGTCAAAATAAGCATGTATTGTATAGTACACAGAAAAGCCTTTTTTTTTTTTTTTTTTTTTTTTTTTAAAGGTATAGGGAGGAATGAAGGCAAGTAAAGGCAGGCTGGCAGGAAGAGAGAGGAGGAAGAAGAAGCATTTATTTATTTTTATTTCAGTTGTTCATCTTGGTCATTTCCTCTAGTCCTGGGATGTGAACCCAGGTCCTTGGTATATATGTGAACTGTGCTGCCCAAGGGCAGTTGACCAAAGAACTACTTCACCAGGGCGCAGTAGAAAACAGTCCTGAGAGACAGATAGTCTTAGGTTATGTACTCTGATCAACCACAGCTTAACCGACTAATCCTATCAAATGAAGAAGTTTCTGATAAATGGTTTCTTCATCTGTTAAATAAGGATAATATCAATTCTAGCAGACTTCTATGGGGAATAAATAAAATAATGACCACATAGAAAACACCTAGTAAACTTTCTGGTACTTAGAAAGTATTCAACATGTTAATTCCTTTCCCCTTTTGTTTCCCAGTTAGTTCCAATGTACCGATTACTCATCCATTTATTTGATTTTTAATTCGTAAAAGCTACAGGAGGGAAATATAGTTTTAAATAGATCAAGATCAAGGTGATCAGATATTTCTTGTAGCAAAGTACATTACATTAATAGGTGTGTTTGGTCCAGGGTTGAAATGTCTTTGAGAAATACATTAAGATGTCATGTAATCTAGTTTGCAGAAAAATAAAGTTCAATAGTTCAATAGTGGCTTCATTTTATACTTTCAAAAAGTATTATTACCATATTGATATTTGTGTATATACTAATTCTTATTTTAATGTTTATAATTTACTTTTTATTTATAGAGGTAACCCAGATATGTTGTAAATTTATTTTTTAAGTGATTATAATAATCCAGAAAGAATGAAAAATTCTTAGAAACTCACAACATTTTAAGATTGAATCAGGAAGAAATAGAAAACTTGAACAGACAAATCACATGTAAGGAAATTGAAAACAGTAATCAAAAGCCTTCTAAAATACAAAAATGAAGAGCCAGATGACTTCCATAATGAATTATACCAAACTTTCAAAGATGAGTTAATACCTATCCAACTCTTCCAATAATTGAAAATGAGGGAAAACATACAAGTATACTTTATGAAGCCAACATTAGCATACATCACAAAAACCAAAACTATAGGTCAATATCTCTGGTAACAATGCAAATATCCTCAACAAAATATAGCAAACCAAATCCAAAATTACAACAAAAGGATCATACAACATGATCAAGTGATATTTATTACAGGGATGCAAGGATGATTCAACACATGCATATTAATAAATTTGATATACCATATCAACAAGAGGGCAAAAATCATGATCATCTCAACACAGGCAGAAAAATCACTTGACAAGATTCAATGCCCCTTTATGTTAATAAAATCTTAAAAAATAGATATGGACAGAACATACCTCAACATAATAAAGGTTGTATCTGACAAACCTACAGTGAACATCACATTCAATGGTGAAAATGAAGATCAGGAACAAGGCAAGACTGTCCATTCTCTACATTATTCAGTGTAATGTTAGAAGTCCTATCCAGAACAATTAGACAAGAAAAAGACATAAATGTTAACCCAAATCAGAAAGGAAGAAGTAAAACTATCACTATTTGTAGATGACATGATAATATACAGAGATAACCCCAAAGATTCCCATAAATAGCTGTTAGAAATAATAAACCAAAGCAGTACAGAGGTAGGCTATAAAATTAATACATGCAAATTTGTTACGTTTCTATACATAAATAACAACCTGGGAGAAAGAGAAATTAAGAAAGCAACCCCATTTACAATTGCATAGGAAAGAACATAATAACCCTGGAATAAATTTAACCAAAAAAGTAAAAGACCTGTACATGAGAACCATAGACTTTGTTGAAAGAAACAGAAGACACAAGGAAGTGCAAGGTTATTTCATGCTAATGGATGGGAAGAATCAACATGGGTTTTTTAAAAAACCGTTACCTAGAATAATACATAGATTCAATGCAGTCACTGTAATACCAATGACATTCTACATAAAAATAGAACAAAAATGAAATTTATCTGGAATTGCAGAAGAACCAGATTAGCAAAATAACAACAAAAACAGAACAACAAAACCCAAAACAACAACAAAATATCTGATAAAGAGCAAACATGGAGGGATCACATTCCCAGGCTTCAAACTATGCCACAAAGCAAAAGTAATCAAATCACACTGATATTGGAATAAAACAGATAAATCAATGGAACAGAACAGAGAGCTCAGAAATAAGCCTTCACATATGTGGACAACTTATGCCAAAGGAGCCAAGAATATACACTGGAGCAAGAAAAGTCTCTCCAAAAAATGGTGTTGGGAAAACTGGACAATTCAATGCAACAAAATAAAATAGACTATAATCTAGTACCATATAAAAATTAATTCAAAATGGATCAAAGACTTGGATATAAGACCTGCAACCATAAAACACATAGAAGAAAACATAGGTGATTCATTCCAAAACACTGGCCTAAGAGAAACCAAATAAACAAATTTAACCTACTCAAACACATATAGACTTGACCTATAAAATAAAATTAGTGTGGTGCATCCTGGTGGAGCAGCCTCTAGGTCAGTTGCCTTTGAAGGGGCACAGGCCACATAACTCTTTCTAGTCCCTGGTCTGGGGGGAAACAACCAATGTGAACAACTAACTAAAAATAAAATAAAATAACTTCTTCCTCCTCTCTCTTCCTTCCTGCCTGCCTGTTTGCCTTCATTCCTGCCTGTACCTTTCCTTAAAAAAAAAAAAAAAATCAGATTAGTGGCTACTAGGAAGAAATGGTAATGTAAACCATCTCATAAATAATTCTTTAATATTGGTAACACACTGAAATTGTAAAATTTTTGAGTTGAAATAAAATACATTATTGACATTAAATATATTAAATATAAACAAGATAACAAGATATGATACAGAACCTAATCATAGAATATAATAATAGAATAATTATAGATGAGGTTAAGTAAAATATAACAGTTGTCACTTATCACAGTATCTGATTTGTGCATTTTGTCTGTTTTACCTTATTTAATTCACCCAACAACTCAAAAAGGAGAACATTATTATTATTATTATTATTATTATTATTATTATTATTATTCTCATTTCACGGATGGGGAAATGAAGGCACAGAGAGGTTATATGCCCAAGACAAAGTAGGAGCCACAAAGGGGAGGAAAAGGAAGATAAAGGATAAAGGGTCTGCTGCTTTTTTATAAAATTTTAGCTTTTTTAAATTCGAAAGTAAAATCTGTGGTTTCTGGTGTGTTTGCTGGTTCCCTATAGTTGTTTGATTGTTGCCTCTCAAGAATCTTCTCTCTGCAATAGCTTGGGTTTACTTCCTGTTGCCACAGGCTGTATTTTTCTAGTAATAAATGCCTGGATAAAAACAACAGAAAACTGAATCAAATACTTCTTTGGCACACAGCACAAATGCCTACATGTTTAAGGAAGTGCCCCAAACACTGAATAACTTTAAAGAATTATATCCATGATTCTTGGGTTTACAGGCAGTCTTTGTATGAAGAAAGCTCCTACTATCATGCTCTGTGTATTTCTGGGATGATGAGATATGAGATACAATCCTGCCTGGACTGAATTGTATTTGCAATATCAGCTATTTGATTCTCTGAACTATTTTGTGGATAATATGGTTATATCTGTACTATTTGTAAAATGACCCATTCATAGATTCCAAGTATTCTTTAACAGTAACTGTCAGTCAGTGTCAAATCTGGCTTGAACACACTATAATTTCAATTAAGTGGCACACGATTTAAATATGCACATAAATAAATTGCATAGAAAAATTATGGAAAGAGAGCAGAATGATCTAACAATAATGCATGTCAAACTTACGGTAAACACCTATCATGACAAATTTCCCTGACATTCTTCCCTCTAGTGAAAATATATACAGTAATATTTCTATTAAGGATGCTTTTAACAATAAACATTGATGTCAGAAGCCTGGTTAGAAGAAGGAGAAGGAGGAACAGAGATAGCTTTGGGGAATTCTCTTACTAGACTTTTAACAGGGCACTGAACTCAAGTATTAAGTGAAGACTGCTGTGGATTTTGATGTTTTGGGCTTCATGGAGAGATTGTTTCCACTCTTAAGAGACCAAAACACATGCTTGACAGTCTCAGGACACTCAAATCCAGAGGGTAAGGTCTGTCTTTCTGTGAAGTGTCTGTTCTGATTTGTCGTAGAAAAGTTTGTCTATGAGATGAGGTTTCTCTCAACCATGGTGGTTACCACGAACCCAGATCTGAGGACATGACCAAATCTGGTCCAGTGTGCCTCCCAGAGAAGTCTACACAAGTGCAAGGTGAGTGTGTGACGATGGACAAATGACAACCTCTTTGTACCTCAGTTCCCTCCTCTACACGTAGGGCGATAAAAGTTCCTACCTTAGAAGGTGGGTGTGAGGTTTCGTGGCGTCGGAAAATAGCTGTGTAGTTAAACAGACTTAGACTCAAATACTGCTCTTGCTATATGCTACCCCTGTGACCTTGGCAAAACATTGAATCATTCTGAGCCATAGTTTCTGCACATAAAAAATGGGAAATGTAAGACCCTGCTTCCAGACAGAGCAGAGAAGTGTGTGCCCTGTGGCCTTGCTGTGGCTACAGTGACAGACCTGGATAAAGCCCACCACAAGTGATGGAGAAGACTCCTACTCGCCGTGAGTGTGGGCAGATCACCCTGTGCCTTCAACGCCAAGGAGCAAGGAATGCTCACATACCCATCATGTAGGAAGTAAACGAAAGAGAAAGAGACAAAGAAAGCCAGAGAGCTAAATAAATGTAAGGCAGAGAAGCAAGTCATGCCAAAATCTAAACCTCCTTGAAACAAAACAAGAATGGCTCAAAGAGAGAAGACTCTAGTTTCTCCCCAGAGAAGGCGTTTATTGACCTGACTGAGACCATCATAGAGATAAACAAATTCAAAATAACAATTCTTTTATTATTTTTTTTCTTTCCTCAGCTTTGGGTCTTGAATGTGGGTCCTTGGGTTTTACATGTTCTGTACCTTCTGAGCCACAGAATAATAGTTATAAAAAAGACTGAAGGATACGCAGAGGCATCATCATGACCCAAAGGCAAATCTAAGACCCCAGAAAAGTGACAAATGACAAGGACCACTTCACCAAAGAGATTGAGACTATGAAGAAAGCCCTAATTAAAATGCTAGATATATATTTTTAATACAGCTAGTAAACCCTGTAATAATGAGCATGAAAAGCTCCATAAATAGACTCCAGCTTCTAGAGGAAGAAATGTCAGAAACTGAGGACAAGAACACAGAGGCAACCCTCATGGAAGAGGAGAAACAAGATGGAGGAAAAATGAAGAAACCCTGCAAGAACTATCAGCCACCATGAGAACAAATAAAGGATAACAGGTATCCCATAACGGCCGAACTATATGCGAAAGAACAATTGTGCTGAAGACTGGGCAGAAATCGAAATCAAAATCGTAGGCAGTGCTTACCTTGGGCAAGGTAAGCAGGCAGGGGTGGAGAAGGGGTGGAGGAAGATTTTGCGTTTTTTTGCAGAAGATTCTGAATCTATACATGCACCGAACATCCCAGAGATGGATTAGACATATACAGATACACACACACACACACACACACACACACACAGGAACACACATACAGGAATGCAAGGCTAAAAAATGGTGTATGAAAATTATCTGGACGATGGTAAGTATCCACAAACATTAGTTACTTAATTAAGGACTCGTGTGTGTTTTCTGTGTTTAAGGTCCTGCCTTACCTGCTGCAGGAAATAGATTTACAGCGTGACTGAGGATCTCTCGAATAATGAAGAAGGTATTTTATCATGTCTTAGTCATTGTTTTTTTATATTCTTATCTCGCAACACTAACAGCTGTCACAAATAAATAATACCCCTAAAGTGGTTGGTGGGTAAAGGGCTTAACTGCCTCTTAGCATTTATTGGTTTCACCAGTTATCAAACAGCTCATTCTGTCATTGTCTCCACCAGTTACAGATGAACATGAAACTTATTTTCTTCCGAATCACTTGCATCTGATTGGCATGTGCATTATATTTGGAATTTTTCCACTAGTAGGTATAATATCTGTAAATCGTATATAGTTTAGCTATTTGTAATCACATACATGAAGCCCCTGATTTCATACACACAAAACTGTACATATAAAAAGAAAATAATTATATTATTTCATATGTATAGATTATATATGTATAAAATAAAGAATACAAGAACCCATGTACCCTCCATTCTTCTTAAGTAAAAGTATCCTTTGCTAAAATTCTTTCTTTAAAAAAGAGTAATTAATTTTGAGTTTTATTTTTTCTTTGATCCTTTTTGTTACATTTGTATATGTGTCTAAAGACACCTCACCAACTTGCAAGTCATTTAATAAAAGGGAAAATGTTTTTTCTACTGCTCTATAGCTCCTTGAGTATCCCAAACACAACCAAATACCAGATCCTCTACATGTTCTGGCTGTCTCAGTTTAATGAAGTTCCTTACCCTCTCCAGAGACTCAATTTCTCATCTGTGAAGTGGGAATAAACAATCTACTGTGTAAGGAAGATTTTAAGCACTCAGTAAACTCTTTATTCAAAAAACTCTTTCATTGTGTATGTCATAGCTGTCCATTAAATGTTAGGTCCGTTCTTTCTTACTGTCTGGAACTATGTCAGAAAACTTCAAAAACCCCCATGACACAATTTTGCTAAATTGAGGAGTCCAGTTGCTACTATTGTATTCATGGGACCTAGTTATTTGAGTGGGTAAAACAACGTAACTTTATAACTTGTCACTCAAAGTATTCTCAGGAAAGGTCTTCATTGAATGACAAGGTGTCATAAATTATTTCATATTGATGTAGGCTCTTGTCTTTCAATAATGGTCATTCTATCCTCATATTTTTCATTCTTATATGATGCTCTATAGCCTTTAAAATCATTATTGGATGACTGTATTTTGTATGAACCTTAACTTTCCTCTATGAAAAAGTGTATCATTGTAGATTTATAATCGTAATTACTGCCCACGCAGATGGCAAAGTTAGGGAGAGTTTAGAAATTATTTTTAGATATAGATACTCTATTACTATCTTTATTTTCACATTGCTTTCAGTGTCTAATGTCCCTCTAAATACCCTTGATCCAAGATTATTTGATGTCCTATCTCTGAGAAAGTTAAACTGTGACTAATATAATGTCAACACATGTATTAGCCTCTCTATCTTCATTGATTCTGAGAATTCTTTAGATCATTAATGCCAGCTTTGAGAAACCTTAATACCATGCTAGTCATTCATAGTGCTACCTCTTCATTTTAGTGTTTGAAGAAAACTTCTCTGTGTACACAATTTTTGGACAGAAAAAAATAAACCCATTCTTATAAATCATTCCTTTGTTCATTTTTTTGGATTACGCATGATAAATTCCATTAAAAACAAGTTAGTAGATTATTTTGAAAGACCTACTTATTCCATACATAATTTCAAAATGCAACAGAGGCAATTATTCTTTGACTCTTTTCAGAAAAAAGTTACAAAGAATTAAATGAAATCAGCAGTCACGTAAATAGCTAAAGCTTGGAAGGATCTTCATGCATGATAATCTAAGTTGACTGAAACACTGGCGTGGTTTCAGAGGACCCCAGTAGGCCATTCATAAAAGAATAGTATTGGACAGGCTCCTGCCAAAGCACTCAGCCAGACAGATGATGTCTGTGATACAAATTCCTCAGAAGGAAAACAGTTTAAAGCTTTGACATCACTAGAAAGAAACTATATATGTATATATCTCCTGCCATTAGATGATTTTATACCTCTGAGAAACATCCATCTATTATCTATCATCTATCTATGTATCTATTATCTCTCTCTCTCTGCCTCACTGACTATCCATACCTGTCTGCCCATCTATCCAGAAATCGCCAGTTTTTACTAGAGTACTACAGGCCTGAAAGTATACAGCAAACTAGGAGAATGACTTCCCTTGACATGACTAGTTCTTTTTCCATAAGTGTTTCTAAAATTTCAGTTATACATGAATATTCATGAGGATGCTTCATGATAATTATATGTAACTTTACTGAAGAGTCATGTGTCCATGAAACTGGAAATGAGTGTGTGCATTCATCACGAAGGATGAAGAAAGGAATGGAGTCTTACTCCATTTTTTTCAATAGAAACAAATCACAGATATTTAGATGTAAAAGTTTCTAAAAAATTTACATGAGGAAATAAACTTGATCTAAAGGCATTGGAGAGTGTACTTTCAGCACAATTGACGAACTTGTCTAAAGTTCTAGGAATACCTTTGTCATAAATAATAAAATTTTACTCAGACTCAAATAGCTTACTATTTGCTTATGTGGCCTCTGAACTCTCAGGTAAATAGTACCACATTATACTGAGATTTCGTTTAGGTACACAATTCTATCAAAATACCATGAAATTATATCACGTAAAAAATCAAAAACAAATAGCACACCAGGGGAAAAGAGCTACATTTAAATAAAATACCTTCAATTTTCCCTGAACTCAAGTAATAGCTTCCATTTTATCATATTTCAATAGTTTCCTTGATAGAAAAGTGAGGTCAAGAGAAAGACCCTTATTTTAGAACATGTGGTCACTGGACAGTATTTTTCGCCTGAGATAACAATTATCACCTTACTTTTGAAAGATTATTTTGATCCCTATCTTGCTGTTCTCATATAAAGCTTACTTTTGTCTTGAAATGAGAACAATTCCAGTATGGAGACTTCAGCTGCAAATGGTCCATGACAAAATTCATGATACGGAAAGATGAAGCTAAACTAGTGTGCAGAGGAAAAAAGGATGCTGTATTTTTAAAAAGTGCATGTGGCCAAATATTTTCAACAACAATGTTTAACGATTTCATGAAAAGTGGCTGGCACACTTACAATGTGAAAAGTTCAGTCTTAGTTGTTGTGAATGATATGAGGGATATATATTGTGAAAAGCACTGGGAATTAAAATCTAATGAACTCTATATGAACAAATGAGGACATTCGGAATCTCCCTATGCCAAGATAGCCTTTTCCTTTCAGCTCTTCTCATAGCAAATACATTTTACTTGTGCGTTCACTATGACATGACCAATTTTCCAAGTTGAATGAATTTCCAAATTAATTACTTCATTTTCCATTCCCATTTTCTGAAAAATCCTTCCTTTTCTTGCTAATGAGTTGTGTTATATGTTATTTTTAATGTATTATATTGTTATATGTAATAAAAACTAAATGAATTAGAAGTTAAGAAATAGATAAAAATAAATGTATTTTAAAAGTCTATATAAACCGAGATATCCTATCTTAAGGCTTTATCATTATTCCAGCACCACCTGTTTCCATTATTGTATCTTGCATAGATTTTTTAAAAATGGTAAACCTTATCTCTAATACATTTCTTTCTCAAAAATTTCTTTGCATTTTGCTTGTTTAGTGCTCCTGTGCATTTTAGGACTCTATTCTACAATTTGTTTATGGGATTTCTTGCAATATTATTACATGTATACATTATTTTTAAAAACTACATTCTTGTACTTTTAATTTTCCTTAATGAATATATTATAGCTAATTGTTTATTAGCATCTATTAATTATTTAACGATATTTTAGTTTTCTTCGTATAAGTTATATTACTTTTCTTGTGAAGGTTTTCACAGAACTGCTTATGTTTAAACATCTATTTTTGTTTCTTTTGCAAACAGGTCCCCTTTAAAACTTCTATTTTTCAACTAGTTATTTCTATCATACAGGTATGTTATTGTTTTCCTAAATTCAAGATACATTGAATTTTTATTTTTATGACCTTTCTAAGTTTGCAAAAATCCATAAAAATAAAAATTGTGTCTTCTAATGGTTATAATTATTTTTGTTACAAGTCTAGTCACAGAGTTGAGAAAGTAATGGTACTATGGCAGTCTTATTGAAGTCCACAATTCAACAGAAACAGATATTTAAAATTTTTGTTACAGATGTTTTAGCCTTGAAACCCTTCCCTTTATGCAACAGGCTCATGGAAGTGGACTGAGCTGAGTTCCCATTTTCCTTTATTTTCTAATTCTGTCAAACTTGCTTCAATTTCTCTACATGTGTGGCCTTTTGAGAAAACAAAGCAAATATTAGCTGCTTTTCCTCTTTACTGTAAGTTCTGTTCAATCTATAGTCTGTATGATAGCCCATGTTTTCCTCTTTCTTTTGCAGAAAACTTATTGCTCAAAATCACTCAGTGCTTAGATGAAAAGAATTTGTAACATATTAGGAATTTTTTTTTTTTTCTGAATTCTTCATTGTTTACATTGTTTACTAACTTTGTACTGATTTTCCAAAATCACAATATGGGGCAAATCACTAGGGAAAAAAAAAAATCATTCTTCTAACAAATTAACTTTCATTTTTTTCTAACATTTTGTATTTGATTGTAATGATGTTTTGTGTATGCCTATTAAGAATGAACCATTATTATATAAAATGCAGGTAAAATACAAGAAATGCCCCCCCAGGACATAAATCACCAGGCTTTATGAAAGAGAGCCTCAGAGAATGGGCATCACATTACCTGAAGAGGAAGTCTGAAGGGGCCTGGGGCTGGTTAAGACTGTCTATGTAAAGAAAAGGGAAGCGACAACTGAAAGTCCAAGGAGATCATATCCCCACTACTCTCTTTCCACCTGTACCACTCCTATGACAAATGTTTTATTTTACTAAAAATAAAGTTATTTAAAAATTGTGATACGAAGAAAATTTGGAAAAGCCCTCTATTGTCTATTAGATTGTAATCAGAAAAAAGAAGAAAATAATAAACTAGAAAAATATCAAACATTTAAAATGATTCTAAAATAAAGGGTTTGCAGGTTGCAAAGTACCTTATCTTTGAATACCAATTCTTCTTGTTTAAAATCTTGTATGAACTGATTTGGACAATTAGAATAAAATAAGTAGGCAATTTGTTAGACATCATGAATTTAGAGAATGGTAAGTTTAAGTCTTTAACTTTTATTCACAAAGGATTTGCTGGGATAAATTTATTTTAAGGGAGTATTTTTAAAATTAAATAGTTTAGAATGGCCTAGGCTAATAGGATTTACCTCAGGTTCAACGTAGAGGTAACTTTTATCACTTACCCATGATAACTGACTTCAAACAACGTATTTAATTTCATTCCTGAATTAGTTACGGAAAAGATCTAATATGCACAATCTGTATCTTCAATTGCATCATAATATATTCATAATCTATTCAAATTAGGAAACACAAATAATACATCTGAATAGAGTTCTCACTTTGGGAGGTATGGAGAAATTAGTAAATTAATGTAGAGGTTGATTAGTGAAAGATACCCTATTGACCTGAATGACTTTACCTGCTGAGCGGTTTACACACAGTAACTAATTTGCAGACTGGGAAAACCTTACTTGTTTATTCTCTCTCCCTCCTAATATATTATTCAAAAAAAAAAAAAGAAACCACTAAATAATGTAATAAGTTGCTGGCATAGACATGGGACCATAATAATCCGCACAACTGATTAAAAAGAAATGAATTCAGAGTTTTATAGCATGTGAAAGAAGGTCAAGATTTGTTTAACTTTTATAGTACAACAATGGGTAGCAAGAACCAAAGGAATAAAATTTTTAATTCTATGCAACTTTTCTAATCTACTTTAATTCCTTCTCCAGAATTACCTGGGGAATATTTGATTGACATCAGGAGAGCATAACCCTAAATACATGGTTCTGAAATTGTGGTCTGCAGGTCCCTGAGGTCCCTGAGACACTTTCAGGGACTCCTTGAAGTCAAAGCTATTATTATGATAATAATAAGATGGTCTTTGCTTTTTAAAAAATCATGTTGGCATTTTGCATTGATTGTACACAAACAACAGGCAAACTTTCGGTGACTATACTAGCTAGTCATTATATTCCTCACCTCCACACACTTACATTACCAAAAAAGAGCTACTTTCATGTAATTTTCTTGATCAAATAGTTATTACTTATATTAAATCTTGTCCTATGAGTATATGTCTCTTTCAGTGTTCTGTGTAACACATGTGAAAGACACATAAAGCATTTCTGAATACTGAAGATGAAGCATACTGAAGATGGTTGTCACTTTTAAAACACTAATTTTAATTGAAGGAAAATTACATCACGACACGTAAGTTTCAGGTGTGCATCACTGCAAATCAACATGTGCGGAGAATATATCGTTCCAGTCCAGTTTAAGATGGTTTTTTTAAGGAAAGCACTAATATAATTGAATTCCAAGATGACTTTCTGATGAAATCAGTGGTGGTATTAATATGTTTTGATTTTTAAACATTGCATAATGAAATGTGTCAACATTTGGAAGATTTGAAGTGAAATGGTATTTTCCTAAAGACTAATGTGATATTTCAAAATCATGTTTGGGTAAAAGACCTATTCAAAGTGCCAAATAAACCAATGCATTCTAATATAGCCATGAATAAAATAATCATTGATATTATTTCAAATTCCACATTGAAACTGACCTTTAAAAAAACACATCTGTCAAATTTGGGTGTCTTATCAAAGAACAATATCTATAATTATCTGAAAGGCTATTAAAATAATCCTCCCTTTTCAACTATACATGTGTAAGAAGTCGGATTTTCTTGATATGCTTCAAAACCACAACAGATTAAGTGCAGAAGATATAAGTATTCAACTACTGTCTATTAAGTCAGATGCTACAGGATTTGAAAAAATGTAAAGAAATTCAATTTTTTCATGAAAACTATAGCTAATTAAAACATACTAGTTACATTCACATATGTTGACTAGATTATTGTTATCGTAAAGTTAATGAGGTATTTGAAAAATTTCTCAGTTTTAATTTATAATATGAAAATATTAATAGCTACAACATATAAACAGAAGTTCTTTGAGCTCTCAATAATGTCTAACATTGCAAGACATTTGACACCAGCACAATTTGAGAACCACTAGTTAAGTGAATCCTTTAAATATTTAGAATTAGATTTTATTATTGCTTAAGAAATGAAAGGTACAGAAATATTATATCATTATTTCCATTTCTCTTTCTTTTTTTTTTTTAATGAGAAAATTGCTATTCTTTTAAAGCTCATGTCCAACAGAGCATAATGAGTTCTATGTAGATTATCTGGAATTTCATCCTCAACACTTACAGACTATATAACCTTGTTAACGTTGTTGAGGCAGCTCATTTTCTCTTTGCTCAAGCTTCTCATTTTGGTAAAATGAAAATAAAGCAACACTAACAGCAACAAAACTGTGACACCTACATAGTATTGTGAGGGTTAAATGAGATAATCCATGCTACGTACTTGAACAGAATGGCTATCACTGAATAAGCACTTGTGTTGCTTTGAGGATCTCTCCTGCCTTGATTTAATAACAGTATGAATAATAAGCCATATATATTTTCAACTTTTTAGGTATTCATATAAATGCATTGGAAACTAAATTCACCTATCTTTTACTAGTGGAATTGTCTTATACCATGAAATTACTGGAAAAAGTAACTATTAAGGAGACATTTTTATTGGCTTTCAGCAAGGTAGGCAAAGAGGCTCTCATTTCATCTTTGGGAAAGATTCTAGTTTCTGAAGATTGGCAATATTCAGACTTATTACAAAATTATTTGTGTGCCGAGTCCTTTTTAATTAATTAACCTAGCAGAAAGATTAGTAGCTACTGAAATGTTGGTTCATGCTTCAATGTAACTGGAGGAAAGAGGTTCATTTAAAGAGGTTATTCAACCTCTGTTTTGACACAAGTCCATCAATAAGGATTTCAACACTAGCCAAAGAGGATGGAATTAGCTCTTACTGAGAGCAGACTGTGTTATGGGACATACGATATGGTTATTTGTAGCAATCTTTCATCTAACAGAGAGGTATAATTATTCCTACTTTACAGATGAGGAAACTGAGTCTGAGTCTATAAGTAACTTTCCTAAGATAGTGAAGGATAAGACACAACAAAGAATTAAAGCTGTTTTTGACTGAGAGGACTTTTAAATATACTAGATAAGAAATATTAGAAGATTGAAAAGCAGTGATATTCACTTGTTTTTAGGAACTCTTAGGCTAGAAAGAAAACGGTGGATTTAAAGTACCATCCAGAATAAATAAAGGGAACTATGCTGCTTGATTATTAAAAACTATTACATATGACTACACCTATAAAATTCCAACACAACTGCCAGTTATACATGCTCGCTGGAAAAAGTCAAGCTGCTAATCTGATAAAGTATGTATACAATAATCACTGAGTTGAGCAATAATTTTACTTTCCCCTTTTGAGTTCTCTTCATTCCATACCGTTACACTATAGAAAAATAAATGTTCTAATGTAGGTACTCACAGCATTTGGATTCTAAGAATTGGTTTAAAACTAACTTCATTTATCTGCTTTTCATATCCTTCAAAAGAATTCCTGAGAATGAATTAGGGAGAAGCGAAAGCAAAACCAAGCAAAGTGCTATTTTTGATAACCCTAGGATTATTCAGCATATGTGACATTTAGGAAGTTTATCATCAGTCTGAATAATCACAAATAGGAACTCTAAGATGCATTTGGACAGAAAGCTGGGTTTATCCAGTTCTACGTACAAAACATGGCCTCGTACATGTACCTCTGCGGTTTAAATAATTTAACAGGCATGCTTAAAATAGTATTAATGAATACTACCATATCTATCTCTTTGTATTTTAACATTTTTATTGAAACAAAGAAAAAACATAAAAATCAGTTATTTTTCAGCTGTAAAGAAGTTGCAAACACCCTAACAACGGGGTAATTTTACTTATGACACTTTAGTGGATACTATCTGCCAGCCAGAGAATTAGACACCTCTTCTAAAGATACTTTTCACAAAAAGAAGATCAATAATAATGAGTGATTCAGTTCTTTGACAAACCTCTAGTTTACGGGAAAGGTGCGGAATAAATATGATGCATTCAAGACGTTTTGAAACCTTTAACCTATTTTCTAACTATGCAAATTTTATGATTTTTAATCATTAAAAATAGATAAATGAGCCTGTGCTTGTCTTTGAAGCTGAGCTGAATCTCATAGAGCAAAAAGCATCTGAAAAGACTTTTCCATGTGAATAACAATATCTACCAAAGTTAGAAAGATTTAGTCAGACAAATAAGGGCAGGGACTCCAGAATTTCCCAGATGTGAAGAAGTATAGTATATATGCTTGAAGAAAAACCAAAAGAAGTAACTTTCTCTAATTTGGTTCATAAGACTCAATAAGATTCTTTCTTTCTTACACCAGAGACCTGTTGCATCTCAGAATAGTCCAGACAGTGATATTTGCATGTTTTTAGCCAAAAGATCATCAATCATATATGCTCTAAATAGCCATGATATTTAAGGTTCATGATTCATATACTCTACATTAGCCAATAATTGAAGGCTTTTATGACTTAAACATGCTGCTTAACAATCAAGCTGATTTTTATATATTAAAATGTATAATGAGAATATGCACATCATATTTTTAAACGGTTTTATTATTTATGACAAATGATACTGTGTGTGTGTGTGTGTGTGTGTGTGTGTGCGCATGCGGAAATTTTAGTCTGAAATTTTTCAGTGAAAATTTTAGTCTGACTTAAAATTTAACACTAGTATTTACTCATAAGTTTCCAGACCACAATTTTTGGCATTACTATGAAATATGTTATAAGACTTTTGGTTCTGGCTTTATATTTAGCTTATTTGGTTGGCTTAAATAACTGCATTAGTTGTTAACAATGAAACTTAATTCGTATCAGGTGAGCTAGGGCCTACATCTGGGACCTGTTATGACCTGATGCTGCATGTTTATTTCAGCAAGGAAAGGAAAAGGACTGTAACCACAGCTCTGATTCAGAAATAAGTCTGAATTCAGTTTTCTGTCATGTCTTGGACCTTGTCCATGGATCAGTTTTTATAAATCTTCCTCCCACATCTTGCCTTCCCAATTGGAAATAAGCAGAAAGTGTTTTTTATCAGTCTCTATTTAAATTTGCATATGGCACTCAAAAGTATTTTGCCTTGCATTTGCAAACTTTGAGTTCTTTAAAAAAAAAATAGGTCTTCTTGTGAAGAATTACATGGAGAACATTTTGTTGTTAATAGTCGTTGAAATTATGTACTGGGCTTTTTTTCAGTTCCCTGGAAAACACTAAGGGTCTCACAATTTGTCTGGCTTGTCTGACTTTGGCACAACTGGATTTGGAAAATCTTATTGGGATGTGAATCCAAAGCATCACAATTTGTGGAGGCAGAGTGCAATCCCCAAAGCGTCAAGCAGACAAACAGTACTAGTTTCAGTGAGGATGCCAGAGTGTTTTTCAGAAAGACAGTCTCTGCTTTAACTTCTGCTTTTTGTCCAGCTTCTGGAGTGGGTCTCTTTGTCCCTGAGAAAGACAAAGAGCCAGCAGCACCTAAAACTTTGATCTTTTCCTTCCTTTGGAAATCACTTGACATTTCTGTTGCAATATCTTTCTCTTTTTTTTTCCTTCCTTCCTTCCTTCCTTCCCTCCCTCCCTCCCTCCCTTTCCTTCTTCCCTCCTTCCCTCCCTCCTTTTCCTTCCTTCTTTCCTCCCAAAGGTGCAGAAGAGAGAAAGAAAGAAGTATTTTTCAATTTTTCTTTTAAGTTTGTTGTTCACGTTATTGGTTCCTCTTGGACCCAGGAAGTGAACCCAGGTCCTTGGGAGGTGTGTGGATGGTACTCCTTCAGAGGTGGCTGACCTAATCTCTATTCTACCAGGGTGTGCCTCTGCCGCAATTCCTTTATTTTATTAAGTCACTTCTTGATCAGACACAGTTGGGCAAAATTAATATTTTGTAAAACATGACAACAGATAATACAGTATCTTTTCTATTTCTGTATAAATACAAATTTAAAAGATTGAAGGTTTAGGTCGAATATTATTTATCATAAGCTTATTCATATACATCAATTCTATGCAAGCCATTGCTAGGTTTTGTGGAGTACAAAGATGACTCAGATAAAAATATAATCTAATTTCCCTCTATTCAAACTGTAGTAAAATACACAAAAGTATTATGTGGATAACTAAATAAGAGAGAAAGGGGGGTTTATGAAAGCGGGATCGAGAGAATAGTGAAAAAAACAAATGTGGTAAATAAATGTTAACAGGTGGGGCCTTTCGGATGGCAGATTAAAGGAATTCTTTGCACTACACTTCTAACTTTTCTGTATGCTAGATATTACTTTAAAATAAAAGTTATTGAGTGTCTGAGAAAAAAAGTAACTGAAAACTCAAAGAGATGCGGGTCTGTGAGGTGTAGAGTTCCCTTCAGTGACAGGAATTGCTTCCTACTGTTTCTGGAGTCATTCTTAAAACTTGGGAGGCACTCCGTAAATGAATAAACTGAGTGCTTATTTTTTTCTTAGCATCCTAGTTTTCAGGCAGAATTTCTTTTTATTGTGCCATAAAACTATTTGTAAGTTGCACATACAAACAAACACAGAAGAAAATATACAAGAGGCAACTCTGTAAATGACCGTACGTCAATTTTACTATTTAAAAGGTAGTGGATGTGGACCAATCTCTTTATCTCCTTTACCATCTACTCTACTTTAAAAAACACTCTCTCCTCACTCACAAACTCACAGCAGGCTGAAAGTTGAGGCTTTACCTTTCTTAGCTTAGTAAGTCCAGCAGAGACTCTGAGTACTAAGAGCTCAATTCACTGTGTATTGGCTTTATGAATGAATGAATGAATACAGATTCACATAGATCTTCCAGGATCTTAAAATTGATTTCTCTTATTTTGTTTCTTATTCCAAGGCTAGGTTGATCTTCATAAGGCCAGTTAGCCCATAGCGCAAAATTTGATTTACATGATTCTTTATGACAGCCTTTCTAATTTGAACCGTAATGTGCAAACTACGTTTAGGAAAAAGTGTACAAGTTTGTTAATAAAAAAGAAAATTGCAAAGCTGGAGAATATGAATGGTCAGTTAATACATTTAGTACGAGGTTAAATGCTTAATTTGTTTTATTGTAACTTTTTAAAATCAAAAGCCCTATATTATGTATATATTTTTAAATGACATTTGAATAAAAGTATAAAAGGCATCTGAAGAGATGAAGGACACTTACAGACTTCAAAAAACCTCTCAGGTTTGGTAATAACATTTTGAGTCATCTAAATTCATACCTATTTATCACTTAAGTGAACATTGAGGCTGCCACTGGATCTTATACAAATATTCTGATTTTTGTTTTCCTCATCACTCTGAAGGTTATCTCTCCGGTCGCTCTGAAAATCAGGTGACAACCATTTCCCATGATGCTTTAAGGGCTGTCAAACTGTCCGTCAAGCTGTCACCTGACCAATCGTTCCCAGGGTTCTTTTAGACTTTCAGTGTGATAAATTGAAAGGCACTATTATCTGTCTGTTGTGAAGAGGAACTGTTTGGGCTTTGATAAGATATCACTACTCCCAGGTGAGAGGCGGCTGACAGCACATCAAGGCCTAACAACACGTGGAAACACTGAACAGGGAAGCACAGGCTTGCAAACATCTGTTGTCATTATTTATCACTTTTCTTTGGGTTTGAGATTCGGACTCACCCTTGGATAACTCCGGAACAGATTATTTCACTTTTTAACTTGCAAATAACAATTGCTGCTCTTTGCATCTTGGGAGTAGAATCTGAAAATAAAACTACATCTCTGCCTCCCTTCTGATCCATGACACACCAACTCTCCATCTTGCAACCAGCAAGTTCTGTGTGTCTACTGATGACATCATAGAAGAACCTCAGAATAAATACATTTTGCTGTAACAAGATAATTAAGTGTTGGGGATAAATATTTACAAAATTAATTATTTATGTCTTCGAGGTCCTTATTCATGTACCAAATACACAAACAGGTGACCTGACAGTGTTGGCAGATTAATTTATATTTTAGTATTGATGATAAGGTTAGCAAATACAATATTTTGTGACAAAGCTTATAGCATTATTATCAGCTTCACTTTTAAAGTCTTCAAAATTATGCTAAGAGAAATGAAAGAAAACCTTACATTTTTATACAAGAAACATGAATAGAGGCAAAGACATTACCCTTAATGGATCAGTATTGTACTAAGAACTGGAATAAGAAAGTCTGTTTGCAAAGGCAGAAGAGCGTTCTGAGGGGAAGTTTTCTGAGGAAATCTTCCTGGGAAGTGGTAATATTTCATTAGGTTTACAAAAACAATCTGACATTTAGGACTTAATTCTTTGAATGTAAATATTCAATAGGTGTCAACAGAAATTTAGATACTAAAATCTGTTTCCCTGAATCCTTATAACATGCAAATATAATCTTATTCTATAGAAGTTGCTGATTCCTTTTTTATGATTTATCTTTCTTTCTCTCCTTTGCCTGCTACCTTAATGACTTGTGATGTCGGGTTTTCTATGTGCTCAGTGTCCTAACATACTATCCGTCTGTGAATGCCTGAATGTACCTCTGGGAGATCACTCAGGGAAAATAATGTGTTGTTATTTAGTGTGAGTTTTCTTTTTATCCTTCTCTCTCTTTTTTTTTTTTTTTTTGAGAATAAAAGTACTGTAGTTGGTTGGTAACATCACCACCTTGTGTACAAATATTTTTTTGCATGCAGCTTCCTAATGTCATTAAGCAGCATTGTAATTTCATTACATAGTAATGTAATGTCGATTACAGACAACATTAAAATGATTTTGTAATTCAAAATCTGAAAAAATAAACCATGGTTTATTTTTAGTTCTTTGTAAATTATTTAACCACCCAACACTCCTCCACACTCAGGAAAAGCAAAGATGTACCAGCGCCCTCAAGAAATGAGAATCTGTCAAATTATTTTCTAAAATGACGGCCAAAGAAAAAGAATTACATTTCCTGTATATTCATAATAATACCAACAGTGCATGAAGTCAGTGCCTAGAATATATGATGAATTTCTAATTCTGACACAACTTTTACTACAACATTTTTAGCTCACCCAATAGGCTAATATTGGAAATTATTACTTACTTGAAAGCATCATTTTAGTCTTTATCCAAAGACGAGAGAACCTCTTGATGAGCTTCTGAATATCAAACTTTCTTTTTCTAGTGGCTTCTGGCTTGCCAGTCCCACAGCGAGTTGTGCAATTTTAAATAGTCCTTGGAAATCAACGAAGTTAAGTTGACTGGATTTTTCCAAAAAGATCTATCTTGTGGTCCAATAAAGGAGGCCGGGACTAGAGGGGGAAAGACCAGAATATTCAATAAATTCAACATAGGTCCCAAGGGAAATAAACATATTCTCTGCTACTCCCTGTCTCACAATAAAAATTCCAATCCATTTCTAAAAAAAAAAAGCATTTCACGTTACTTCTTTCATAGCTTCTCAGTTTCTCTCTCTCTTGCTCTCTGTGTAAGTAAACATATTTTAAAAGGTTTTACCTCAAAGAGTAGCTTCAAGCTATTGCAAGTTCTTGAAAGTAGCAACCAATGCTTCTTGCTCCTAGAATTTTTCTACGTAAATTTTGATTATATGGAAATGAGGTAAAAAATGTTACTAAGGATACTGGATAAAGCACAGCAACCTAAATTTGGTGTGTGTGTGCGTGTGCGTGCGCGTGTGTCTGTTCATGAGAAGCTTGTATATTTTCAAATGGAAATTTATTTCACTAATCTATAGATCTCATTTTATCGACTAATTGTTTTCTGGTTGTGACCTTAATAGTTTCTTTCTTTTTTTTTTTTAAAGGAAAAGTGCAGGCAGGAATGAAGGAATGCGTAGATAGACAGGAAGAAAGAGGAGAAAGAAGCATTTTATTTTTATTTAGTTGTACACATTTGTTGTTCCCCTCCAGACCCAGGACATGAATCTGGGTCCTCTGGATATATGGGACTGTGCGCCTTCAAAGGTGGCTGACCTAACCACTACTCCACAAGAGCTTGTCTTTAATGGACACTTCTAACAATATATTAAGAAAATCTGGAAATGTAGGTAACTCTGACCAAATGAATTTGGGGTAGTTTTATAATGACAGTCTCTCTGATAAATGTAGCAGCGAAATAACAAATAACAATATAGATTTCAGTACCTCTTACTATAAAAACTTCTTGTCAAACCTTTCAATTCTAGTTTCTGATTAGTCACACATGGGAGGGTTTATTAAAAGGAGATATATCATTTCGACATTTTTCTCATGACTTTTTCTATTCTATCATATTAACAGTATATTCATAGACTGTCTCCTGGTTTCCAAAGTACAAAAATGATTTACTTTGCATCCACATCAACCCTCTGAGACTGGCAGGGAGGGTATCCAACCTCATAGCTGAGCAGACTGAGGACCAGAGGACATACTGACGATCACACGGATGTTAGCTGCAGAGCCAGCAAAGAGCTCAGGTCAATGTTATATCCTCCACTCTCAAATGATCTTGTCCTCGGTGACAAGCATAGGACTTCAGTGAGTAGATATTAGGAATTAAGGTCATTTTGGGAGCAGCATCCCTCATGCGTGGTAGAAGTCCATTCATGTAGGAATCTATAGTGTCACCTTGCATTTGTCACCAAATACAGAAGCAGGAGTCACCTCTTCTTAGGTTCTTAATTTAGAATCAAACAAGAGTCATCATGAAAAGCTGTACTGGTTAGCTCTGACAAGAAACAAATGTGTGCACATTTACACGCATGGTAAATGTGGAGAACTTGAGTGCTATCTAACAATCTTAAAAGCCATGACATGGTGCCCTGCCACGTGTGACTCAGGCAGCTAAGGCACAGCCTACGAAAGCCATGGACCTTGGTTCAAGAACTGGCCTGGAAAAAGAGCACAAAGAGAAAATGATTTGAAACTTACCTGAAAGGAGTAAAAACTCATAGATACTTATTATATCAGAAAGCACTGTTTCAAGGGCTTGATGTATTTACAAAAGAGATGAACCACTTAAGATATTTAAAGAGAAAACAATTTTTCAAACACTGCAAAATGACTGATATTTTCCATTTATGCTATATGTGCTCATGTCAAGCAATGCTACTTAACTGAATAAAACTAGTGTCAAATTAAGATTCATTCAACTGGTCTCTTTCTTGATTGGTTACTTGTATATGTAAAAAGTTGCAGTGGAAATGAAAATTAATGTTGCCACATTTTAATAAAAATTATTTTTGAGGCTACAAAACTAGATAAAATAACATCTATTTTTAAAAATTCCACTTAAAATTTTTAATATACACAGAAGAACACACAAATACTACTTGGTAGAAATTGCTAAACAATTTCTTCATTTTTGCAAAAGATTCAAGAATGAAACCAATGTCTGCAGAACAAGATCCAGCTAAATGATCTCTTTGGCAAATATTAGAACTTACCTCTATGCTTGAGACATTAAGACAAGTTATATTAATAAAAGACATCAAGGCCTATTCACCTTCCTGAATATGGCAGCCCTCATCCTATCTTTTAACGGGTGTAAAATCTTCAACAAATCTCACTTGAAAAAAAAAAAAAAGACATTGGGTAATGACAGTAAAAAAAAAAATAGCTCACTTAAAGACAGAGGAAACTGAACAAAGCCCTCAGTATCAGAAAAGGAGCAAACAGTGACATTTAATCTAAGCTAACTTTATCTCCCAAACACAAAATCATAACCAAGGTTTGTTTGTTTGTTTGTTTTGTTTTTCCATGAGCAACTTTGGGAACTGGAAGAAGAGGCAGTCTAATTTCTTTCCATGCATGAAGTCAAAGAAATGAAGGGAGAACATCATTCTTCTCTGCTGGCCTCCTGTGTAAAATTTCTTTTCTTATCATCCCATCTCGTCATATCTTTCTGCAGTTTGAATTACCCCCTTTTCCTCAGACTGGTAAGGCAGTGAAAGGATGTTTGTTCTGCTAATTAACTTTATTACCCTGATAACTCCCTGCAGCCTTTGAGGAAAACAATTACCGTTACTCCTTTTTTCCCCCCACTGGCAAAAAAAAAAAAAAAAAAAAAAAAAAAAAAAAAAAAAAAAAAAAAAAAAAAAAGGAAAAAAAAAAAAAAGACTATTAATTAGAAACGAGGCCCAGGTCCCTGCCATGTTATCCTGCCACGTTCCCAGGCCCTCGAGCAGGATAGCATTACATTGTCAGTAGTAATTTAGCTCTCATCTGTCTCTGCTAATTATTGTCACATTCATCAAATTCATCAACAAAAGTGCTCTCAGAAGGATTGCATATTTGCAGTTAATACAGCATAAACTGGTATTACCCATCACCACATTTGTGATGATGAGAGGGACACAACTTATTCATCCCTAATTAGAGCAAGCTGGGTAATTAATTATGCATTCCGCCTTATTACTTCTGAGTTCCCAGATATTGTTTGTCTAAAAAGGGGGAGAAAGCAGGAGAGAGAAGCCTGAAAATGCAAAAAAAAAAAAAAAAAAAAGGGTGATGTGTTTTGTCACATGCGCTCTGCCATAATTCCCACCTGACAAACTAGCTGAATCAGTGGAAAATTGCGAGTTGTCAGCAGCGGAATAAACTGCTGTAATAGCTGATTAATGATCAGCACCTGTGACAGGTGCTGTACGGGACTGTAAACTTGGTTTGATTAACAGTCACTGGACGAATAAATATTAGTGACAGTCAGCAGAGAGCAAGTTTGCTTGTTTTCTTCCCTGTTAACAAATCGCACGCATTAGAGTTATTGATATTTCTGTCTGAGACACTCTATTTTTTTTTTTTTTTTTGTCGTTATCTCGCAACATTGGCAGGGAGTTATAATAGATCGTGTTTGTTTCTGTTCTGTTATTCTATGTCAGAACATAAAATTGTATTTTGACAAGATGACCTGTACGGGTTGAAATCTACCAGGTGTGGAAGAAAAGTCTAACAAAAATAACGGGATTCACATTTGGTTTAATTTATGCTCACCTGGTAGCAATCTGTGTGTATACATATCTACATATATGCATATATTCATTAAATCCATTCACACGTATGTACATTAACTATTAAGTAATGTGTCTGCTTAAAAAAAATACACACAGACATAAGCTTAGGATGTGTGATGTTCCCTTGTTTTTCAAAATTCTTAATTGATTTTTTTATTCTCTGACTTGGATATATTCCCTGAAAGCACTAAAAGTGTGAATTTTCCCACCCTCGTGTCTCAACCCCACAGGGAAGCAACCATCTTCCTGAGGCAGCCATTCAAAATCTCTGTCAGCTTGACTGCCTCAGAATTGACCAGCAGCAAGCAGACTGGTCCTGACCAGTCTGGAGTTGATTAACCTGTGTGCGTTGACTGATTAGGAACCAAGAGTCAAGTCTCGTGCATAAGCAAGCGAAGTGAACTCTGTCTGTCTCTGTCCCTTTTTCACTTTAACGTCACAGTAAAGCAAGCCATTCACCTTCAGCTGTGGCAGCTGAGGCTTGTGAATAGAATGGTTAACATTATAGATGGGGAGCTTTAAAGACCTGCTTTTAAACTTTGGTCCTACTAACTTGTTGTTTGGGTAAGTTACTTAATTTTTCAGTTTCTCAACTGTAAAAGGGCCACCTTTCCCACCTATATTATAGTGTTGCTGTGAGGTTTTAAATAAGATATATGTAAATGTCCTAACACAATACCTAGCATAGGTAGAGCTCAATAATTGACAATTTAATGATTATTAATACAACTTGGAAATTTGAATGGTCATATCACTTTCATATTCCATTTCACACGATGAAATTCTTTAGAACTGTATTTTCCCACACACGCTCCAAAATAATAGCGAAATAATTAAACTAACAAACACAAAACCATGCTCACCCATCCCTGAGTGAAAACCTTGAAAAGATGAATGATATCCTGTGGTAGTAGATATCCTAAAATGCTATTTGGATTTATTCAGACCCCTGAGAGACTCAAAAGTTGGAATTGATAGAGCTGGGCGGATGAAACAGAGAGCTGGAGATCACAGAACTCATTCTGTGAAATGATGTCTAGAAACATAAGTGTAACTGAGGCTGCTATTTAAAGCATCGTAATTGAAATACTTTTTTTCTTAGTTAATCTAGTCACAGAGAGAAAAAAATAGCTAATAATCAAAGAGTAAGGATGATATTCTGAACTCACTTGGAGTGTGTGTGGGAAAATGCAGTTCTGAAGAATTTTGATTATTAAAAAAAAAAAAAAAACGCCTGAATTGGCATGCTCTGGTGACTCAGGTAGGAAGCTGGTGACTGGGATGCAGACCATGTAAAGTCCAACTGAGGTTTGTGACCCAGGGCTCAGGATGAACAACCAAAAGGAACAAACAAATAAATAAAAATGCTTGTTTCTCTCTCTTCCTTCCGGCTTGTTTTCATTGCTGACCGCTTCCATCCTCTTCCTCTTTTAAAAACAAACACCTGAATTATACTTGATTAGGTTTGTTCAAAACAAAAACGATAATCCATCTTTGGAAATTTAAAGAAGAAAAGTCCCACTTGGTATACAGGATTTGGGAGTGAGTCAAGAGGGAATGCCTTCACTTCAAAGAATTACTTCATCTTAATAAATTTTCCAGAGTCTAGTGGGAAAACTATAGCCAGAAGGATAGTCTGGCCTCCTGTCCATTTTTGGAAAGCCTTGCAAGCTAGGAATAGTTTTCACATATTTAAGTGGTTGCAAAATATTTTTTTGTGATGTGTGAAAATTATATGAATGGGACTTATTGGAATATAGTCATGCTATTTGTCTCTATATTGTCTATGGATACTTTTGTGCTAAAATGGCAGGTGAGTAATTGCCATAAAGATCATACAGCTCATATAATGTAAAATATATACTTGTTAGTCCCTTCCAAAAAAGTTTCCTTGTCCCTGCTCTAGACAAGTATTTCTCCAATTGTGATATGCATGCAAATCACCTAAGATCTTGTTAAAATACAGACTTTGCTCCAGTCAGTCTAGAGTGAGGCCCGATATTCAGCTCTGCATTTCTGATAGGCTAGTTCATGACACCGATGCTGATGGTCACAGGGTCACACTGTGTGAAGCAAGGCTCTTAGACCATTGATCTCACCCTACAGGCTCAGAAGACTGATGTCAGACTGATCAAGAATAGACACTTTAGGCCTGGACTCAGATCTAACAAAGTTCACAGGGCTAATCTAGAAAGCCAGAAATTTAATCTATTAATCTATTAATGCCAAATTAGATAAATATACCAAATCAGAACAGAAGGGTATGTAATAACAATGGATAGGAAATGGTAGGAGATAGTTGTGTGTTTAGATTATTCAGATGTCTGGTTAATAGAAACAGGCACCAAATGGTTCCTGGAATTTGTTTTAATCTGGTACAGTAAGACACATGAACATGAAAAGTTTTGTATTCATAGGTTGCTAGAAACATGAGGCATAGTGCACTGCGGAGAGAGGTCATACAGGGAAGTGCCAGGACTGTTCAGGAGGGGCAGAGGGAATGAGAGGGAAAAATGGGCAAGAGATTTTATTGTCATGTTCAAGGAAAGAATGGAAGAAGCAGATAAGCAGGTTTAGAATTGGCTAGTTTGAATACTTTCAGTCAGCTCTGTGATGACAGGGGTGTCTGAAACTGGCTCTGGGGAGATTAGGGCAGGTGGGTCATGGCCCAGAGTGTAAATGTTAAATAAAGAGAGAGCTAGGGGAATGAACGTTGAATTGGTTGCTTTTTACAAGAAAGCTGTAGTTGCTTTGAGTTCTTTATTATCTCTGGGAATTAGCCAGCCCTGGGAGAGGAGGTCTCTGCAGCGTCGGCAAAGACGAATGTCAGAATGCCAGCAAAGACAGAAAATAAAAAGACATATTGAGTACAGGTGGGTCCTTGAGACAGGACACCCTTTCCTAGGACAGCTGGAGCTTGGATACAGGCCATGCCCCCCGCCTTGGTTTTTGTTTTTTTCTGTGTTTTTTTGTTTGTTTGTTTGTTTTTTTGAGGTCAACAAACTGCTTTCTAATTGCCACCTTCTTCCTTTAGATTTGCTCATCCTTTCTGGTTCTGGAGAAGTTCTTATGGATCTGGAGATCCTTTTGCATCTTAAGTTGATTTTGTGTGTTTATTACTGAGTCCATGACTTTGGAGCGTGAATGTGCTGATGGCCGAGTTTAACTCTGACAACTGTCTTAGTTACTTACTGCCAAGTCTGCAAGGAGCGTTTTCTCTTTAGAGTCGAATGCAGACAACACCATCTTTAATAGATATGGTGCTTCAACTTAGACTGGGGAGCCCTCAATATTTCCCAGAGGGTCACAAATTGGTGATGGTGATGCTTACGTGGTAAATCTGAGTGGAGACCATGCTTTATGACATGATGGTCACTCGGAGGATGGAGACGACAGTGAGGTCATCTATAAACTTCTGGGCATACTTCTAATAGAGATGCCTATAGGCCATAGGAAGAGAAAAAAGTTATGGCAGGAACTCTTTGCAACTTCAATAGGCCGATTTTGAGCATCTTTCTGAGAGCACTGTACTAGCCACTTTAGTCAGAAAGAATCACCTGTATGGCAGTCACTTCATTCTATTTTCCGATTTTCATCACCCCAAAATTCCCTAATCTTGTTCACTGTTTCTTATTGTCTTACAAAACCGTATCATGGCATTTAAAAGAATGTGCCTGCAAATATCATTTTAACTATGTCATGATGCTAAAATTTGAGGAGCAGCACTGAGAGAGAACTGGATCTATGTCCTTGTACCAACTACTGTTAGTAGTAGAAATGACCAAATCATTTCTCTTTGGCCATCAGCTTTCTCATCAAAAATACAGAAGAAACCTTTTTGGATTACATAATTTCTGTGGCCCTTTGCAAATTTAAAACACTAAGTTCAACTGAAATGTTTCTGTAAGACACACACAAAAATGATTTCGATTCCTTATTGCCCCATTCCTATTGTATGTTATACGGTACTTCACACCTCTACTGAGCTTTTATTTGTCTTTCCTGGTGTTCTTTTACCAATTTAAAAGTCTGTTCCCGGTGTGTCCTGGTGGTTTAGCATTAAGGCTACCAGACCACATACATGCCAAGGATTCAGGTTCAAGACCCAGGACCAAGGGGAACAACCAGAATGAATTGGATAAAAATAAACAAATGCTGCTTCTTCCTCTCTTCTTGCCCATCTTCTTCTACTGTCCTTTATTCCTGCCTGTACTTTTCCTTTAAAAAAAAATATCAAAACAGTCTCTTCTCAATTTTCTCTTCAAAAGGGAAACATAGTTACAAGTTGTTTGGGATAGACATCTGATTCAACTTGGTATCCCCTAGCATTTTGTACAAAAGATTCAGCTTATAAATGGTTGGTGAATTTAATTAGTGTAGGAATATCCTAAAGGCAAATAACTTTGGGAAAAAAGAATGCTAAAAGGTTGAGATATTATTATCCTGCACAATTAGGCAGGTCTTTGACAAGCTAGTTTATTGGATGCGTGACAATTCTTGATATGTATATTCTGTAAAATTATAAAGCAATTGTCTCTCTAGAAATGCTGAAAGAGTAACATGACTTCAAATTTCTTAATGGTCTACTTCTGATGATTAGAGTAGCTCTGATAGTAAGTAGATTCTATCTAGACCTGCAGGGATCAAGAATATGCACTGAGATGGAACTTTTCACCATATTCTTGACCTATAGAAAAGAAAACCATCCATCTAGCATAATGTCAATACGTTACCTATGTGCGTTCAGAAAAATCTCAAGAAATATGCTTCCCTTAATGCATTTCCACTAAAGTGCAATGTTTTTGATCAGAAAACTAAAACATAGAGTGGGTGGGGCTGGGGGGGAGTCCAAAGGTAGAATTGGTGCCAACAGATGCAAAAATGCCGCGGAAATCTTTGGCCCAGAAATAATAGCTTTACCAAAATACACACACACAGTTGTTGGACTCTTGAACAGATACGCAGCCACCTGTATAGACAACAGTGCTGTTGGCCAAGAGTTCCGGAGGCAGGCCAACCTCCCATCTAGATGCCACTGCCAATGAGGAACCATTTGGCATCTAGTTTTCTGGCTGCCAGCTCTCCCACCCTCCCACTCTCTCGCATGGATTTCCTCAGGGTTGCTCAAGTAAATGAAGACTATGAAGAGTTGTGTATTAACATACTATAAAACACTGAGCTGTAGTAGCCCTTTATGCTGTTCGAATGCTTTTACCCATTTGCTTTTTTAAAAGTGTCAAAGAAGCCTGACTTCTATGTATTTGCCTACAGATAAATTCAATTGCTTTGGAAATTAAGAATGATATATTTTGATTTCTGCTTGGAGTCAACTTCCCTCAACCTAGAAATAACTTGAGACTTAAAATTTAAAATACGCAAACCCAAGGCAAGGAAGGGAAAAAAAAAAAAAAGTAAAGAAAAGAGATAAAATACACTAAATGAAAGAAATTTTTTTTATCTCCTCAAACCTAGTAAAGTGCATGCTGAAAAAATCTACTGGTGGGAAGAATGTAAGAATAACACATTTTAATTTTTCAGTAAAATTAGAATAGGCATCATTATATCTCCATGAAAATGTGCACGTGGTACAAACTTTCTGGGCAGGGGGCAGGGAATCAACATGAACAATGTCACCCCACCTTGTAATCTGATCTAATTCTACTTTTTGCTGATGTGTGGTTGTACCTGGAACTAGGGACATTTGTACTAACCAGCCCTTCTCACCAGGAGGGACTTTCTTATCCCTACCTACTTGATCCCTTCCTCACATCAGTGGGGGTAGGCAGTCAGACAGAACTTTCTGAAAGAGCAGTCTGGTTTTTTCTGCAGTTATTTTGCAAGAGCAAAATTTTAAGATTCATCTGATCCAAGAGGAGAGTTATCAGAAGATGGCATGATATCGGATGATTTTGATGAATTCTGAGACATACCATAATTCACATCACACATTTTAATTTGTACAACAAATAGTACCTTTAAACTTCTGTAACATCAAAAGTAAAACATTAAACTGTTCTTGCAAGCTGCAAAAGAAATGGAAAGCACAGAGGTCAGGGTTACACGGCTTATCTTGTCTCTGCTAGCTAATTTTGCATAAATGCAACACTTGAACTAGAGAAATTTTTTTTTAATGTAATCCATATTCTTTCTCCAGTTTGCTTACAAAAATACAATGAACCCTTGAGGTTGGCTTGTTAGTGTCAGTCACAAAGTAAGTGATTTTTAACCATTCAAGAATCAATGTTTTCCCTGGATACCTTCATTGGGACTGCCATATTAACTTTACTTGAAGCAACATTAATTGCTCTCAGATCTCTAAGTATCATTGACATTGATAAATCATCCTCAGAGAGACCTGAACAAATGAATCAAATGCTCATCATTGCATGCAGGAAAGATAAACATTTTTACAACAAGGAATAATACATCAGGCTGCCTACTTATGTAATGCTGTGTTGCATAAAGATTTCTTGATGAGGCATACAAACCTATCCAGGTATAAATTGTCTGACTAATGCAGGGAAGAGACAGCTTAATCACAAAAAAGCATGTGGCCAGGGTACAGTGTAGAAAGCATAATATTCATCCCTTTTTTGATAAAAAAAGCTATTCACTAATTAAAGTCATGTCTAACCATTTACAATTATATATTCATATTAATAAAAGATTACATTTTTCCATTGTGCAAATGTGATGAAATTGTTAATGAGTATATCAAAGTGATGTTTAAGAAATCAAAGATCTTCAATAGTATGTAAGATACTTTGCTGTATAGAAAAAGTTACAGCTATACACATATATGGACAATGGCAATATTGGTTGTCCAATGTCTCCCAAGGAAATTCTAATTCACCAACATAACTGAAGCCTGAAAGAGCTACTCTGCAGTATCTTCTTTTATGATTTCACCTAGTGCTACAATCAGAAGAAAACCAAGTTGTATCTTTCCAGATAATTTTCCTCTTTCTCTTTCAAGGAAAGAGAATGTGATCTATCATTCTTTGGGAACTGTAACCAAAAAGAAGAGCATCTTTTCTCATTGTGAGTTTTCCGGAAAGAGTAAATTAATGGAAAGGATAGATGCTCCTGTGCCACTGATTCGAGTAGGAGGTGAGGAACTAGTCAGCACACCATTTTCTCTCTGCCCTTTCTTTATCTGCCTTTGAGTGCCAGCTTTCTCCTTCTACTTCCCTGGACCAACTGTGTGCCTGCAAACATCCAGAGAGACATCAGCAGATCCCAGAAATCATCACAGCATCGTCTGGGTTTCCATTCCTGAACGAAAGCTTCAAACTTTGCCAGGATTACGAATAGCCTTTCTTGCAAACATGTCACCTGAAATCCTTACGATGCATTCTGTGCTCCCAGTGGCATGTTATAAACCTGCAGCAATTACTTGTGGAAGCATTTTTTAGGCTTCTGTCTGACTACGTATAATGGCATTTTCAAATTATATTCTAGAAATATTAATTTTGAGGAATGTTAACCTTTTTTAGCTAAATTTGAGCAATTCGTCTGTGCTTTACAAGCATCTTCTCAATCCTGTTCAGAAGTCTTTCAGGTGGTACAAGTGCTATTTTCATTTTATAGATGAGGGAGGTGAGCATTTCTGATGTTAAGAAACATGGCTGAACAGTTGATCTGGAATCTGAACCAGGCAATCTGACTCTAGGGCTCATACTCTTAAACAGTACATCACAGTTATAAGGTGAAAGGGACTGATGGTGGGGGGGTCAATGAATTTGGAAATGCAGAGTTCAGTTAAATTTTAAAAACTTAATTTTCGCAAGACTTTTGTCTCTTTTTTTTAGTTAAGGAAAGCTGCAGGTAGGAATGAAGGCAGCAAAGGCAGGCAGGAAGAGGAGAAAGAAACATTTTATTTTCCTATTTCATAGTTCTTGTTTGTTTCCACTGGCTCTGGGACAATTAACTCCTGACTTTGGGAAATATGTGGACTGCACACAATGACTCCTCTCTTAGGGTGCGCCTTTACTATGCCAGTGAACATGAACTATGCATGGTGGAATTTAACGATGTGTGCCATTTCCCACATTTACTGAACCCCATTTATGTCTCCGGTACTTGAGCCTGAAGGTTTAATTTTAGATGCTGGTGCTGCCACTTACTAAGGTTGTAGAACCAGGCAAGAGACTTATCGTCCTATCAAGATCATCAATCACCAAAATATTAAATATCTCTAGTAAATTGTACCTATCAAAAAATGAAAAATGGCCAATAGGTTTTTGTAAGTTTTCAAAGACTTGAAATACATTTTTCATTAACATTCAGTTAATGAGAACTATTTAACTAACCAGAGTATCTTGTTTCTTTAGTTTTATTATCCAGTGTTTGATATTCTTCCAAGACTTTTCTGATTTAAAATGTTCAGACTTTTCAACTTTTTCAGCTATTTATATTAAAAGAGATATTAATTATAATAATGTTCTCATTAATGCTTTTTAAAGTAAGGATTTCCTTGTATCTTTGTATTAGTTACTATTTCATAAAGTTAAGTATGGGTTTTTGTCACTGAAATATAGAGGAATAGGACAGAATTACCTAGACTTTCTTGGTATTTTTTTCACAATACCCTTAGGTCAAAGGAAATATTTTGTAGTTTCGTTTGTTAAGTAGTAAGGTTCAAAGGACTTTATTAAGTACTTTATAAGTATGTCTTAACAACTTAGTAACCATTAGAAATGATGTCTATAAATTAAAAGAAAAATATATATTTATTTTATTCTTAAGTGATCACATTTATTTACTATGGGATGTGTACGGTTGTTGAACACTGCAAAACTTCTCAATCCTTGGAATTAGATTGGTTCCTGCCATCCTTATTTCCCATTCCACACTGATTTGAGAGTTGGTAGTTTGCAGTGTCTGTTTCATGAGAAAATATAAAATTTCCGCAGCACCTCCTGTGAGGTCACCGTGACACTTTGGGGGCACCTCTGCATGCAGTAATTGTGAGATTAGGCTATTATATATGATATTCAAGTTTTAGCATAAAGTATGTAAGTATTTAAACTGTGTTATTTGTGTGTGTGCATGTGTGTGTGTGTGTGAGAGAGAGAGAGAGAGAGAGAGAGAGAGAGAGAGAGAGAGAGAGAGAGAGAGAGAGAGAGAAAGAGAAACCTTGTTATTTAAAACTCCAACTGCCTGCAACCTTTTCTATCGAACGGATGTGACCAAGTTTATATGAGAGAAAACTATATCTATGCTATCCTCTTCCTTTTGGAGAAGAGAAGAAGGAACAATGAGACCCAGAACAAGAATGAATTTATTGCTGTGCAATGGGATGCTAGAACTGAGTTTAAAAAAGACTAAAAGAAGTAAACTGCTCTGCATAATAATAAAGTGAGCAGTGACGTGAAAGCAAGAGGGGGTGGGGGACATCCCACATAGTGGGAGACCTGTGCTATAATCAGTGCAAATAACTAAGATTTTTTAGAATAATGAAATCTGATATTCTACTTGTTTACAATACCAAGTTATATACCCAAGACATCTCCCTGAAATGTCAGTGTAGTTTCTCTGCACACTTACGTTATGTAAGTAAAAATATCTTTCTTTTGTGTGTATGTGTGTGTGTGTGTGTCTGTAAATCAGAACGTGCTAAGGTTTACCCTTAGCCCAGAAAGAGAGAGTAGGAAGTTGTGATTTTTGAATGAAACTTAGAACTCTCTGGAGATAGGCTCCCAGTCATAAGTGACCACAACAACCAAGTCAACAGGAATGCTCAGAAAGCTTGAGGAGTAGTGGGATAGGGGCTTGACAAGAGATGCTGAGATGTTGACTTCAGGGTTGGTGGATCATGAGGGACTGAACAAAGGGCAACAGCTTGGAGTGTTGGAAGGAAATCATTAATGTAGAAAATCGGGTTTTGCAAATAATGTCAATCTAGTGGGAATAGCTGACATTGGAGACTAAAGTGTTTTTGATGAGTTAAGAGATCTGGTCCCAACTGGAGGGCCAAGGCAGGATAATAATATCTATCCAAGGGCAGAAGTGGCATACATCATGATCAAAGAAGGAATAACTGTACAGGCTTGCAACAGAGCATGTATACCAGATATTTTTTCAGAATCAAGAGTGATACCCTCCTTTGGTCAGGACTAATTTTGTTTCTATTAGCTAAATAATTACACAAAATGTTAGTACTCCAAGAAACTCAGGGAACTGGCAAAGAATTATTTTATGTATCAGTTATTTTTTACATAAGACATATGATATACAGCACTCTTTCAGGATAAAAACAATCAGAAAATTAGGAATAGAAGAGAACTATTCCTCAATGTGATAAACAGTTTTAACGAAAATACTCATTCACTTGTGAAATTGAAAGTTTTCTACTTAAGATCAGAAACAAGACTGCCCTGTGGTTTAACATTATGCTTGAAGTTTTAGCCAGAACAATTAGACAACAACAACAACAAAAAAAAACTCAAGGTATCCAAATGGCAAAGAAATAAATAAAACTATCTCTATTCAAAGGTGACATGATGCTATGTATGGAAAATCTCAAGGAATACACAAGAAAATTACTGACAAAGTTTCAGAGTACAAGATCAGTTCACAAAAGTCAATTGTATGGGTGTATAACAAAAAAGAGCAATCAAAATGGTACTTAAGGAAATTATGTTACCAATAGTATCTAGAAAAATAAAACACCTAGGAATAAATTTGACCAAGGAAATAAAAGACATACACTAAAAACTACAAAACATTGCTGAAAGATATTAAAAATTCTTAAGAAATGGAAAGACATCCTGTGTTTATGGGTGGAAAGACTTGATGTTGTTAATATGTCAATACTATTCACAGCTATTCACAGATGATTCAATGTAGTTCCTATACAATTTCTAATACCCTTTAAAAGAAAACTAGAAATGGGAAAGTCAATCCTCAAATTCATATGGATTGCAAGGGACCCAGAGTAGCCCAAACAATCTTGAAAAATAACAAAGTTGGAGAAATTTCACTTCTTGATTCCAAAATTTACTATCAAGTTACAGTAGTCAAAACAGTGTGGTATACGGAGAGATGCGCAGGCCACTAAAACAGAACTGTGAGCCTAGAAAAAAACCCAAACATCTATGACCAAGGGATTTTTGACAAGTCACCAAGCCTAATTATTTAAGAAAGAATTGTCTCTTTGACAGATGGTACTGGCACAATTAGATTTCCGCATGCAAAAGAAAGTTGAACCCTAGCTCATGTTATGTGCACAAATTTAAATAAAAATGAATCAGTGACATAGACATAGGATAGGGATAAATCTTCATGACTGTGGATTTAACAATAGATTCTTAGATATGACACAAAACACAAGTGTAACGCCAACAAAAATAGATACATTTGACTTCATAAAATACAAGAACTTTTGTGAATCAAAGAACATTATTAAGAAAGTGAAAAACAATCTAAAGAATGGGAGAAGTATCTGATAAGGGTTTAGTATCTAGAATATATGAAAAACTCCCACAATTCAACAACAAAGAAACAATTAATTAAAAATAGGTAAAGGATTAAAATAGACATTGCTTCAAAGAAGACATAAAAATGATCAATAAGCATATGAAAAGATATCCAACATCATTAACTGTAGGAAAGTGCAATTAAAAACCATAATGAAATACCTCTTTATACCTACCAGCATGTTTACAATAATACCAATACTACTAATAAGAAATCTAGAATACAACACATATTGGCAAAAATGTGGATAACATTTGAACTTTCTCGCATATAGCTGGTGGAAATGTGAAGTGATGAAAACCATTTGATGGTTCCTCAAAAAGTTTTACCAAATGAACCAGTAATTCAATTCCTAATTATCCAGGTATCTACCCAAAATAATTGAAAACAGGGATTTAAACAAGTATTGTATACAAGAATTATTCACAAGAGTTAAAAGGTTGAAACAAACTGCATATCAGATGAATGGATAAACAAAATGTGATATATTTTATATATCTGTATATGTATTTGCATGTGTATGTATATATACAATGAAATGTTATTCAGCTATAAAAATGGAGTTTTAACATATGCTACAACATGGATGAATCATGAAAACAAGCAAAGTGAAATAAACTAGACAAAAAAGGACAAACATTATATAATTCCATTTATGTAAACTATGTAGATAGACAAATTCATTGAGATAGAAAGTAGGAGAGAGCTTCTCAACAGCTGGAGAATGGGGGAGTTTGGAGTTTTAGGGACTTAGTACTCTGTGAGTAGAGTTTCTATTTAGGGTGATGAAAGTTTTGGAAATAGCAGTTGACAACTGCACAGTATTGTGAATGTGATTAATACCGATGAACTGTACCTTAGAAATAGTTCAAATTTCAAAAATTTTATGTTCTATATACTTGACCATATTAAAACACGTACATATATGTCCAAAAAGTTGGACAATATTTTTTAACGAAGTTGAGTAGGTATTAGAAAAAGTCATTGTGTTTTAGGATCTTGAATTATTAAAATGAGGAAATCTAAATAAATCACTCAAGAAAACCCACATTAGTATATAGTATTAAGATATTCAAAGGTTACTTCCAGCTTTCTTCTGTTTTGAAAGCCTAAGCATATAAACATTCTCTATATTATAAGTATGTTGGGCATCAGTTGCAAAACAAAAGAGGCACACTGTCCGTTTTTGATTGAAAATGATGGTATTCATTACTTCATGGGTAGGACTCATTAGACAGGTCCCACTTGGTTCTTTGGTGACAATATTAGATTAAAAAAACTGTGGAACCTCTGTACAAAGATTTTCAATGTGGAAGTTGCAAGCATAATCCTTTCCATAAACTCAATAATGTGACAGTTTTCTTTCTGAGCAAAGTAAACATGGAAATTGATATTACTTCCTTCAAAACATTAACCATCACCATTTATTATTTTCCTTACTTTTCCCTGAGAGGGTCTCTTATGGAGATTTTGGTCAATAGCTTCTTAGAACAGATTTTGATGTAGGAGATCTGGTTATTTAGGACCTGAGAGTTAGAATGGAGGGGTTTGGGACCAACAAGACAGGCTCTAGATGATGGCAGTATGTGAGTTCTGAAGGAGACAGCTGGAGAAATGGGGTCAGACACAGCAATGGAGCGCCCAAAGTCATTTACTGGTCAGACAGGGCAAATAAGTAACAAAGGTAATTTGAGATTGAGTCAGTCTCTCATAGGTCTGAAATCCTTCTTTGCAGGAATGAAATGAATTTAAATAAAATAAGTAATAAATAATTCATTCTTCCATATTCATGAATAAGCAGAGTACTAAGGTATGGTTAATGCTTCACCATGACAATATGTTTCCAGATACATAAAAGCATTTATGATTCTTTCTATACTCTTTTCTTTAGGATAGATTATCTCCTTGCTCCCAACCTGTATGTTCAGAAATGAATTTAAGAGATAGATGTTCATGAGTGATGATAAAATGATGACAGATTCCACATGCCACAGAAACAAATACATTTCATACTTTCAAAGTCATATTGTAAATTAATTTTTTTTGTGTTGAGATTATGGAAGCCTTCAGAACCATACAGGCCTCTGTATGTCTTTACACTATTATGCTTATTTGCATATGCACAGTTCTTGAAGTGAATGCTAACCACAGACTTCTTACCCTGCCATAGTCCAAATTAGAATTTCCTGTAAAACAGTTATGTGCTGTATGTATGTATTCATGAGCATGTATTTAAAAAATAAAACAATTTCACAGGTAACTTAGTGATAAAAATCACCCATAAATACACCATCACAAAATAACCAATCTTAATATTTTTGTGGCTATCCTTTCAATATTTTTTTCTACCATGACCTTGTTAGCAGTGGGTTTAGCATTAAACATTTTGTTGCTGCTAATATCACAGGGAAAGTTTTTCCACTTAAATTTCCATTCTTTAAGTGTTACTAAGCCTGAACATTTCTCATAACCAAATAGTTGTATTTTTTTATCATATCACTTGACTACATATGTGTGTATATGTATCTATGTATACATGTATATATATACTTAAATATATTTGTATGTTGTTTTATAAAATTTTATTTTTGATCTACTAAAAACAAAACCTTTGATCTATTAAAGGTTATGTTTGAATGGTTCCAGTATTCCCTCACTGTATGTCTTGGACAACTTATTTAAGTTTTCTGTATCTCTGGATTCTCACCTATGAAGTGAGGCTAATAACGTCTATCTTCCAGGGGTGATATAAACATTACATGAGTTAATACATGTAAACCATAGTACCTGGCTATGGAAGACACAACATTATGGGCTCACCATCCATTTAATTTTCCTTGGCACAGATCTAAAGTATATTTCCCAGGTCCTGAGAATCTAGCTAATGTCACATGACTAAGTCTTGCCAATAGAATGCAAACAGGTGTTACCTATAGGCCAGGGAAGATGAGCGTTCTCTCTATTCCATTCATATTGCTAGAAGTGAACTACTCTGCATTGGCAAAGTTGCAGGATGGAAGGAAGGTGTTTTCTTGAATTATCAGTTAGAGGAAAGATACGATGAAGTCAGTTGATTCATACAACTGAGATTTATTAGATAATTTCTACAAAACCACTGGAATTTGAGGTTTTACTGATTGTAGGAACTAGAGTTATTTACTTTGTATTATGTTTGTAAGTGGTAAACACTTAAAGAACAGAAGTGACTGCCATACTATAACCATTACTATTACTACTGCTACTGCTACTACTGCTTCTTATCACAATCATCATCCACAATCAAAAGGAATGGCCAATGTCACCTTTAGACAGGAATCACACTTAATATTCATTAGCTAGATAACATAAAACAATTTCCTTCTGACTCTGAAATCTTCTCTCTTTACCCCACTTTAAAAAAAAACAACACATTTTATTTCCTGGGAAGGCTATAGTCACAAGTATTTTGATGAAGGACAGTAACTATTTTATATTTTATTATAGTCAATTTCATTTATTTAAGGTCTCTACCTAATGTGAACTCCTTAATGCCATTGGCTCTTACTCTTTGAAATGATTGCTTTTATGAAAAGAAAATTAATATAATACTTTGGTGAAAGGTACTGATTAGTAAAATTTGATTTATAGTCATACAGCTATTTAGATATAATTTGGGGTATTTATAGACTAACAAACATGGATATGTGATCCTGTTGAAGTAACTTATTCATAGGCAATAAATAGGTACAAAAAATGGATACGTCTAAAGTAATATTAGGTTGAACAATTTAATATCATTAACCCCCTGACCCCCAACATTTCATGTAGATATTTCTGGAAGTAAGAAACCATTTCAAAGTGCTCAAATATGAGGTATTTAATTCTTCTTAAAGTTTTCAATCATTTGTGGTGATGGTTACATGACTCTTTGAAGATACTAAAATACACAAAAATTAAATTAAAAAAAAGATATTGTATTAGGAAGCCATTTAATGACCAATGTTTAGTGACTCTCACAGCAGCCAGTGGAGGTGAATGGAAGGAAGTGGAGGGTAAAGGAACATGTGGTTCTTCTTGGTTGAATTAATGGTGTTTGTCACAGTGAGCTCTGGGGGTTCACCCACTTTTGCCTTCAACTTTCACTTCCTTCCCTTCTTCCCTGTCCTTTCCTGTCCTCTTTTCCAGATGTTCTTCACAAAGCAAAAATGGCCCAAAGGGCTTTGCCATATAATTAACAGGAGACCGAAATCTTCATTGTTCCCTTTCCTGGATTTCTCTGAGTGGGGTCATAAATAACTATGATCATGGGAGTGAGGAGGACCCCTGGTCGATGATTTTCCAACACAACAAAATGACACACAAACCTTAAGGGCGAAACACAAGTACTAAGAACTACTCACTAATGGGTAATCGTATCTTATTTGACCCTGGTAGCGGTTTTCCCATAATAGTCTCTTGCTTTTATTGAAGAGAATACAAGAGATAACAAGATGTTAAAAGTTGGTGTATTGCTTACCTAATTCTATCATGCTAAGATTCGAATGTATCAAAATTATGAAGAACCTACTATGACCAAGTACCACTTTAATTCCATATAACCTATGGTAAATTGCATAATTTTTCTGTGCCTCAATTTCCTCTTTATAATATTGACTTTATACGGTTGTTGGAGAGTTCTGAGAACAGTGACTGGCATGTAGGTTGTTCAATAAGTGTCAACTATTATAACATAATATGATAATTAGTATTAGTATTCCTAATTAGTAAATGGAAGAATTTGATATTTCAAGCAAAGTCTCCCAACTCCACATCCAGTGCTCTTTTAAACATAGTGCAATTTTCTCAGATTATCTCACTATTCCCTAAAAGTCAACTAGTTATCACATGACACCACAGAGACACACATTCAAATAAAAATAGTAATCCATATTACAGAAATATCATTTAGTGTTAAAATGCTAAGCAGATAATTAAAACTTATAAGCTAGTGTTAAAGTATGTAGTATTTTTACTCATCTTTAAAATTCACCCTCTCTGTATATAGTTCTGAGTTTTGATGAGTATATACAATTGTATAATTACTACCACAATAAAGGTACAGAATGATTCTTAGAATTTATTTTTGAGCCAAATCTTATATGAATAGTCTAGAAATATTTTTCTAACATCGTAAGTCAATATAAGCACATCTCCTTGACTCAGGGACTTAAAAGAGACTTAAACAATTCATAATTCTTAGTAATTTACCAGTTTATTCAAGCAGTACTTATGGAGTTCTTCCTTACATATACAGCATTTTTAAAATTGTCTGTGATGAAGAATAAGTGTCCCCAAGTTTTCTACCCTCCAAAGGGGAAAATATAATAGCTTAACTTTAAGTTTCTCTCTCAGTGCTAATAGATAAATCAGGAAAGAGAAATAATAGGTCTTTTCCTAAATTTGTTTTTGAAAGAAACTGTGTAAAGAACGATGACAGGTAATCGATGCTTATCTAATTAGCATGTATTTAAAAATAATATCCTCTTCCTCAATAAAACCTACGACATAGGATAATTTCTCAAATATTTTTGTGGACAGCATATCACTGGGTGGACAGTCTCTGTCCTCAAGCAATTTATTATATAGTAGAGCAGATAATTTATAAGGCAGAAAATGATCAAAGGAACACAATGATGTATATTCAGAGAAAGGCAGGGGAATGTTGAGGTAGGGAAGTCAAAAAAGTTTTTATAAAAGAGGTATCATTTCAACAAGGTTTAGAAAAAGAGGTTGACTTCTGACAAGTACTTCTGATGAAGGAGTAAAGTTGCACTGTCTAATACAGTAGCTACTAGCTACACGTAGATATTTAAATTTAAACTAATTAAAATATAAATATAGCTTCTCAGCTATCTTAGTCACATTTCAAATGTCTAATAGTCACATATGGTTAGTCAATATTGTATTGGGCAACAAAGACTAGAACATTTTCATCATAAGAGAAAACTCAACTGGATAGCATTGCTACAGAAGGATGTGACAATGGAGAAAGTTCATAAAACAATGGTTATCCAAATCTCTGTTTAAGCTCTTGGACAAACTATCAGAAATAATGGTATATCCATGTATTCCCTCCAGTAATCTAAACTGGAACCATACGCTTATGTAAAGATCAATGACTCAATTTTTTCACTGATGGATTTGATTCAATAATTATGTTGAGCTATAAATCAATAATGAAAGCACAAGACTTAACCAGCCTATCTAACTGCTCTATCTATCTGAACATGCGCAACACAATGGCTAAAGGCCAGACCCTAGAGCCTAGCCAGTGGGGACTGTTGCTTTTTCATCTCGCAATAACTTGTGACTGACTGGGTCCAAGTTGAATAACTTGCACTCACCATACATACTTTCAGTCCCCTAAGAACTGCTCATTACTAAACAATTCACTCCTTTAGAAGCAGTAGCACTATTCATTGCAAAACCTAAAAGGCAGATAGAGGTTTGAGGAAATAACAGAGAAACAAGTCCTGTTCTATGAATATGGATGAATTGAGCAATGTGTGACTGCAATTGCTGATAAACTTGTGTAGGTGCCAACCTCAGCCTTTTGATAAGAGCTGGTGTCTGCTCTGTCAGAAGTGTGATTTGGCTAAACCATTCAGAGTTCTTTAGTGGTGTTTTCACAGAACCAGCCAGACCATTACTTTTCTTGGGGTTCAAATGAATAGCAATGTGTAGGAGGACTATGTATCAAGATTTCTAATGGGAGGAGACCAAGATGGTGATAGAGAACAACACAGCTTTGCTTCTAGGAGAAACAATAAATAGTTCTCCATTAAAGCAACACCATGTAAGGTGCCCCTTGGTAAGGTAGTGAGGCTGAAGTACCCAAGCTCCTCAAAGAATAAGGACTCTACTATAAAGGATACCTGAGGAAATTCAAGCATCAGTGTGATGGAAAATGAATGAAGTGGAAGGCTGCTATGGTTGTGGTCTGAGTGGCATTGAAATAACAGGGCCACTGGCCCTGGGGTGGGAAGAACAGAGATACATGGTGGTACTCACATTTGGTTTAGACGAAGTCCCAAAAGGAGAGGTTCTGGTTGGGACACTGATCTCCATACCAGTTGAGATTCTGACAAGGAGGACAACAGAGGGAATGCTCTGGATTGCACTCCCCCGCCAAACCCCTAGGATCTGCGCTCACATAGTGAAGTACATCAATAACACAGTGAACAGTTTGCTGAGACTCAAGTTTGGGATCATCACCAAAAACTCAAAGAGATAAAAAAAAATATTAAGGAAAAATCTTCAAAATTTTTTGAGGACTTAGCAAAGAAAGTAAACAAAATACAAGCTAAGTCAGCAAAAGAAATTAATGAGCTTGAAAACACCACTGAGTAAAAGGGATAAACTGAAGCTTTAAATAAGAAACTAGCCAAGATTCAAGATGTGAAGAATGCAATAAAGAAGACCAAGAGTACTGCAGAAAACTGTGGAAACAGAATCAATAAAAATGGAGTACTAAATTAGCGATCTGGAAGATAGAAATACAGAAATGATCCAGGTGGAAGGAGAGAAATAAAATGCTAGAATATGAAGAAACACTACAAGAGCTATCTGACTCTATTAGGAAAGGTAATGTAAGAATTAATGGTATCCCAGAAAGTGAAGAGAGAGAGAGAAGGGAACAGAAAACTTATTTAAATAAATAATAACTAAAAATTTCCCTGTGTCTGGGGAAAGAACTGAACATACAAATCAATGAAACCAACAGGTTATCTATCTGGAAAGCCCTACAGCAAGACATGTATGAGTATCTACGAAAAATCTAAGACTAGGAAGGGATATTTAAGGTAGGCAGCGAAAAAAGCAAATAACATGTAACTTTCATCAGACTTCTCAGTAGAATCTCTACAGACCAGGAGAGAGTGGAAGACAATTTCAAAACACTCAAAAATAAAATTAGCCAGCCAAGAATCTATATCCTCAAGATGCTCAGATATGAGGAAAATATAAGGATTTTCCCTCATAAACAAAAGCTGAAGGAGTTCTCTACCATGAGACCCACCTTACATAAAATGTTGACAGATGCTCTTCTACTTAAATAAAAAAAAAAATTTCACAGAAAATTAAACAAGGCAATAAGTAGAATCAGAAAACAAAAGTGAAAATGGCAGTAGCAAGATTTCATTTATCAATAATCCTGAATATAAGTGGACCGAACCCACTAATCAGAAGACACAGAAAATCTGGATGGATTGAAAAATAAAATCTAATGATACACTACTTATAACAGATCTAATTAAGCTATAGAGACAAACATAGACTTAAAGAGAAGGGTCAGAAAATGCCACTCAAGGCCAATGGGAGACTTAAAAAGGCAAGAACCTCTATATTCATATCCAATAAAATAGATATCTGGCCACAAAAGGTAACAAGAGACAAAAATGGACCCTATATAATAATACACAACAGGAAGACATGACACTTATTACTATGTATGTACCCAAAATAAGAACACCCAACATCTCAAGCAAATATTAACAGACATAAAGTGAGACAGTGACAGCAGCACAGAATAGGGGACTTTAACATTCTGTTCAGTTATTGACAACATCCAGAGAGAAAATCAACAAGAAAACAATGGTTTTAAATGACAAAGTAGAGGACATGGATTTAATAGATACCTACAGAGCATTTCACCCTAAAATAATGGACTATACAATCTTTTAAGTGCTCATGGAACATTCTCAAGAACTGACCACATGTTAACATAAAACAAGTTTCAATAAATTTATGAAGATTGAAATCATAACAAGCATCTTTTTTGACCACAATGGCAAATAACTAGAAATCAACCAAATGAGAAAAGGGGAAAACTACAACCTGCTATGGAACAACTATCGGATCAATGAGAAAATCAAAGGTGGGATGAAAAAGTATCTGGAATCAAATGAAAATGAAATTATGACTTATCAGAAACTATTGGATGCAGCAAAAGCAGTACTAAGAGAGACACTTATAGCAATCAATTCTGGCCTACCTTGGGAAATGGAAAGACTCACAAATAAAAAAAAACTCAAGCATATACCCAAATAAACTAGTTATAGAAGAAAAATTGAAACAAAAATCAATAGAAGGAAGGAAATAATAAGAATTAGGGTAAAAACAAATTAAATAGAGCTCAAAAAATTGAGGAAGCATCCAAGTGTTAAAGGAAAATATAAACAAAATAGACAAACCACTAGCCACTCACAAAGCAGAGAGAAAGCACAAATAAATTAATACAATCAGAAATGAAAGAGAAATCACAATTATGAAAGAAATAGAAAGGCTCTTTTTTAAGCTAGGTTTTTTTCTGCCTTTCAGAAATATAATAATATCTTTCCTTTAACATTTTAAGGAGATTGGCTGGAGTTTAACATGATGCAAATAATATGGTGAAATAAGGTGAAATATTTATAACAAATTACTCATGTAACATTAACCAACAAAGGGTCAAACATGAAAGTAAATCTGCATATCAAGAAAATCTAGATAATTACAGTTATCACAGTTTTTAGATTGTTTTGGAAAATGCTTGTAATGATCTATGGATTTCAATTAATGCTTCTCAGTTCACATTTGCTTGGTATTGTGCCCTAAGATACTAAGTATTTTCAAAGGATTGAAGGAAAGATTTTTTTTTCTCTTCTGAACACGGTGAAATAAGAGGGAAATTATTAATTTCAGTTTTATTTTTAAACATTCAGATTCTGTGTTTTATAAGTGGAGAAATCATACTGGTGACTCAGCTGTCCACAGAGTTCTTTTGCTAGTTCATGCTACCTCAGCGGAAAATGACAAGTCTAATAATCTTTCCCCCGAATGATAAAAATCTATCACATTTATTGGGGAACCTACCAGACTGATAACCTAGCTCCTGAAATATTAGTGATGAGATTCACCTTTAACTGGATTGCAAGACCAAAATACACACTAGTGATTTGGTTGCCAGTTTCTAATTTTGGCATTTGCACATTATTTAGACAAGCTTAGGCTGCCTCTGCTTGGCTATGGTAGACATTTTAGAATATCTCTGACTCATGAATATAAATAGTTGTGCAAAAATAAATTTTATAAAACCAGCGCTGCTAACAAAAATCACCTAGAGATCAACAACTCTGAAAGAATCTAGTGTCACATTCCTTAGAATGTCAGATTAAACTAACATGTGCCAGTCAATATTGCTACACTGCGACCCTTGATGCCTCCTAAGCAAAACTATTAAGTCCAACATTCTCTCCTGTAAGCACTTATCTGTAAGGATGGCTAACATGTCCTCTGAAGCAGATATTGAAACTGATTGGACAATAGGTAGATACCAGACAGGGGCCTGGGGGCCGACCTCTAGAAATAGGGGGAGAAAATCTTAATCTGCAACACAATGCCGTTCTCTTGAAACCCTATCATTTTCACTTCCCATGTGTCTGCTGCCTGACTGTGAATGGATTTGAAAAGGAATGGTTAGTGCTGAAAATTGGATCAGAGCTAACATTCTCTCATTTTTATCAGCAGCTGCCAAAGGTCATCTGACATAATAGCTGATGAATTCAAGCCCAGTGGATTTCATTTGCAATTTTCAATTTACTGAGGCCTCCAAACCCCACGGTGATAAAAGCTTCCCCTATCGTGGCCTGTCACAAACATCAAGAAACTGCACAAACCCACAAGAAAGAAAAAAGAGAAAGCTGTGCATCCTCACAGGTACAGATAAGGAGAACAGGAAGGAATGGTATCAAGCAGGAGGAAGGTAGAGAGCAGCCTGTGTGGCTAGTCCTCTAAATGCCAGTTGAAAGGAAAAGACTATGAAGAACAATCAAATAACTTTCAGGAATAACATCACGTTTCTTGGGGTTTTGGTGTGCAAATTGCTTTCTAATCCCTTACTTGACATACCCCCAAACAAAAATGTGAGTGTAAGCACGCAAATAAATAAGTGAATAAATAATCCCTGCTTATTTGGTCATTAGAAAGAGAGCATGCTTTGTGTGTTGTATTTACCATAGTTTTGATTTCCAAAGGTATGTTCATAAAGGATCTGTCATCACGAAGTGTTGGTCAGCACTAGGAAATCATTTATTTTCTTCAAGAAAAGTGGGAGATCCTATGATTTATTTACAAAAGCAGTCAAAGGGCTGGCACAGCAGCTACTAGGGATGTGACACACTCTGTGTCAGAGATGCATGAGCATCTTTGGAGAGTCATTTTTCCCTCTTGTCAAGCAATTTACAGTGAACTTAGGCAGGATCAGGGACTGAATCCTGCTCCCAGCAATTGTTCAAATTGAAGAAGCTATATGTGGGTTCCCTGGAGAATGGTAAGTTTAAGAGTCCTGCAGTCCATCTTCATCCTGTCCTACTGGACTCATACCATAGCCAAGAAAAAAGAGAAAGCATACTGATGACCACTGTTCAAGGTATAACTGCTGGGAGAAATCAATTTCAGACCCAGAGATCTGAGTCTCATTTCTACCCATCAGAAAGGTTTATGGAATTGGTCTAATGAGCCAGGAAACTTTGGTAATAGGCATCTACCAAGCTGGCTCATATAAAACTTCTCATGACAGTTGATAAGAAAACACAAGAATGGTATCAATAGGATGAGGTCTTAATTTCTTTTATATTTGGGTAACTGTGAGACAATCATAGCTTGGAAAGGAAAAGAGACTAAAACCTGGTTGAACTTACATGATTGGGAGAGATTGCCTTTTGTAAATTATGCTTTAAATGGTCACAGCAAAAATAAATAAATAAATAAAAGTATAAGCTATTCAACATAATTGAATCCTTAGTTCTTTGAAATTAAACTAAGTCTTAAGATTTCATATTAGCAAAAATCCAATGACCTTTTAATTTTTTGAAGTCTCAAAATAGAAAGTGGTCCTCAGTAGCTAAAGATAGGAATTCTCATTTTTGAAAAAAAGATAAATAAAATGTTCTTAAATAGCAGAAAATATGGAAGGTAGGCATATTTTAGTACATTAGTATTTTTTTTTTCTCCTACAAAATTATCAGGATGCCATTTTCAACAGTTGCTTTTGCCCATCATTTTTTGAGTTCTTTAGGATCCAAAAATGTTTTGAGTTCTTCAGAACACTTTCCCACCATTTTTAAAATTTTTTAACAGCTCTCTCTATAATTTACACTTTCTATGGGTTCTCTTGAATTGTTAGCATAATACAGAGAACCCAGTAGTGGTAAAACGAAATAATCTTCCTTTAACTTTTAAAAATAGTAATGGTTATTATTTCTTTTGTTCACAATGCTATATTCATTTTAGAATACTAAAACTGCATCTGTCTCTATTTCACAGCACAGCCACCACCAGCATTCCAGTGTCCTTTTCCACTACCTTTCCCTCTCCTTCCTTCTCCTCCCCCTTCACCCCCTCTGTAACCACAGATCTGTATCTTGTTAATTTTGTTGGAATTTGTAGGTTCATTTGTTTCATTTCATTATATTCCACATATGAGTGAAACCATCCTGTATTTCTCTTTTTCTTTCTGATTTATTTCGCTTAACATGATCCCCTCCAGTTCCATTCAGATTGTTGCAAAGGGCACAATTTCATCTTTTATAATAGTTGCATGGAGTTCCATTGAGTAAATATACCATAGCTTCAGTTAAATATTATTTAAAGGTATCTTCATCACCCATATGTATTATACATAATATATATATATATTTACAGTGAGGGTCAATGATACAAAGCAATTTGTACCAATTGGTCTGTAGTTACATAGCAGAAAGGTTAATCTCTTTTATGCTTCTTCTAGGAAAGACAGGTCTTGAGTCTTTAGGGCAGAGCCCAAAAGTGTTCTCACAGTTGGTTCAGAGAGATTGTTCCTTCTCATGCTCTATGGCTAATGACATCAGTCACGCCAGGGTATTCACTATAGTTTGAATCAAGCAATGGAGTATTTCCCATGCCATTGATAAATACTTTCATTCCTTCATCTAGCACTGACTTAACACATATTAAGGACAGGATACTACATTGAGAACTATGAATAAGAACACCACTTTTTTCAAGACATTTGCAGTAGAATAAAGAATGTTTTAAATCTGTTTTCTTCCCCCATCCCCAAATTAAGTTTATCATATAGCTATAGAAATGTTAAAATAATGAGAGATTGACCCTGACAATTTGGGTGATGCAATGACACCACTGACAATGGACATTTTATGATGGGTGAAAGTTATGTTTTCCATTGTTTTTGTATCGTGTGAATTGCCACAACATTTTTTTGTAAAGTTTATATATAGGGTATACTTATTTGCTAAGTACTTTTCTTTGAAAGAGCTCAGTTTTTAAAAAGTAAAAAAATCAAATAGGAAGAACTCATTATCATTACCATAAATGGAAAGTCAAGAGCATGAGTCATGAAAGAAATAAAATAAATATTAACACATAACTATAATTACGCACCTGTACACCAGCTACATAACTGAATATTTCACTAGTGCTATGCATTCCATCTTCTGGAAAATATTGGTTTGGTGTGTGGTGCTGGTAAAGACTAGTGTTGCAGGTTTGATCTTCATAAAAACAGAAGCTCTGAGAGAACAGATACTTTGATTTGTTTCTTACTGTATCTCCAGCTCTTCTAACAATGCCACCATTGGCAATAATATATATTAGACAATAAAATAGGAGGTAAATAAATGAATAATTAACCTCTCAAAGAACAACCTGTATTTCTCTTATAGTCATACTCCTCATACCATATCATAATTATTTATCTAATGTCTCTCTTAAGCTCTAGATTTTGCCTTTCTTGTTCACCTCTGTTATAGTTGTCAATGCCTAAAACAATGATAGATACTCAATAAATATTCACTAAATTCAATAAATATTCATTAAACTATGGGAAAACACCATTCCAAGTTCATACAGCTTTTTCTATAATCTCACTGGTCATTTTTATAGAGCAGTTGGATTGGCCAACATCGGCTTAAAACTATTAAATACCTGGCATATGAAAAAAAAAGCTCTGTTGAATAAATGAATAAATGAACATTTTTATGACACCAGAAAAAGAGAGTCAACTCCATATATGAAAGACAGAACTTTAAAAGAGACAAGATTATTCTTTTTCTATGCTTAAATGTAGTATCAGTTTTCAACTACTGCATGTCACCTCTGGTAAGCCTCTCAACAATTTTACAAATTAAGATTACACTGGAATTTGTGTTTATAGAAAAACTGACAAATACTGAGGTCAGCAAATTACAACAAATGGTACCAGTAAGTGACCTGATGGTATATTTTCATTTAAATTGCTTTTATGAATTCCTTGATTCACTTAAGAATCAAACATTCTGACTAGACAAGTGATATTTACAAAACCTAAGTACGTGCTTCAATTATGTGGACATCCATAAGAAGAAATAGTTAGTGAAGAATTAGCTGCTTTTCTCTGGTCCCCACCCCCAAAAAAGAGTACTGTCAATCACTGCCCCAAACATAAGCTTTTGTAGGTTTTCAAAGCTTTGAACTGTAAAAGGACTATTTTAGTGGATAATTAAAGGGTGTTACAACTGATTGAGCTTATGTAGAATCAGGAAAATTGGTGGGATTGGAATGGACATGTAGGTCACATCACTTTTCTTTTGTAATATTGTCTACTACAAATGATTCTTCAGTTGAAAATCAAGCCTTGAACTAAGTTATCACAAATTGGTTGATAAGGTATGATGTCAAGTCACACATTGGGAGAATTGTATTTATCAGATAATTTGAGAAATCAGACTCAGCTTAAATAAAAGGATGGTTTCTATAATAGCATCATTCTTTCTCATACACTTACTGATTGAATTATGTAATTCATAACATGGTTTACTTAAGCAAATCAACATTTAACCTAATTTGTGCTACATGCAATGGGGTTCAGTAAGATATCAATGAGTACTATACTGGAAAAAAAAATCTGGGATTAGAAAAATTTGGGCTAAACACATTAAAATTAAAATGCTCCTGGTCCTTCAGAATATGCTACTGTATAATATGATTAGTTAAGAGTCAACTTACTAAGAATGGACATGTGTTTTCTCATAGAATATCTGTTAGAATCCTCTAGAACACACACTGGGAAACTTTTAGCATACAATCGTCCCTATGGGAATGACTTTCTTGAACCCAAAATATTCATAACTACTCGTAACATACGTTTTGTGACAGATGAATAATGGAGACTCTACCCAATACTTATCATAAAAATAGTTTATTATAAAATATGACAAACATACAGAAATTATAAAAAATAACATAAAAATGTGGGTAGACATTACTCAGCTCTATTCAGTCAACATCTCCCATTTTATAGGATCTTTTAAGAAGTAATGAAACACAACGAAATGAAATTCTTTACTAAAAAATTAAATCCCCCATATGTCTCTTTCCAATCCTATTCGCTTTTTACTTTTCCCACAGGTAGCCAACAACTTGATGTGATAATTTCACACATATACTATCACTATATACATTTGTATGACTTTGCATATTTTAGAAGTTATTATAAATTATATAAAATGGCACAATACTTACACAATTTTTCCTGAAAGATTCTGAGCTACATCTATTATGCTACATAGAAGACCAATTTATGTTAACTTTGTATTTAACTCTTTTATAAATACATCTTTTATTTCCCTATTCCACTACTTTGGAAAGTTTGCTTCACTTCCTTGATAATAAAAACCATGCAGCAATGAAACATTTTAAGCCTCTTTCCTTCTTGACTCTGGTGTGCTCTTCCTCTTTCTTGCTCCTGGTAGATACTCTTGTGTATCCAGCGCAACTCCCTCCCAGTGAATTTCAGACGCCCTTTTTTCCTTTCCACAAGATGGTGGCTCCCAGCAAGATCAGCAGTTGCCCTAAGGGGCATGTTCCTTCTAAACTCCCAGGCACTTTCTCTAGCTTCCCAGAGAGTGTAGTAGCACCCCTCATGGGAAGTTTCCCAGCACCCATGAGCACCCAGCCCAACTCCAGGACAGCCTAGGCCTACCCTCTGTGATCAGCTCTGACCTAGATCAACCCTGTAGACTTGTCCTCCATATTAGGTTGCACTGACATCTTTTCCAGTGAGATCTGAATTCCAATTTGGGGGCAAGCCTCCCACCCCACCTCCTTTCCCCTACACCCTTCCATGTTTATTCTACCCTGGGTAGGTATTTCCTTCAGCTCTAGGGTACTATTTAGCACCGAAAAGATTTTCTATGTCATGCCCTGGTGGCTCAGGCAAGGAGGCTGGGGCATGGACCATGTAAAGCCCAGGGACTCAGATGTAAGACCTGGGACCTGAGGGAACAACAAAAACAAACAACCGCCCCCCCCCCCCGCCCCAAAACAAACCAAAAAGCAAAACACGTAAATAGGTTGACCACACTTCCTTGAGACAAAAACAAGACAGGCTTTTGGGCCCCTCTGTAGACTGGGCCCAGGGCAACTCAACCACCCCTTTTGCTCCATGTCACAGACAACCCTCGTTTATTAAAAACGGGACAAAATAGATGGTCAGAATATAAAAAATAACCAAAAAGTCTGTTAAAAATGGTATGTGTGATCATCCTATAAATAAATACAATTGCTTCTTCCTTCTCCCTCTTCTTCCTTGCGGGCCTTTATTACTGCCTTCCTTCCTTCCTCTTAAAAAACTAAAACAAAAAACAAACAAAAAAACCCGCTAATTATCTCTTGTAAACAGCTAATAATTCTTTTTATTAACCATCGTACTACATTACTTTGTTTCTAGACCGGACCTCAACTTAAATAGGTAACTTTTTTTTTTTTTTAATATTCTTTAAACAGTTTCTATAGAACAGAGGTTGTTTTTCTCAAAGATTTGGCAAACTGGTCTATACGACTTTGCTGTTCTCCTGCCCCACGCTGCTCCCTTCCCTCCGTCTCCCTCCCTTTCTCTCTCTCCTCTCCTGTCTTGCTAGGGGCCAATTTGGATTTTGTCAATTTTCATTAACATTTGCTTTTTATTTCATTAAACATTTTCTCTCATCACTAACACTTCTTTCAGAGTGCCCTCATTGGATTTACTGTTGTTCTTTTTCTAGTTTCCCGGACTCCTAACACATGTTTTCAGCAATTCCGGGTTTAAAATATTTTTAAAATCAACAGTGATTTATTCCTTAAATAAAATTATTTAGGGGAATATTTTAAAGTTTTTACAGCATAAATATTAAAGTATATGTTTGTCGCTTTTTAACTTACTTGTACTATGGTCAGAGATACCTGTTTCTTGATTTTTTTTTTTTTTTTTTTTCAGAATTGCCTTGTGAGCCAGTATATGGACCAGTTTTTATAATTGTTTGATGACCCTGAACATGATTTTATGCATGTCCTGTCTTCTATGTATCTGCTAGATGATTTATTTTTGGATCAAACATTTTATTGCTAATATTCTCTCTGACTGACCTGTTCAGTTATGTAAGAAATGTGTTTAAATATCCCTCCAAAATGTGAATTTGTTAATTTTGTTTGTAATCTGTCCTTCATTGCTTGAAATTTTTTTAAAGGAAAGGAATGAAGGCAGGTAGGCAAGCAAGAAGGGAGAAGAGAAATAAGCATTTTTATTTACTTTTATTTTAGTTGTGCATTTTGATTATTCCTCCTCGCCCTGGGACACAAACCTCATTCCCCAATCCAGGTCCTTGGGATGTATGTGGACTGTGCTCAGCAGGAGGTAGCAGACCTAACCAGTACTCCACCAGGGTGCACCTGCTTGAAATTTTGAGACTGTAATGCTGGGTGCCAGTTCAAGACTGTTACATCTTTTTGATGGATTTCTTCATTGATTATCATGTGCAATGTTATTCTTTCTTCTTATCAATGCCTTTTAATTGAAATGTTATTTTGTCTTACCAGCTTTCTTCTGATGGGACCACTCCCTCAAAGGGGGTCAGATCATCTTGAGCCCTGAAGGTCATGAAAAGTTTTTTGACTTTTTCTTTGAGAGACATAGGATATCATTTGAGAATTTTGAGCAAAACAATGACATGTTCTGACCCATGCTTAAAAGGATTACTCTGACAACTACGTTGTAATAGACAGAAGGGGGTCAGGGGTAGAAGCAGCGAAAATACTTAAGAGGCTCTCACAACAAAACTGGTAAGAGAGGATGAGAATTTACACTTCCTGAAATGTCAATCTAGGTGGTTAAGAACCAACCCTCCTGCTAAAAACAACAGATAAAACAAGACAAAATGTCTTTTTAAATACAGCAAAACTACTTAAAAAATCTTCAGGAAAGTAGAGTTTGTATGCCCAACATCAAGGGAAAGAAGAAATGATGAGTCCAAAATTTGTTTGGTGTTTTCCCTTCAAATTTAGTTTTAATAGCAGTGACAAAGATGTGAGAAGTCTTCAGAAGCCCACAGAAGAGGCCACAATTCTGGCCGTGATGTGCAAACCAGAAGGTCTATGCTCTGGGAGTAAAGATAATCTAGAAATAGACAAATTTTTAAACCAGTATTAAAGCCCAGCTTTAGATAAATTTATTTCCTAAATGCATTAAGGTTATCTGGGACTGGCAGTGGTCTTAACCTAGCAGTTTTCCAGAGATAAAGTAAATCCTGTAGAGAAAGATGATGTGATTCCAAAGCACAAAATATCTTGAACATAATAACAAGGGAAATGAGAAGATATGATAGATACCTCCATCCAAAGCAGATACTGTATACATATAAAGGAGATGCAGATAATGGAGTTATCAGATAGAGGCCTGAAAAAATGTATGTTCAAGGAATTAAAAGGCATAATGGAGAATTTCATCAAGGAAGTGAAAACCATAAAAAAGAATCAAATAAAAACTCTAGAGATAAAAACACAACTAGGTTTAACTACACATTAGATACAGTTTAGGAAACAATTTATGAAATGGACCACTGCTCAGGAAAATCATCAGACAAGCAAAAAGAGATGAAAGAATGGAAAATACAGAAAAGATCATAAAAGCATATATACCTTATATTACATATATTTGAAAGAAAAAAGCAGAGAGGGAATAGGAAAGAGGCAATATTTGAAGAGAGTTGAGAGTTTTCCAAACTTTGAAACGATATCAAGTTTAGTAAACCTTAGGCAAAAAAACTACAACTGCTTCTAAGTTCATAATATTAAAACTAAAAACCAAAGTCAGGGAGAAAAACTTAAAAGAAGAGAGAATAAAAGAAACTTTACTTTCAAAGAAGTGAAAAAAAAGACAGCTACTTTCTCAATAGAAACAATGAGACCTAGAGCACAAAGGAATTACAACATTTTTTGAGGAAAGATACAGGCAGGAATAAAGGTGAGTAGGCAGAGAGGCAGGAAGAGAGAGGAGGAAGAAGCATTTTATTTATTTTGTTTAGTTGTTCACACTGGTTGTCCCCTCACCTGGTACACAAACCCAGGGGTATGTGGACTGAGGTCCCTTCGATGGTGATTGACCGAATGGCTACTCCACCAGGGCATGCCATGAATTAAGTTTTAAGGCACTTAACAAACATAACCATCAACCTAGAATTCTATACTCATTGAGGCTATCTTTCAAAATGAAAGGCATTCTCAGACAAACAAAATCAGAAAATAAGATATGAGTATATGCATATATTTCAAACTGAAAATTCCAAACTATCAGAAAGATGAAAAATTCTGAATTTGTAGGCATCTAATGATGTAGCCTCAAAATATGTAAAGTAAAACTGGACAATGTTATAAAAAGATAGGCAGATCCACAATAATTAGAGAACATTTTAACATATTTCTTTTATTAGCTGATGGAACAAACAGACCAAAAGGCAATGTGAATATAGAAGATTTGAATAGCACATTAAAAATCGGGTGAGTCTCTCCAAACTGCTTTCTTTTTCAGTCAAATGAAACATTTATTGAAACTGACATGGTGCTAACTAAAACAATTCATAAGCAATTTTGAAAGTTTAAAATAAGTTAAGAGTATTTTCTCTGACTACACAGGAAATCTACTATCAACAACCATAACAGTGTGAAAATTCCAAAGTTTAGGAATTAAACAATAAATTTCTAAATAAAACAAGAGCATCAAAGAAAAAAAAATCACCCTGGACATTAGAAAATATTTAAATTTGGTAATGACAGTACTGCACATTAAAATGGGAGCTCAGCTAAAGCTATGTTCAACGGAAATTTAGAAGCAAATACATAGAGAAGAATAAAGATACAAAAAATAAAAGATTCAAGCAGCTACTTCAAGAAACTAGAAAAAGGAAAATAAATTAAGTTTCTCTTAAAAGTCAACCCAATGACAGATAAAATAATACAGACGGAAGGTAAGGACAGCATAATGACCATAGAGAGAGAGAGATGCTACAACCAGAGAAGGTGAGAGTCCTTTTGCATAGCATACCAGATTTAACAATCTAATGCACAACTCTTGAGAGCTTACAACACTCTCTCCTGAGAAACTTTCCATAACCTCCCCCACCTCCAACCCCTTTGAGAAGAATCTCAGATTTCCTGACCCGGCCTTCAGTGTTCACTGATCTGCATTCGACCTCCTCTACAACTTTTATCTGCTGGTGTTTTGTTTCAGACCCTCTGTGTTCCAGTCAAGTGAGATTACATGCTGGACACACTGGTTTTCCCACCTTCTTACCTTTGTATACACTATTTTCTCTACCTCTTCAGTTCTTCCTCATTGTTGGATAGCTACATTCAGCTGTTCTTCAAGGTTCCATCTCATTTAGTTTAAAATACTTTATTTGAACCTTTCTTCTTATGCAAATTATTTCTCCCGACTCTGAACCACCTTTCCCTTCTCTTAGGCTCTTTCAATTGAATCTAACCAGCAATTATTGATCATGTACCATGTATGAGGTTCCTACCAGATGCTAGAAATACAACTAACACACACACACACATATTTCATGTCCTCAAAATCTAGTAGTAAAGTGGAAAATAATGAAGCTATATAATGTTTCATTGTGAGTCAGTGTGAAAAATTCAGGAGAAACATATGTTAAATACATCATTGTTTCAAAGGAGTGCTTAGTCCCCATCTCGGTAAATGGCTCCATCATTCACAAAGCTGCTCAAGCCTCACACCCCAATGTCATTATTGTGTCCTCTCATCCCCCAACCTCTATAGGCAATCTCTTCCCAATCCTGTGAACTGTACTTCCAGAATGAACCTATTCACTTTTTTGTTTCCACCATCTCTTGCCCTCTCAGTTGCCCTATGAGTCTCTCGACTTCCAGATGTGCCTTTCTTCAATTTGTTTTCTACAGAAAAGTCAAGGTGATCTTTAAAAAGCATTTATCAAATGTAAGCTGTTAATAATAGGAAATTGTATGCTACACAGGAATTCTCTATTATTTTTCCAATAATTCTGTAAATAGGAAACTTCTAAAATTAAAACACTTAAAAACTTGAAAAGCACATTTATCAAATCAGAGCCCTTGACTGTTTTTAACTTACTCCGGTGGTTTCCAGCTCTATATAAAAACAAAACTTTTCCATGACCTACAAAGTCCTGCATGGTGTAATCTCTGTTCCTCTATCAACTCCAGCTGGTGTCTCTCTCATTTTCTCACTATTTTCCACCCACACTCATGTATGCTCTCAGACACACCAAACATCTAGTCTTGGCATCTTGCGATCTCTAGTCTTTCTGTCTGCAATGTTTCCCCCCACGTCTCCCCAGCTTGTTCTCATTCTTAATTATTAACAACGAAGACTGACACATCCCTCTGACCACTTAAACATCACTTCCTTGATCATCCTACTTAAAGTAGACACCACCTGCCCCTATTATTCTAGTACACCCCTGATTTTATGTCCTTTAGACAAATTTTGAACTCTGAAATTATCTAGCCATTTATTTATTTATTGCCCATCTCACTATAGTGTAAAAAACTATTTCACTCCTGTAGCTCAGTAAAGCTTAGCATAGTCCCTGGTCTCTTGCAAGTGTAAAATACGTATTTCTGAACAACATTAATCCTAAACCTATATAATATCTACTCTGTAATGAGCACTGTTCTAGCACTTTGCATATGTGTACACAGTTTTACAACAATCCTCTAAGATGGATATTGTTATAAATAGAAAATAGAGGCACCCAGGTGCCACGTAACTCATCCAAACTTGTGGAATTACCATTCAGGTATTAAAAGAGATGAAACCTTGCCTTTTTCAACAACCTGGATGGACCTTGAGGTGACTATGCTGAATGAAATAAGTCAGAAAGAAAAAGAAAAATACCAGATGGTTTCACTCATATGTGGAATATAAAGAAACAAAATAAATAAACTAACCAAACACTACACGTGTACCTACAAGTCTGTAGTTACCAAGGTGTGTGTGTGGTCGGGGGGAACGCAGGAGTAAAAATTATATGATAGTGCCGATGGGCACTAGAACTCTGGTGGTGGGTGTGATGTGGTACACAGTTTGACTGATGTGTGAATCCATTCTTGTGAAGCTTATAGAGTATTGCAAACTCACGAAACTTTAATCAAAAAGCAAAGGAAAAAACTATAAAGTTACAGAATTAAGTGACTGAACTAGGATGCCAACCCAGCATCTGACTTAAGACCTTGCTCATCATCTCTACACAAAGCTCCTTCTGCAAATGAACTCAGTGATGAACTCTGCATGTGTGGAAAGGATAATTGCTCAGAGGAGGAAATGCTACAATGGAGCTTTGAAGGACAATAAAGAGTTTTCTGGAGACCAGAGAACGAAAGGCATTCTATGTTGATGAAAGAAGGCATTCAAAAGCATGTATTTTGTTAACAGTCATTTACATATATCTTCCTTTTCACATTTTCATATACCTTAAATTTCAAATAATATTTATTATGTACACACAGGTCCTGATTGGTAGAAATATGTTAATTTTTAACATCTTTCTTTTTTTCTGCAAAGCGTTTTGGATAAGAATCTAGAGGTGGGGATATTAAAAAAAAATGTGTTATAAGTCCCTGTTCTAGACTTTGAATCTCTAGGACCTCTGAAATGCTCTAGGAGCCGAGTTTCCTTACTGGTAATATGGGAATGATAAGCCTCCATCACAGCTGTTACCCGTTCTCAGGGAACTTGTGGATGTAAAAGACAAGCGCAGGCAATAACATGCAAAGGACATCATGTTATTTCTGTCTGGAGTTTAGATTCTGAGACAGAAGTAATTTGAAAGATAAAATATTACAATACTTTGTGCATGAAGGGGTCTAGTCTGATGATCACACCACATCAAATGACATGTGTATGTGCTCCTTTTGCGTTTATCGGTTTTTATGAAGGGCACAGATGCAGTCAGATGAAGAGGTGCATCGGGGAAGACGTGTGCAACTGTTTCTGTCCCTGAAGAACCGGGGTAGGCCACTGTGTGATTAGTCCTCCCCAAAAGTGTTCAGACAGGCATTTCCCAAGAAGTTCGGAGCAGACTTTCCCCAGGACATAGCACCTTAGTATATGGAGCTAAAGGTTAATGGAGGCCCCGTGGATCCCAAGAGAGGCGCTAGTTAGATAGAGCATCATCTCTACAGACAGCTGTGTGTCAGAGAAACTCTCTTAGCGCAGGTATGTCTAGAGGCAAGGTTTGCTCACAGAAAATCATCCCCTCATGTGAAGACCCCCTCCAAGTCACTGTTCTTCCTCAGCACAGAATATAAATGTTTGATCTGTTCCATTTACCTTAGAATATACTCCTTTAAATCGCCATACATATGTCATTAAATTTGGTGATTTCTCCTACTCATCCTTTCTGATGTTAATTTAATTAATCTGAGATTCTGTGGAGAATCTCAGAGGGATGGACAATTTCTCTGCACACCGCCCTCTTGGTAAGTGGATGCATTCACCAACTTGGAAGTTTCTCTGTGCTACATTCTTAGGCCTTTTTTTGCAGGGGGTGGGGGGGTTGGCATATTTTCTCAAGACTTGTTTTCTTTTTCTTTCCCTCCCTCCAACTTCCCATTCCCTTTGACAGATCTCAGACTCCTTATCTGAGTGATTTGGCTGCGGGATGGGTGACCAGTTCAGGTTCTACTGAGGCCTGTGCCACACAGTGGCCACATAACACCTGATTATCACATTGTCGAGAACACTCTGAAAGTCACATCTCACTCATTTTATAATCCCGGTTCGGTTCTCTGGGACGCCACCCCCACCCACTTTTAAATCTCGGGATGAACACATGCTGTTAGAAAGCTTTCCTTCCAGCCACAGAGATCTTTCCTTCCCAAGTAGCTACCTGATTCTTGTCACAGTTGTACTAGCATTTAAAGGACAAGTATCCATGCAGAAAGCTCCCTTTCATCACGTTGACACCCTTGACTTCTTCCAAATTCACTCCATATACAACCAACTAACGCTGAACTGAGACTGTCAGGTTGAACCAAAGACCAAGAGAATTATTCTGACTACATGGTTAAAGGAAAAGAAAGTCATTTCTTAACTACAGTTGAAAAGATTCATCTTTTCTTTCAGGTACTCAGATGATACTAGTCTTACTTTCTAAATGAAATGTCACATAAGTAAAGAATGAAAGAAATTGTTTTTAAAAATGTGCTAGTCACGTATTGAATGTGACATAGATTGATATCTTAAGCTTCAAATAAAAGCCTACTGTTATGTCAATAAAACAAAAACTTTAAAGTGTTTCCCTTCATTTAAAAAGTATTATTTTCTATGTCTTTATTCTAGAAAATACAGAAAAGTCAAAGAATTCAACAATCACCATTCAGAGATAATGAATGTTATATTTCAAAGAATATTCTCCTTTTTTTTCTGTGCATAAGCATACATGTATATGCATTATGTTTTATAAAAGTGGGACAGAATTCAGACCATTTTGAGATGTGCCTTTTCCAATAACACTACATTGTGAGCAATATGGTATTGCATAATCTATTGATATAACATTATTATTAGGTTGCAGAGTATTTCACTATTTTTCATCTAGTTACATCATCATTTATTTAATTCCTACCATTCTGTGGGACATTCAGATTACCCCGCTCTTTTGCTATTAAAGACAAAATATCTATGTAACAGAATCTTTGAATATATTCACAGATGCTTAAATGATAAAAATTTGTAATTGAGGTTACTCTGGTTTATAAGATTGTGATCACACCACCAAAAGTATCATCTCCATTTCTCATCATACAATTTCCCTCCATATCTGTTTTACCCACGCCTGCTCTCCATTCCCCTCTGAACGACTGTTCTGTTGTCAGCTTGAAGAGTTTGGTTTTGTCTTATTTTGTTCATTCATTTGCTTTGTCTCTGTGTCATCCACATATGAGTGAAATCCTACAGCATTTGTCTTTCTCCATCTGACTTATTGCATGAAACAAAATCCCCTCAAGATCCATTCATAAGTCAAAAATAGCAGGATTTTACTTTTTAACAGCTGAGTGGTATTCCATTGTGTGTATATACACTATATCTTCTTTATCCTAGGTGATAACTTCTTAGAAAGTTGAGTGAAAGGATATTAGAAAATCACAACTTTTTATATGATTTAATTTTAAGACAATGGATTTGGAGCAAGTGGCATCCTTAATTCACAAGTTTGAGTTTTTAAAGTGGCATGGAGCGATCATGCATACTCATGACAAAGCTTACCACATGGCCATCTTTAGAACACGCTTGTGTGCAAATAGAAAATATTACATTGTATTTTAACGTATGAACTTCAAAAAACAAAAGGCCTATTTGCTGCTTTACCCCTTGCAAATATAACTTGGGGGAAATAAATAATCATTAGGCATCCTTTAAAAAAATTCCATTATGCAGAAATTCTCTTCCATAGTGAGTATAGGAACTATATTCATGCACAGGAAGTTCTTATGACTGGATAGAAATGAAAGTGGGAAATCGGCACACAGATTTTCAACAAGGCAGTGTGCTGGTTTGTTTGTTTGCTTTTCTTTTTCTTTTAAAGATCAAGACTAAGAAAATCTAAAATAACCCAAAAGGTCAACCTGAGCTGTAGTATCTCTTGGGTATATATAACAATATATCATAAAGCTTGAAAATGTGTATTTATATGAATTTTCACTCCTCTTCCTCTCTACATATTTCTTTAACAACCTTTCACTTGTTCCTCAATGTAACCCCCTAACTCACTACTTACTAGTCATTTTCCTAGCTAATCTTACACACAGTTTCCTCCCCATTGTCTCACAGTAAAGTTTGCTACCTCTAGTCTCTCCCTTCTGTGATCTTTACAACAGTCTGACCTTCCTTAAACACAATTTTCATTATTTAACTTCACTTTTATGAATCTATAGGGACCTCTCAGTTTTATTCTCTGCAGTCTAAGATTTCTACCAATCGTCTCAACGCAAGTACAGCAACTTTTGGGGGATTTTCTGTTATCTTCTGACCCAAAGATGTCATTACTGGCACTACAAGGGCTAGATGATAGTGAATATGCTCTCATGGAATTTTTCCCAAGTAATTTTTTTCCATCTTCTATTTCTTAACATGGTTTTTCATATTTTAAAATCTGGCCAACTTGTCATTCTAAGTTCATCTCTTGTGACTTCTTCCTTTCCGACAATCTCCTGCATTGAAGCCATTCTAAACAGCTTATCATCTTGAAAGAGTGATACTCTTCCACATCCTCTCACCATGACTAATATTATTCCCTAGCTATTGAATACTTGTTCTCCTTTCATCATATAAAGAAAAGTAGGACCTGTACCAATATCACATCTGAAAAACTTTACTCCCCAAACCTGCATTATACTTCATTTCTATGAATTGCTTTCAACCTTTGGTCCTAGCTCTGCATTCTAAGTAGATAATTAGAGTAATTCTTACTTCTTAAGTTAGCCCTATGAATATTTAAGGATTATTACTTTTTGAAAATTAAGTGTTGTGGATTTTCTTAAATCAAATATCTGGAGCTCTTTTAGCTGTTACTTATGTGACTTGGCCTCAGATTTCACACCCTCTGGGTGGTTCTCCTTTGGATAAGCTACAGTTACATTAATAAATGTCCCTCTTAAAACTCAAGGAACCCCAGAGCTAAACACAAAGCCCCAGATGTTTACTAACTGGTACAAACTGCAGTGAAACCATCCTGTCTCCTTTGTTCAGAGACTTTACTTCTATTAATATAGTCTAAAAATTGCATTAAGTTTCTTGGCAACTCAGCACTTCTTGGTTCACTTTATATTTTGTTAAGTAACTAAAACTCTGATTCTTTTACATGATTTATGAAGCTTATAAATGTAAATCAATCTGTAGACTATAAACCATTCTACATTTAAAGCAAAAAATTTCACAGAATGAATTTTAGTTGGTGGATATTCTAACTTCTTCTAAAAATCTCAATACCACACTTAAGAAACAGGTTAAGCTGATCAGCCTGCAAATAATCGAGGTAAATCTCTCTCTATAGGTGCTCCATCACCCATGGACTCTAATAATTTCTATAGCATTCCAGTTCTCAACTTCACTTTAGGAATCAGGCAACACAATTTTTACTATGTAGTCTGTTCCGGACGAACACCAGGAGGTCAGTGTATTTATGTGTCAAGCAGAGTCCTCACATGTTTCATCAAGTGCTCACATGTAAATTATAGTGCTTGATAACTTCTTGAAGAAAAAGTCATCCTGGGAAAGTAGGAAGTTCTCTGCCCAAGAATGAAACAAACTTCATATTAATTCAGTAACTTTTACTAAGAACATAGTATGTGCAAAGCATTACAGTTGTGCTTTGAAGGATACAAAGACAAAGTGACTCCTGCCTTTAGTCTGGGAAAGGAGACAGATTTTTGGATACGCTCATCATATAAAACCATCACTAGTAAATCCACTTTCATATCCACTCAACACTCTAAGCCTCAAGTTTTCCATATAATCAGTAATAGCATAAAGGCACCTCTTCTGATACAGCTGCTCATTACTTAGTTCAACAAAACATCACATTCGGGAAACTCTAGTAATTACGTAAGCCTGGAGTTAATATGTTTATGAGAATGAGAGCTAATATGAATATCCTGGATAGGCAAGGGTCAGATATAAAGGGCCTTGTATGCTGACAGGTTGTTTTTGTCTACTATTATCCTTTCCCACAATTTCCTAACCATACTCCTTTCTCAAAGAGAGGATACTCATTTTGTAATTTTTTTTAGTATTTTATTGTAGTAACTTTGTTTTACAAACTTTGTAGGTTTATAAAGGTTATATGTGTAGGTTCCCATATGTGCAGTTTTCCCATTCCTAAGACATATGTCAACATACCCTCCTCTCCCCCAAATCACCAGGTGTTCTACACCATTGTCCAGTGGGCTCTGCCACCACTTGCCCCCACACCCCTTCCCATTTCTTATCCATAACCTGAGTTCTACTGCAAGTGTGCAAATGTTGGTTTTGTTACATCTGTTCCTTTGCTTTATCTATTCACATCCTACCTCTGAGTGAGATCATCTGGTTTCAATCTTTCTTTTTTTGACTTACTTCAGTTAGTATTAGCATAGCTCCCCCTCTAGATCCATCCATGTTGATTCAAATGACATGATTTTATCTCTTCTAAGAGCTGTGTAGTATATATATGTACCACATCTTCTTTATCCATTCATCTGACACTGGGCACTTTGGTAGTTTCAAGTCCTTAGCTATTGTGAATAGGGCTGCAATAAATATGGGGGTGCATACATTTCTGTGAATTAGTGTGTGTGTTTTTTTAAACTTTTTGGCAAATTCCCAGAAATGGGATGGCAGGATCATATGGGAATTAAATATTGACCTTTTTAAGGATTCTCCAGGCTGTTTTCTACAAGGGTTGCATCAATCTGTAGTCTCATTAATAGTGTAAAAGTGTCCTCTTTTCTCCATATCCTCTCCAACATTTGTTTCCAGACTTTTGGATATTAGTCAATCAAAGAGAGGACACTCTTGACATAGCAAATTTCCAAACATTTTTACAATGTCAATATTATTCTGATTTGAAAATCAGACAAGGACATCACCACAAAAGAAAATTATAAACAAATATTTGATATTGATGCAAAAATTCTTAACAAAATGCTAGTTAGCTGAACTGAACAACTCATTAAAAGAATCATACACCATGATCAAGTGGGATTCATTCCATGGTTGAAAGGATGGTTCAACATATTGCAAATCAACAAGAGGAAGGAAAATCATATAATCATCTTAATGGATGCAGAAAAAGTGTTGTTAAGGTTAAACTCCCTTTTATATTAAAATCCTCCAAAAATGGGTATAGACAAAATGTACCTGAAGACAGTGAAGGCTGTATATGAGAAACCCACAGAAAACATACTCAATGGAGAAAAACTTCTAAGATCAGGAATAAGGCCAGGATATCTATTCTCTCAGAACTGTTATTTAAAATAGTGTTGGAAGTCATGACCAGTGCAGTTAGACAAGAAAAAGACACAAAAGTTATCCGAAATACCTTGGAATAAACTTTTTTTAAAGGGAAGGTACAGGAAGCAATGAGGGCAAGGAGGCAGGCAGTCAGAAAGAGAGAGGAGTAAATACTTATTTACATTATTTAATTGTTCATTTTGGTTGTTCTCACTGGCCCCGGTTTCAAACCCAGGTCCTTGGAACGTATGTGGACTACCCCTGGTGACCATATTCACCGGCTTGGAATAAACTTAATCAATGAAATGAAAGACATGTAGTCTAATAACTATAAGACATTGTTAAAATAAATGGAACATGATACAAAGAAATGGAAAAATTCCGTGCTCATGGATTAGAAGAATTAACATAATTAAAATGACTATATTTTCTAAAGCAATATACAGGTTTAATGAAATAAGCATCAAAATTTCAAAGACATTCTTCAGAGATAAAACAAAAATCATGGGACTACAAAAACCCCAAATAGCAAAAACAATCCTGAGAATAAAGAACAAAAATGGAGGAGTAATGCTCTCTAACTTCATACTACAAAGCAACAGTTATTACATCAGCATGGAAAAAAAAAGACACACAGATAAATGCAACAGAACTGAGAGCCCCCAAATAAACCCACATATATATGGACAACTAATTTATGACAAAGGAGCAAAGGGCATACAATGGGGCAAGGACAGTCTCTTCAATAAATGATGTTGGGAAAATGGGAAAGCCGCATGCAAAAGGTTGAAACTAGATCATTACCTAACACCACACAAAAATTAGTACCAAATGGATTAAAAATCTGGAGGTAAGACCTGAAATCATAGAATACACAGAAGAAAACAGACAAAACATTATTGGACATCGACCTAAGAGATGTCTTTGCAAATTTGATTCCAATGGCAAGGGAAATAAAATTCAAAGTAAACAAATGGAACTACATCGAACTAAAAAGATTTTTCACAGTGAAAAAACACTCACCAAAACAAAAAGGCATTCTACTGAGTGGAAGAAGTCATACATTTGATAAGGGGTTAATAACCAACATATATAATGAACACATAAAATTCAACAACAGAGAAACAATCCACTAAAAAAGGAGGAAGATCTTCATAGACACTTCTCCAAAGAAGGTATACAGAGTGCTAACAGACACATGAAAAGATGTTCTGTCTCTCTTGGCATTAGGAAAATGCAAATCAAAACAACAATGAGATGGTACCTCATACCTGTGAGAATGGCTATTAACCGAAGTTCTGGAAACAATTAGTGAGTATGCTACAAAAATGAAATCTTACACATTATTGATGAAAATGTATACTGGTGCAACCATTAGGGAAAGTAGTATGGAAATTGCTCTGAAAATTGAGAATGGGAATTCCCTATGATCCAGTTATCCCACTCTTGGGTATCTGTTCTAAAGCACAACACTAAGGCATACAACATGTGGAAATACGTACTCCCATGTCACTGCAGCACTACGGACACTAGCCAAGAACTGGAAACACCAAGATGCTCATCAAATGATGAATGGGAAAAGATACATATATATGTACAAATATATGTATGCACATATATATTTTCATATATATATAATGAAATACTGCTCAGCTATCAAAAAAGATGGTATCCTGCCATTTGCAAAACATGATCAACCCAGAGGGAATTATGCTTAGTGAGATAAGTCAGGAGAGAGACAGACATCATATGATTTCATCCATATGTTGTATATAGAGAAACCAAGCAAACAAATGAATTAAATCAAAGAAAAATAGACTTTTTATCAATAAAATCAAATTTTCAGTTACAAAGTGGAAAGGGAAGCAGGCAAATTGTATGAACTGAAATGGTGGTGATAAATTTATGACGTATTATATATGGGTGCTGATTTATAACGATGCATACCTTCTATCTACATAATGTTATTATGCAATGTTCCTCAATAATTTGGTTGCAAATAACAATTAAAAATAAATTATTAATTAAAAAACTTTCTAGAAATTAACTATATAATTTCAAACTCACCTTCAGTAAGACATATTCTTTCTCTATATTTTATATGTAAGATAGATTTCTATTAATATTATTATTTATGAAGAGGCTTTGAGTATTAATGAGATGAAATTAGCTGAATGAGAGTATTTTAATAAAGCTTGCTATTGATGAGTGATTATAAAATACATTTGTGACCTGTTTAAAGGAGACATATGAAGCTTCCACACATTCTTGTCTTAAATGTTTCAGACTCCAGGGCCTCTTTAGCTTCAAATTTTGGATGAATATCCAAATGCTAAAACTTAGTATCCAGTGCTCTATTCAGTAAAATAGAGAACATTGCAATCTTAAATTTTGCTTCATAATTATTCCTCACAGAATATTATGATGCATCAAAATAAGTCAGGTCTGAAGTAAATGTTCTAATTTTAGATGCTGCCATTTTTTCTATGAAAACCCACTTTAATGTAGAGTCATTTCCAGTATACTTACTGGTAAAGACATATTCCAAAAGAAGGAAGTAATTTGCAAGATTTTTTTCTCACTGAATTGAGGGCTCTAAAAACAAACACTCATCTATAATGCATGGAGTTTATTTTCAAGCAAAAACTGTGTCACGTTTTGCCATGAGTAAATAATTATGTCTTCCCATTTCTTACATTTCTCTCCAGATGTAATAATATTTTAACTGATTCACAGAAATATTACAGTGAATTTTCCTAATAATTTCATAGTGACAATAATAGCATTAATATTAAAGATGCTCTACATATGCAAATCAATCTACTGGAATAACTCAACCAGTTAAACTAGTCTAATGTCTTATTTTAATAAAGCAATCAAATAAGCTCTTTCATTATTTTTTGACTTACTGGTCAAAGTAGGTTTTGCATGTAGTCCCTAAAATAAGCCTAAGGCATCAGAAAAGGTGTAAACTTTTCCCATGAGACCCATACCAAAACGTCAATTCTCAGTGCAGTCAGGGACCTGATTGGGCCCCCTATGCCCAAAGCTGGAACTTAGCTACAGCAAACAGACACCGGAATTCCAATATTTGTTTTGCTTTGGTACTTTATCAAATAGGGCTCCACCAACTCCATGTAGAATTGGGTCAAATAACACTGTTGGGGAGAGCTGCCTGTCCAGAATAGCACAGTATTTATAGTTCAAATGTAAAACTTGAATAAATGCATTGCTTTTGTTATGTCAAGTGTGTGTCTGTGTGCATGCGTGTGTGTGTGTGTACGCATTCTCAAATGAAAGAACTTGGGATTAAGAACCAGTCAGAAATTATCTATTTTTTGATTCCTAAGCAAAGGATTTGCATGCCTGGTTGTACATTAAAATCAGCTGGAAGACTCAGGAAAGAAGCAAGCCACAGAGCCCCGACTACAAGAGGAGATTCTGATTGATATGGCCTGAGAGTCACACATATTTTTGGTTAATTTCTCAGGTGATTCTAGTATGCAGCTAAATTTGAGAATGATTGGTCTAAACTTTTCTAATCCTTAATGTATTTTTTATATAGAGAGGCAAGAAATATCTTGGTGATTATTTTTACATGAACAATTGTGCACATCACCTAATCTCCCAGAGTCTTGATTTCCTTGTCTTTCAAATGTGCATTAAACCATTTGTCTTTTGGGATATTTTTCAGAATTACCAAGGTAAAAGATGTGGGTTCAGAGGAATATTTAGCCTGTCAGGGGCTGAGTGTGCAAAAGCCACCAATGGGTCAGGTAGGTAAGCAGGCTGGGTATAAGTCAAGAGGGGATGTGTGGACCATGTCACAACAGGAAAGATTGAGAGGAGACACCCACCACATAGTTCTGACAATTATCATGTAGAAATGCAAGAACTTCTGGTCTTTTTTCAAGAAAACAAAGAAACCTGAATATTTTAAGTGTGACAGTTTCTCTACTTCTAAAACATCCCAACAAAACATATCTGTATGTCATCAATCTTTTATTCTGAAAAGGGTTAATATTCTTTCACCAGAGAAACCTATTTCTTGTCTTATGGTTGTGAATGGTTTCAGAATTCCTTCTTGTTTTAGGTTAGTTTTAAGTAATGGAGTATTCATTTATCTTTCTGTCAATTTTGTCTTCCAAAGTGGATCCAGGATGTGCTGTGGTTTTACATTATGATAAAAACACATAATGAATGTGTGGCTCTTCAGATTTTGTGCAGTTGACACAAAATTTGTCCATGATGCACCTGTTCCCATGTTATTGGTGTAATTTTATCTTCCTCTATTCATCTCTCCCCTCCTCCATCAACAGTAAACTTGCTATGTGATACAAGAATCCCTTCCTCTGTTTCAACCTCAGTAACTTAGTATAATCATCACTTACTATGTTTTATATTTTTGGAGACAAACAAAGGTTATGATTTGTCATTTGAACTATACCAATAAAGCTTAGTTTCATCTAAAGAACACATTTTCATATTCTACTGTATCCAATAATGTCACTTGGCTTCTCTGTTGCTAACACATATACACATACAAGAATGAAGGTAGCCTCTTATCTTTCCTTAGAAATCTAAAAATGCTATGTTAGACCAATACCCCTTGTTTACATAAGATAGAGGAATTTAGTCATACCTAAATGACCATTTAGTCATTTCCTAACATCATAGCTAAACATGGAGGTGATAGTTTTCTGACTGGGCTTCCTGAGAAACTCCATCATCATCTTGAATCATGAAAATTATTGACACAAAAACTTCTTTATAGCAATGATAAGTAAAGAACCTATTCAATGTTTGTTAAAATTTAGGCTCTTTTAGAGTCCTACAAGTACTGTAGAGAAGTTTAGGGCATTTGTCAAGACTGACAGGAAAACACAAAGAGACCTGATAGTGGAAGTTGTGATTTAATTTTGAAGGGTGCTGTCATTTGAATACGTCTCCAACAAAATCATGTGTATTAGTTTTTAGCTTTAGTCTTTAGTATTAGTATTCGTTTTTTTGTGTGAGACTGGTTAAGGTTTTGTTCTGAATTAGCTTTTTTTGAAAACAATAGAGCGATCTTAAAGACCTTGTGTGAATGTAGGCTTAAAGAAATTAATTAGGAAATATCCAAAAGCCCAGAGTGGATAATAATTGAATGGTATTTGACTTGAGTGTAAATAACATATATAGTTACAAATATAAAGTTATAAATGGATTAATTATTGAGTCATTAAGGTGACTCCTGTTAACAGAACAGGGGAACTATAATTGTATTTCAGTTGAATTTCAGTATTTGTGGAACCCATTTCACTTAGAGGAAGGAAGCTATAAGCTACTGGGAATATGAATTTGTGGAAGGGCAATATCTTTCTCATTCTGTTAGAAAAAACCCATAGATTTCAAGGAAGTTATCTATATGATCATTTGTATAGATACAACATACATGCATGTGTACATGTATGTATATGCAACATGTGTGGTGTTCATTTATTCAACATGCATAGACATTGTGTAATATATGTGTGACTATACAACATATGTATATACAAGTCTGACTTCCTTTCTTTTTCATCCCTTTCTATTTCCTTCCTTCTTTCCTTCCTTCCTTCCTTCCTTCCTTCCTTCCTTCCTTCCTTCCTTCCTTCCAGCAAGAAATATGCAAACATTGAATGCTACAATTCAGTCAACATTTGTGAAAAGCTAACACTTAATCTGTAATTACCATTTACTGACACTGTGCCTAAAGGTATTATTTAAAAACATAACAATTTAATTTTTTTCAGGAAAGACAGATACACAAAGAATCAGCTATTCAAATATTTTATGTTCTGTATTTGGGGTAGGATCCTTACTAGCTATTTTAAATAGAATCTTAGAAAACTAGACCTGGAAGCAACCTAAGATAGTATATATATTAAATTTCTAATTTTACAGGTGAGGAGACTGAGGCCGTTAGTGGCTAAGAATTTTCCACAGAAAACTAGGATTTAAATCTAAGTCTTCTGACTCCAACTTAGCAGTTTTTCCAACAAAACAAAACAAAAACTCTGAGTCCACAATTCTCAGCATAAGATCAATTTAAAAGAAAAACACCCAATACTCCATTTTAAGAAAGTGTTAACCACAGTGGTAAAACACATTTTTGTTCACTTATTTAATATTCCAAGAGTAATTTTGATATTTTTTATATATATATATAATTTAACTCATAACTAATACCTAATAAGGCAAAGCATGGTATTGGCCAAATATTGATTTTACTCAAAATGATTAGCTGTAATCATGTAGGTTAGCTCTGATATTCAAGCTCACTGCCACAAAATAGGTTAGACAGGGATATTGAATGCAGTTCTTATAAAGAATGTGAATAAGATACGTATTATTTGACTTTTGAAAACTTTAAATTCCAATGCTATCCAAGTACTTACAATCTGGGCAAATAAGGAAAACAAAACCTCAGCTTTGATTTCCTTATCAACAAATTGGGTGAATTACACATACCTTAGTGGATATCCTTTAGTATTAAGACAATGAACTCAATATGTCTGACTCTGATGTTAAGATCCAATGTCTCGCCCCCCAAATTTTAACAGCAATTAATAAGTAGGTTGGTAAACCAGGGGTGCAGGGTTACACTGTGTTGACTGGCTAATGTCTGCAACAACTTGGAAGATTGCACACCTATGAAAGAATATCTTCTTATTTTTAAGTTTTGTTTAACATAAACCATTTGATTCTAGGTTTAGTAATCATTTGGAAGCTTTTTTTGGTACTCATTGCTGGTTTGTAGTTTCCTTTCAGTTCCTTAGTATCGTATATACAAGATGCTTATTAAATGCTTGCTGAATGAATGTCACTGAGATTTCCATTAGGAATTTGCTTGTGCAAATATTCATACATGGAAGCAAGTGTACGTGTAAACTCAAAGGCAGGCAGTTGACTCATTTTTGTATCCCCAGTGCTTGCAGAAGCGCTTTGTACATAGTGAGACTAAAAAAAAAAAGTGTCTATGTGTGAATAAATAAAAATGCATGTGAATATCATTCCATTCTAGACACTGTAGGAAACAAGCTTTTTAATAGCACTTACTTATATCAATATGTCTAATAAGAGACTGAGATAACATAAGACAATTTTTAAAAAGTGTCTACACTTTCTTTGTTCAAGCATCCAAGTTTGTACACTATTTTTCACTACTACCATTAGGAGTGGAAAAGTAAACTCATTTCTGAAGCTAAACTAAAATGAAAAATTGTGTTCTTAAAAACACCTAAAAAGAGATGAGACCACATACTCTTGCACATTTGATATCTTTCTCAAGTTCATAAATAATAAGAAATCAAATGTTATTTCATCTTTCTTTGGTTTACATATCCATCTCCCCTGTTCAACTGCGAGGTCACTGAAATTAGAGACTGTGACTAGTTCATGTCTTGCTTCCTCATCACCTGACCTTGTCTGACATACATGTCAGTGATCAATAAATACTCGAAGGGAGAAGGTGATGCTTGTTTGTTCACGTGGGATGTACCTAAGCTCTGAACCCTATATTTGTGAGCATAATTTTAATATCTCTTTCATATTGCCTCTCATGCCCTAGAAAGTAGACCATCTGCCTTCCCTTTTTAAAAATATAAAACAACTTTTAGGCTGCATCTCGTCTTTTTATGACAGCTGAAAGAGATGCGTGTAGACAGACAACATCTTTAATAAGACCCAAATTCTTTCGAGTGACCAGAGCATCATGTTGCCATCCAGTGTACAGTTGAGAGGACTAGCAGGCTCCCTTTCCAGTTCTTCTCTTATTCTGTGCCAACTGGGCCCTCAGTCTTATTGGTATCCAATAATCAGCCCGATTACAGCTACCCTGGGAGACATGACAGAAAGAGAGTCCTCATCTTGCATTAATTGCTCCTATTGAAACTATGCCACATCTCTCTAAGCTAGATGTTGCTTAGTATCCCTTTGATATGATAATGACATGCTTCTTAGCAGATGAATATGCAAATTAAAAGCAGTAATTTGGTGGCATGCACCTGCTGACACTGCACGGCTATGCTTGTGTGCTCTGCTGTAACACTGCAGCCACACAAAAGCATCACAGAGGTAAAATTAAATTCTAATGTCGTATATATTAAACAGATGCTTCCACTTTTCTTTGTATATCTACTTTTACAGATTTCGCCGTTGGAATCTCGGTTCTCTTCATGCAATTAATGGACATTGATGTGTCATGCATAGAAGCGTACTCAGTGCCATTTAAGGGGGCTGATTTGAAAGAGGTGGCTTACATATATGCACATCAGACGATGAACATTTCTTCTTCATAGCATAGAAGCTGATGACTTTACTCTTGTTGCACAAAGACCCCTATTCAGACATGGAATGCATCCTTGGGCTGCAAAGCTGAAAATCTCGTTTCTATAGCAAAGATGTGCACTGAAATAGAGACACAGCACATTGCCTGAAAAAGGAATCCAAAATGACTTGAAGAAGCCAGCAAAAAAACCCGGAATCAATAAACTAAATTTCTCTGCTTTATGAGGCCAGTTACAATGAATGAGAAAGTCTAAATGATGATTGCTTAGGTGTGACCTATAATTACCCTTAGCACCTAAAAGTCTTTATCAGTCCATCATGTGATTCAACCAGACAGGATTAAGCATTCCTAAGATGAAATTTGAGAAAGGGTGCTACTTATCTGCTTTTTGTTCCAAGTCTTTAGGCCCAGGTAGCATACATATATGTGTAAATGCATGTATTTGAAAATAGCTGAACTGAGAGTAAATCAAACACAAAGATTAAATATTACACATTTCTATAAAATGAACATTTTATACTATTAATTTGATGATTCTATATCAATAGAGAAGAGGATAGATTCTTGTCTAAATATCTCCCTATTGTAGGACATATAGGTTCCCTTCCCCCCAATTTTGCAATTATATAAATAATTCTGTAATGAACATCTTCAAATATAGAGCATTTTCTTTCCTTTTGATTATTTCCCTGGGGTAATCTTTCAGAAGTGAGATCACTAGGCCAAAGGATGAGGCCACTTTTAAGAAAAATAATCTCTGGCAAACCATTATGGTAAACCATTTAGTTTCATGATGTTACACTTTTTAGAGACTTAGTTCTTATGGCTGTGTATTTGGAAACCCAATTTTTAACTTCCGAATACAAGTGTACATGTCTCAATCTATATTGATTGAGACATGCTTTATCTATTTAAATATGTGTAAAAAACGGTGCCATTTTTTTACATGATGTGAAAGATATACACAGAGTAGAAGTTTTATGGATGGAATGGAATGATTTATTGCTACTTAACAATGCCACTATACATTCAGAGTAAACACTACAGAGAAATATAATTCATCTCTTAACCTTTCAGTCTTATGCTGCATAATTGTATTAAATTTAGGAATAAGAGATTCAAGGTTATTTCCATGTGCATCAAATTTATGGAAGTAAGTATCTGTAACATTTATATATAATTTAACTTTTTACTTCAAGGAGTCACATTTGCATGTTTTCAATTGTTTATAGTCTTTGCAAAAATACATAGACGAATGTGTACAATAGAAAGAAGGTCAATGTTGTGGTAACTTTCATAAATTTAATTTTCGCTTACATTGTTCAAAAATGACTAGTTTTTTTTTAGGTCATTTATAGATTTTTTTTCAAAACATCTAAGTTTTAATCACTTAACTATCATATTATCAACAAAATTTAACTTTTCAGCAGAGTCCAAATAGTGTTTTCAGTGACTGGATAACTTTGAAAAGAAGTGAGAAATTCTTCCCTCCTGCCTCACTTCAGTCTTTGAAAATGACTGTAATTTCTAAAATACTACTTTGAAGAGCAGGACGTGTTTTATCCTGATACTGGAACGTTCACTGCTTTGGAAACAAGGAGATTCAAGTTTAGCTCCAACTTTGATAGAGTGAGCTGGGTGAGTGATTTACTTAATTTTTTGGCGCCTTTAATTTCACATCAATTTAACAGATATTTACTGAAAGCCTCCTGTGTGCTTAATACTGTTTGAGAGGTGATGGAGCTACACAGAAGGGAATAAAACAGGGACCCTCTTTTCTGTACTTACATCCAGCACATGAGAGCTATTCAATAGCAAATCCACACATTTAATGAGAGTCCCTCCCTTTATAGTGCTTCCCCAAACCTATCTTCTCTACCACCAGTAAACCTTCTGACTGAAGATCAAGTGCTGATTCAAAGTATATTTAAAATAAACACACTCACTATTTGAAGGCTGTCAATTATTTTACAATAAAATTTTTTTCTGTATCAAACTTCTGCCTAGAGTTACCAACTTACTTCTCTGTTCCACTTTACTTTTACAAGAAAAACTTCTTGAAAGAGCCAGTGGTCAAGTTTCAGTCCTTTCCTTATTCTTCCTAGTACTACTATTACTACTTCTGTGGCTATTAAGCCTACTAATAATCACAGCTGGGTAGTTTATTTGAACGTTAAGAGAATTAAGTAGATTCTAAGAGATGATGGATGCTAAGTAAATGTGTATTGTAAGCACTTCACAATATATGTATATCAAATCACTAGGCTACACAATGCTTAAACTTAATATAGTTCTATATGTTAATTACATCTCAATAAAAGTGAAAAAAATGATAAAAATGACAAAGAGGAAAGATAATCGTAGATGACATTTCTTAGGCATTTATTATACTTCAGGCATAATTCTAAGTCTGTTAAGCAAATCTAGACACTGCAGTCTCACAACAACCATTTGTTTGTTGAGGAAAGAGGTAGAAGAAGCACTTTATTTAGATGGTCACATTGATTGCTTCCCCTGGACTCAAGTGTGGAACCCAGGACCTTGGGATGTATGCAGGACTGCTCCCAGTGTACTAGACGCTAGGACAACACTAGGCATGGCCTGCAATGTCTTTGGAGATGGAGAAGAAGATCCAGTGGACTATGGTAGCTTTTCAAGATCACCCAATAAATAAATCGCAGTGCTGGACTGAGTCTGGCAGAATGGCTTCAGAGCCTTTATCTCAGCCTTTGTGTAATGCTGACTTATTGGCAGCATTTGACTCAGTTGACTGCTCCATTCTCCTTAAAACATTTTCTTTGCTTGGTTTTTAGCACACTAGGCTACCCTGGAATTTCCCCTCATATTCTTGGCAGCTCCATTTCAGGCTCCTTGCATATTCTTCCCTATCCGCTTTCCTAAATCTTAATATTGGCGCACTAAACCCCAGAGCTAAATCCTTTCATCTCTTTTCTCTTTCCCCTTTGGATCATATCATAAATCGCATGATTTTAAGTGACATGTGAATGCTGACAATTCCCAACTTTTTAACCCCGAATGCACCTTTGACTAAAATCCAGACTCAAGACAACCAAATGTCTACTTGACATGTCCATTTAGACATGACAATCTCAAGCTTAAAAAAAATCTCTTCCCGACTTCACCCCAAACCAGTTAACAATATTCTCACCCTTCTTAGTTAACTCTATTCTCAGGAGTGGTTTAGGCTCAAGACTTTGAAAGTCTTCCTTGACTCTCCTCTTTGGCTCACAATGGATATCTTGTCCATTAGCAAATCTTACTAGATGTACAATAAAATCTATCCAGTGTATTCAAAATCTATTGAGAATGGAACTATTGTCCACCACCTCCACTGCCAGCATCCAGATACAAGTCATGGTCAATGCTCCCTGGGTGATTGTAGGGAACTCCTAATTATTCTCCCGACTCCTGTCTTTGTCCCTTTACAGTCTAGCCAAGCCAGTAACCAGAGCTGTAAAAGTGGAACTAAGATCCTGTTGCTCCTCTAAACCCTCCAATAACTCCTCATTTTACTCTGAGCCCCAAATCAAAGACAGTAGCATGGTCTACGAGGTCCCCTGCAATCTGGCCATCTATGATCTCTCTCACCTTATCCCCTACTATTCCATTCCTTGCTCACTCTGACCTAGGCCCTGTATCTGCTAGGCCTACCAGGAGCTTTGTGCCTTTGCACTGACTTTCGATTTTCTGAAATCTTTCCTTATAGAAACACAGTTTTCTTTCTCCCTTCTCTAATACTTTGCTCCAATGTCCCCTCTTCAGGGAAGCCCTCTGAGTTAGTATAGTATACTAAGTTAGTACAGCATACTAACTACACTATTTAAATTGCATTCCAGTATTTGCCAAACCCTTTACCCTTATCTGTCACACTATTTTACTGAGTTATTCTTACTTCTGTTTCCCTAGGTAGAATATTTCATAAAATACTTCACTGATTTTTATCTGACTTATATACGGTATGTGCCCATCACCTGGAAAATCATTAGTTCCTATCATAGGAATTTCAGTGGTGGAAGAAGTTCCTGGGCAACATTTGTCCTTGCCCATATTTTCTGGAAGAAAATAAGTTTGGCTTCCTGATGCTCTCCTTAAGAATGAGGAAGAACTTTTTTTTAACAACTTCCAGCAAAAGTCTTGCCTCTCACCGTCCAGGATTTTGATCAGTCACTGGTTGAGAGACAGGGGCTGAGATTACCTTTGGTTCAATCAGAGCTGCCTGGAGAGCTGAGGCTGGGGTCAGCCTCCCTTGAGACATATGGGCTGTAAGAGGGAAGGGTCACTATTAGAGGGAGGACAAGCTGGGTAGACAGCCAGCCGTGTCCACCACAGACATCTCAACATGGAAGTGTTGGGTGTAGGAGACAAGACCACGCATTTCCTCACAGTCTCAGCCACACTAGAATTTAGCAATTTAAAAATAATCGCCAATCTGAAGACCGAAAAATTATATCCTACTTTTGTTTTATTTTCGTTTCTCTGACTACAATGGAGGTAGAACACATTTTTAAAAAATTATTTGTTATTTTAACTATTTATGTTTCCTCTGTAAAACTTCATAGTCATGTTATTTACACATATGTTTCTATGGGGTTGTTTATCCTTTCTTGTTAATTATCAGGAGTTACATTGTATATAACCTTTTTTGACACATGGTTGCAAATATTTTCTAATACTCTATACAACTTTGTTTATGGGTTTCTATTGGGTCCTACATTAGTTCTAAATTTTACGTATTTAAATCTATCCATCATTTGATGTCTAGCTTCGAAGTTTTGTATTAACAGAGCTTGTCTTACTTGTCTTACAATCATAAGACTATTTTCCTGTATTTAAATAGTTTAAGTACAATCTTCATTATACTTTAAATTTGATGTTCTATATTCTCCATCCTGTCCCATTTATTAACTTATTTATTTGCCTGTTCTTAATATCTAGCTTTTATTACTTAATATGTGCTAATATTTTAGAAGGTTTTAGAAGATATCTTACTCTCTGTTTTCTTTATGGACTATTCTCACCCCCAGAAATATTTTTAGAATTACCCTTTCATATTTTGGTTAACATTGTATTGAATTACAGATTAATTTGAGGAGAATTTTCAGCTTCACTATCCTGAGTAATTCAATCCACACCTAAGGCAATGTTTTACTACTTTATATAATAATCTTCTATGTATTTTTCATTAATAATATATATTTAGTGGGTTTTTTATTTCGTCGATTATGAACAATATTAAAAAATACTTTTAATTGGTCACTGTTGGTTTATAAGAAAACTTTAAGGGTTTTTAGAAATACTGTTCTTATACTGAAGCTTTATCAGTTCATTTTTTAAATTATTTCTTTTGGATTTTCAAAATACATGATTGTCTTATTTATGAATCATGACTTCTTTTACTTTCTAACATTTCTAGTTCTTAATTAGTATTATAATTAGTTCTATTATTATTATTTCTCACTTCATAGCCTAAAACAGCCAGCATAACCTTGAATACCAAGACTTACTTCTCGAGTTTCATTCCTAGCGCTGGTGTATTGTGAAATGCAGACATCAGTATTCTTTACTGAAGTATGGAGGTTTATTTATTTTCCTTGCTTGCCAAGAAGTTTAACGAAAATATGTATTGTTGATTGTTGTTCACTGAGATGATCATATTGTTAGTCTCTCATTATTACTAGAGTGAATGACATCGATTTCTACATATTATCTTTTCTTGAAACACTAGTCCTTTAGCATTTTGCTATATATTTATTTCTGAGTATACCACATTTAAAAAATATATTGTGTTTCCATTCTTATTCATTTGTAAATATTTTGCTCTTCTAAATCCAGGCATTACTTTTTTTTTAATTTAAAAATCTAGAAACTTTAGCTAAGTAATCAAACTGTTTCTAGCTACTAGTTATTGATTTCTGATTTTGTAAAAGTAGAGCATTTTTGTCTGACTCGATTTTACTTCAAATCTATTCAGTATCTAATATGTGATAAATTAAAAAATGCATTTGTGTTTGAAATAAATGTGTATTCTCTATTTATTGGATACATATATGTATACATATTGTTATTTTTATTTTATCATTCCTGTGTATCATTGTTTTTGCTACTTTAATCATCAAGTTCTAAGAGAGGTGTACTATATTCTCCTAATATGTTTATGGATGCAACAATATCTCTTTGCATTTCCAATAGTTTTTATTTACATATGTCAAAACATTTTAGGTGTATAAAATTTGTGATTTTTATATCTCCAAAGATTGTTCTGTTTATAATGTGAAATCATCCTGTTTGCCCAAATTAATAATTTTGAGTCCAATTCTGATTTATGTCATATTAATATTGTTGCCTTAACTGGTCTTTCAACTTGCTAATTAGTATCTTTCTGAAACACTTCTCCCATCTCTTTAATTATGCTGTGCCATTTTGTTTTGGAAGTGTCTCTAGCACACAGTACGCAGTTAGATTTAAATAAAATTTGAAAATCTCTGCCTTTTAAGAGGAACAATAGACATTTTACATTCTTGTGATTATTAAAATGTTTGGACATATCACTACTATTAAATGTGGAATACCCTTTTTAAAGAAAAGTAACCTTTTCTCCATCTTTTTCTTGAGTTGATTGAATTTTCTCCACTTTTTTCCTTCCCCAGATATTTAAAAGCCATGTATTCTTTTTTCTAGTCCTCTGCTGGTGAGCTGTGATTTCTTTTAACTGTTTACATGTAAATATGTTTAAATGTAGATATAGACCTTCCCCTAATAAGAGATAATAAACTCCAGCATGCTGTCCTTTTCCTCTCACACACAGTGGCTTCACCTTCGAATTTTATGTTGAATTCATTTAGAGTTTTTTCCAGATTATTAATACATTTTTTTAAAAAATCATCACTTTAAGGATCCATACTTAACCATATATTTTACTGGCATATTGCCTTCTCTTATTTTTGATATTCGGCGTTTTTCTCCTGAAATTCTTTTTTCTTTGAGTACTTGCTTGAAATTTTTTCCTGAGTAGATTTCTTAAAAAGCTTTCATTTTTACCCTCACACTTCATGGTTGTTTGAATGGATTTAGAATTCCTCATTTGACTGAGAAGGTGACATTTGAGTAAAGCCTTGAAGACAATGAGGAAAGGAGCTCTGTGAAAATAATCTAAGCAAAGGCAATGTGAAGTACAAATGCCCCAAAGCAGGAGCATGACTGATGTGTTTCTGGAATATAGGGAGGTGTGATCATTTATTTAATGTCTGTCTTTCCAATTAGTCTGTAAGCTTAATGACTATATCTTTTTGTTTTCACTTGCAGACCCAACACCAGTCATAGTCCTTAGCATATTGCATGTGTTCAATGCCCATTGAATGAATGAATAACCCAAATTTAAAAACTGAAGCCCACGACTATGCCATCAAACTCATATTGTATTTTAATATCAATAGTAAGAGGATATATGATCTGAACCAGCATATGAGCTGAACCAAGCATTGAGTCAGGAAAGTGTCTCTACCATTTATTTATTTGTTGTATACTCTTAGATAAGTCCTTTACACTTTAAGTCATAAAGTAGAGCAGTAATAACATTTACTTGCTACTTAATCTACAGAACCATATTTTAAGAAAAATATCATAAAATAAAATTAAAAAATTTGCAAATTCTTCATTATTCAAATGTCATGCATAAGTTAGAACTGCAATGAATATTAAGATGAAATACATTTTTCAAAACAAAATTAAAATGGAGTTTTAAAGAGTTTGATTGTAATTAGTGCTTGTAATGGGGGAAAGCAAGGGAGGGTTGGCAAGTTGGATAGAAATGATCAGTTAGATGGTGAAGGAAGAACTGGACTGTTGATGGCAAACTTAATACATTCATGCAGAAACTGACTTACAGTGATGCACACTTAAACCTGTATGTTATGATGTAATGTTCCTTCAATAAAATCAATCTTAAAAATGAATAGTTTGATTGTAATCTACTTTTATAATTGAACTAGAGTACTTTATATATCACATGTGCTCAGTAAAATTTGAGAATGTTAAGAATATTGCCATCAGACACACCGTGGTGGAGTAGTGGTTAGGTCAATTGCCTCTCAAGGAGCACAGGCCACATACCCATGAGTTTGAGCTCCAGGTGTGTGTGGGGCGGAAGGGACTGGGGGGTGAACAACCAGTGAGAACAACTAAATAAAAATAAAATAAAATGCTGCTTCTTCCTTTCCCTGCCTGCCTGCCTACTTACCTTCATTCATGCTTATACCTTTCCTTTAAAAAAACAAACAAGAAAACCCAAACCAGAATATTACCATCATGAAAATCATGTTTGCGAGTCCCATTTTCCAGACTTCAGGTTGGTTTTTTTTTTTTATAGAATCATGTGAAGAATATTTTCTCATATTTAATCAACTCAATTTTATTTTACTTTCAAAGTAACTATTTTTCAAATTGAATGTTGAAAAGATTAAATCAAGATCCTACCACTCACCAATACATACACACACACACGATCACTGCTCAAAGTTGTACTGATTTCAAATAATCTACATTTCTTATTCTCTCAACTCCCTTTTGATGTTTCTTACTGGAGATTATATTTGCTATCTATAAAGTATACTTTGATTCCCTTTAACCCAGCAATAAAATTCTATATAAATAAAAAAGATCTAAAATGGTCCACATGGAGAATGAGAACTAATGTTACTTTAGAAATAATTTTTTCAGAACATTTCAGAGGCATAATACTCTGTAATGAAATAATATACCTTAGGTTTGACTTCATATATTAGAAGATCTGAATGGAAAGCTGCATGTGATGAATAAAAAACATAGTGGGGATCTCTGATTAGCCTCTTCTGTTAGCCACTTGGCTGGGAAACAAAAGCAAAGCTAAACAGGTTTTAAAAGAAAGACAGAGTTGACAAACCATCTGTACTAGTTCTAAAACATTTCTGAGGCCTTATAATTCATCTCTTGAGGCATTAGCTTCCACATAGTGTGTATTAGTACTTCACACTTCATTTGCTAGTACAAAGAATAGTTTACAATTCTAGGAACTCTAAAATTCTCCTCAGGGAGCAATTACACTAAATCAAGGGCTCTGTGGAAAGAAGGGGTGACTGCTTTATCGACTTTATATCTGACCACTAAAATCACTAGGTGGAAATCTTCATTTCTACCAGGTACCATTTCCTCCTATATGTGTTTATGGCATTTTCTCTTAAAAAATCAAAAGAAAAACGTCTCCAGTTTTTGTACCTACAGATCTTCTTTGACTTAAGCTAGGGTTACATCCCCAAAGACACAACTTAATTTGAAAATGGTCTTCAGTTGATAATACATCAATCACAGCAAATGTTATAGCTTAGCCCTGCTCGCCTTCAACATGCTCAGAACACTTAGGTTCACCTACTATGGGGCAAAACTATCTAACACTAAATCTGACTTAAAAAGTGTTGATCATCATGTTAGTTATTGAATACTGTACTGAAAATGAAAAACAGCCTGTAGGGGATCAGTTGTGTACCCTGTTTTCTGACTAGCAAATTAAGAGTCAGGTGTCATGCCTCACTAGCCTGAGGGAAAGGTCAAGCTTCCAAATTCCAGTATGCTGTTTACTGAATACATATCGCTTTCACACTATTGTAAAGTAGAAAATTTTTTAAGTTGAAACACTGTAAATCAGAGGCCATCTTATGAAATTTCAGTGACAGAAGTATGGCCTATGGCAGAAACTCTCTCAAAGGCAGTATCTGTTATTTTAAGTGACATAGTATTATCAGTGTACCACCGTCTCCTCCTGCTACTGAACCTTGCCCTGCTTCCTTACCTTTCTATTCCCAAACCCTTAAGCCAGCATCAGAAAGCCAGATGGCTTGTATGTCGGATATCTTTTAGGAAGGCTCCGTTGGTGACACTGCAATCTGATGTGGGGTACAGATTTAGTGCACTTGATTGGGCCAGGCAGCAGCTTGAACCCCTGGAATTGTGACCCACAGGACAGAAGGGGGCAGAGCTGTTGCTTCACACAAGAAAGGAAATAAACATTTATTTTTGGACTAGAGTCTGTACTTTGGCCACAGGTTCGTATCCCTTGGTAAGGCCAGAAATTCTATTTCCAACTGTCTCGACAGTCCTGAACAACGAAACTGCAATCGAAACACCATCTCCTTCTTCTCCACTAACCAACACGTGCATCCATAATATTTTGAACAGAAGATTAAAGCACTTACTCAAGACAATAGACCAGAACTTAGAAGGCTAGAAGGAGAAACAAACAACAACAAAACAAACCCAGGATTGTTGCATGAAAATAGTTAAAGGTCTAATAAAAGTAATCTCTAATTACTGCTTTATATGCATAATCTCCTATATGCCAAATATGGCCCACATTAGACTTCAAGTGCTGGAATTTGCAAGGATGATTTGACAAATGCAAATCAATAGCTGTGAGAAACTATATCAACAAAGGAAGGAAAAAAAAACAGATGCTCATCTAATAGACCCAGCATTTGATAATATTCAACACTTTTATGTTAAAAACTTTTCAAAAATGAGTATAGCTGGAATATACTTCAACATAATAAAGGCTATGTACGACAAACCCAAAGTCAACATCATACTCAATGGGGAAAAATTTAGAGGAAAAAAGCTTTTCCTCTAAGATCAGGAATAAGACAAGGATGTCCACTCTCCCTACTATTATTTAACATAGAGTGGGAAGTCCTGGACAGTGCAATTGGATAAGAAAAGGACATAGACATTCTTTACAGAAATAAAACAAAGTGAACCAATTTATTTGGAGCTACAAAAGACCCCAAACAGCAAAAATAAAACTGAGGAAAAATAATCAAAATGGAGGTGTCATACTCCCTGACCTCAAATTCTGTTACAAAGCAATAGTAATCAATCAGCATGGTATTGGAATAAAAGAAGACATACAAATCAATGGAATAGAATTGAGAACCCTGAAATAATCACACACATATAGGGGAAAATAATTCACAACAAAGGAACTAAGGGCATTCAATGGGGCAAGGACTGTTCTTCAATAAATGGGAGAACTGAACAGCCACATGTAAAAGGTTGAAACAAGATCACTACCTAACACCATACACAAAAAATTAATTCTGAATGGATTGAAGATTTAAATGTAAGGCCTGAAACCATAAAACACACAGAAAACAAGCATACACAAAGCAGTGCTTGACACTGACCTAAGAGATGTCTTTGGAAACTTTGATTCTAATGGTAAGGGAAATAAAATCCAAAATAAATACATTAAACTGAAAAACTTCTACATAGTGAAACTCTCATCAAAACAAAAAGTCATCCTACTAGATGGGAGAAAGTGTCTGCACATCATATATTAGACAAAGAGACAGATCTCAAATATATAAAGCACCCATAAAAATCAACAACAGAAAAACAAGAAATTCAATTAAAAATGGGCAGATGGTCTTAATAGACACTTCTTCAAAGAAGACATACAGATGACCAACATGTAAAGATGTTTTCCCCCTCTTAGAATTAGGGCAATGCAAATCAAAGCAATAATGACATATCACCTCACACCCATATGAATGGCTATTCTCCAAACAGACTGGAAACAACAAATGCTGATGAGAATGTCAAAAAAGGGACGCTATTATATACTGCTGGTGGAAGTTAAATTGATGTAACCATTATGGAAAGCAGTGTGGAAATTACTCAAAAAACAGAACAGAAATTCCAAATGACCCAGTTATTCCTCTGCTGGGTGTTTGCCCTAAAAACACAACACTAAATTGCAGAGATATATGAATCTCCATGTTCACTGCAGCATTATTTACAATACCCAAGAGCTATAAACAATTACATCATTATATAGATATATATGTGTGTATGTGTGTATATATATATATATATTTATACAGACATATAAATATACGTATATATCCACACATACGAACACAGACACACAGAATGGAATACTACCCTGTTGTCAAAAAGTTTAAATCCTGCCATTTGTGGCAACATGGAGGGAACTATGCTTAGTCAGATAAGCCAGAAAGAGAAAAGTAGATATCATATGATATCACTCATATATAGAGAAACCAACCTAACAAATGAACTAAATCAAACAAAAACAGATTCTTAGTAAAGCAAATCAGTGGTTGCAGGAGGAGAAGGGGGAGGGTGGATGGGAAAAAGGTACAAAGGGAATCAATTGCATAGTGAGGAAGAACTGAAATATGGAGACCTTAATGCATTATGTATAGATGTGGATTTACTATAGTGCACAGTTTAAACCTATATAATGTTATGATGCAATGTTTCCTTGCTCTGTTAAGTCAAGAATTTTTCTCATAATAAAACACCCATGTTTCCATGCTACATTCCTATTTAATAAAAATAAAAACAAAGCCATAAAATATAATTTCATTTAAAATAAATGTAAACTCACAAAGCCAACCGATTTGACACTAGTATTTAGTGATATCCAGTTACAAGAACAGATTTTAAAACAGAAAATCCAAAATACTGTACTAATACAATCAAACATCAAGGAAAATCCTCCGAGAATTCACCGGTATACTATTAGTAATTTGCTAACGGGGGGGAGTTGTAAATCTATAACCCCACTTAAGCTATTTGTTTTCTGAACAACTAGACCACTCAACGATCGGAACATATTTGTCCAACACTATGTGAAATTCTCTTTACATATTTTTCTCTTTAAACCCTCTCCTCTTGCTTATTTTCCAGGGCTTCTGCTGACATGTCACACAAAGCCTCGTGATTCACTGTCAACTTTCTTGGCTTGGATCTTTTTTCTCTCTTACCTCTTTTAAAGGGCATGGTGACAAGGGGTGGGGGTGGACAAGGAGACAAGCATGTTTCTTGATTTAGCCCACCCAACTTCACAGAGCAACAATTTTTCAGTGTGAGGTTTCCTGTGCACCAGCTCCACCTGACTGCTTCTTACCTGGTGCGTGACCTTCAACTGAAAATTCCAGCAGCGTGCAACTTGTCTTTGGCAAATGAATTGTAAGTATGCCAGCTGCCAGATGTCTTCATTTTTAAAACACCTTCAAAACTGCTTCTGGCACAGTTCCATAAGCAAAACAGGCTAAGCTGTAACTCTAGTTTCCATGCTGTGAGCAAAAGAAGAGGGGGTGAAGGAAGCAGATGGAGGCAAGAGAAAAATGCCTTGCCTTCACATCTTGAAAAAGAGTACAAACGAGAGTGCAAAGAGAATCTGGCTACATTTATCAGTAAATATTTAGGTGAAGGGTTACCTGTGACCTATGGTATGTTCAATATGCACATAAAGAATCACTTCAAATAATATAGCAATTTGAAATTCTATGGTTTTAGGAATCTAAAAAAATAACAATGATCTGTTTTTCCTAAAAACAAGAATGCCTGGCTCTTAAGATAACAAGTAGATATAAGCCTAGGGGGAGCTATATATAAAAAAAATAATAATTCCATTTTTTTTAACCTTCAGCAATGGAAAATTTTGTTGGTGTCAACAGTTGAATTTTGAATGGGGGGAGTCAAAAAGAAGCTTCTATATCCCAGAGGACGGTCCTCAGGTCCAGGACAGGCCAAAGTTTTCTTCCAAACCTCTGAACGGATTAAATAAGCAGCACGCAGCAGTGGCACCAATTTTTAAAAATAAAGCACTTTGCACACATTTCAGGGGACTGGTCTTTCCCAAACTCTGTGATGTTCACGTTAATTTGGAAGCAGCTAAAGGCCAGAGAATGCATACAATTCAGATTGGAGGATAGAGATCTGTAAAAATTAGTGAGAAAGTAGTAATACTGAATTTGAACCTGATAACATTTATAGAACAAAAGCATATTCATGCCTGAGCCTAAGGAAAAGACATACTATGGCAATGTAAGGTCAAGTTAAATTAATTCAAAGAGAATTCTTTCAGTCAGTATTGTTGAATAGCTCTCCTAGTAGAAATGGAGATATCCTATATGAACTACAAGATGGAGTAACAATTATAAACAAGGAAAAGAGAAAAAAGACATATCGAAGACATATTTTGCTTTCATTAATCTCCAAATAAATAAATCATGTTATTAATCACATAAAATATAAAGTTACCTTTAAGTGGCTTTAGAAGAATACAGACATGCTTGAAGAGTGAATTGAACTACATAAGAGATATATTACTAAAAGACCAAGAAGAAAAAAAATTTCTTCCTATTCCTATCGAATAAATTCTCAATTTTGATTCTCAGTCAAGAGGTTTTTGAAAAGGAAGTGTGCTTACAAAAAGAAGTGAAAACATTGGTCTTAGAGGAATATACCAGCAGGCAAAATAACAGAGAGGGGTTAATTTGTCTAGCTTCCAGTTCTCCAATCCTTCATGTACATCATTCTTTAAAAAAATATTTTATAGCTTTATTATCTTTAATTGCTTTATTATTTCTTATATTTATATTGCTGTTTGCTTCTGAAGATATGGAAATCACACCTCAGACTGCGTGTCTCCCACGCCACACCCGCCACCAGAGTCCCGGGGCTGTTTACCACCACCTGGCTCCCTCCTTCCAATAATCACATGTTCTCTGTGCGTGGCTCCACTTTCCCACCTCTTTTTATGATAATACATAAGTGATTTCTTCTCTCTCTTAACTGTCCTTATTATTCATTTCTGGTTATTGATTTTCTGCCCATCCTTTAAATTTGACTTAACTTTCAAATTGACAACTTCAATTCTTTCCCGAACATTTTTCCATCTTGATTAAAAGAAATCTCTTTCCTTTTGCTCATTGATTTTTAGGGTCTCATTATGTCTCCTGGTCTAAGAGAATGAACATTTTGAGGACTGAAACCACGTCTTGCATGTTTTCAAATCTCCAAACAACCAGCACACCATGCACACTTTCACTCTTTGGAGGTGCTAGAACAGAACTGAAGGCAGTATAAAGCGGTCACCTGCGTCCTTACCCTGTCTTTCCCTACAGCAAATTAGAGTTGGCCTTTTGATTCCTTAATCCTAACTTCTCAAATATATTTGATTTTTAAACCACTTGTTGTTCTATGTGGTTCACTACTAATCTGTAGGTACACAGGCAATAATGGATACTATGAAGTGTGGTTTCCTTGTAACATAAAATGGATTTTAAAAGAAGTGAGGATCTTTATTTAAGCAGTGCTGGAGCAGGTTGGAAGAATGTTTCCTAAGTTTTTCAGTTCTCTTCATTCATAACAGAATCTACAAAGAGCTATGTATAAACACATACATAAAAGTAATAGTAGGTACACAATGGTGGAGCAGCAGTTGGGTCAATCGCCTCCAAAGGAGCAAGCTACATACCCCTGGGTTCAAGGCCTGAGTCCAGGGGGAAGCAACCAGTGTGAACAACTAAATAAAAATACAAATAAAATGCTTCTTTCTCCTCTCTTTCTCTGCCTACCTGCCTACTCTACTCACCCTCATTCTTGCCTGCACCTTGCTTTAAAAAAAAAAAAAAAAAAAGTAGTATTACTAGAAAAGGAGAGACATTAAAAAAAAAAAAAAAACTACAAAGCAAATGAGTGAAAGGATTTAAATGTAGACCAAAGAGAATTGAAATCCTAGAAGTATTAAAAATCCAACTCCTAAAAGTTTCCCCCAGACTGAAAAATATAAGCTGGCTTCATGAAACTGGTGGACATCAACACACATCTCTCAACCCACATCTTAGTTTGGTTCCAAGTATTCCAGAAGAGCTAGAGCATAGGACCCTGAAACCTCATAAAAAAAATTGCCAGAGTGAGTCTGGCCGGAGCTTCCTGAATGCTGCTCTAACTGATGGAACTGAAGGAGAATCTTGGCAGCAGCTAGGAGAAGAAAGAAAAAAAAATAAAAAGACAGAAAAAAAAATAAAAAGACACCCAGAAATTAAAATTGAAGTTAATTATAGTACTTACAGATTTTCCCCCAGACCTGATTCTTGGTGTTCAACAAAGAAGAAAAGCTCTCAATACAACTGCAATTTGACAATGGCATCACTACACCTAGCCTGCTCCTGGGGGACTGGCGTGGGGTGGGGGTACCTTGAAGTCGCTCATGTCATTACAGCTGTGTACTCTTGTGGGCAAGGACATTTCTTCATCTATTGCTAGTAAGAGAGAATGTAAAGAAAGAAAACAAACACACAGACAAAACAAAATCCTCGGACCTCGATGACATAACCGGTTACCAGAGGGAAAAGGGGCGGGAAGGGAGCAAAGAGTCGTGGGAGCTTGTTGGACAGTGGTGGTGACTATTAGAAACCCAGTGGTGGGTGTGATTTGCTATCACATATTTGATGAAGACTGAACCCACACAACTAAAACCCATTTGTTTTGCAAATCAAAGCTACATCAATAAAAACATTTTTGATTCTGGAAAAAAAAAAATGATTGAGCTTTCTGTCATTCAAATAGCTTTATTTCTTCCAAATATCCAGAAACTTCACTTCAGTTGATTCTCCCAAATTTGAGGGGTGTACTGGGTTTGGGACAGGGATTTATGTGATTAGCAAATAAGCAAGGCTTTATCTTTGGATGATTTTTCCTTTTAATGTTGGATAGTTTAGAATCTGATGGTTCAGATTAAAGAGGCAGCACCAAATGCTAATCAGTTGCCTGACCCGAGGTAACATATCTGTCCTCTCTGAGTCTGTTTCTTCACCTAGAAAATGGTGATTTTTATACGGCTTTATACCACTCCTATGTGACTCTATACAATTTTTATGAATGTCTTACAGAGGATAAAATAGACGCAATGCCATGATAGATTTATGATAGGCAAATTTAGCTACCTGGATGTACATTTCACTGAGCTGATTATTTGATAGATTATTGGTTTGCCTTACTGCTGATTGCATCACTTGAAAAAGCTCAGAAAATAATAATATCATTCTGGACATTATTCTGCGCCAAAAGTAAGAAGTGATCGGTAAAATGTCACGGAGCAAAGTGAGTTAAGTAATGTTGGAATTAGACAGGATATTGTAGACCTTTCTAACACAAAGCATGATGTGAGGATGAGCAGCATTGCATCACTGGGAGCTTGCTTAAATGCAGAATCTCAAGCCCAATCTAGACCTCCAGAATCATAGCCTGCATTTTAACCATGTCACTCAGTGACCCATATGCACATTAATACTTGAAAAAATATGTTTAGAATCTAGAAAAACAGACTTTTAAAATTCAAGATACAAGATCAGGATTATTCTATGGACATCAATCTTAACAGAGAACATTGACTCAAAAAAAGGAAAGAGACACGCCCTGGTGGTTTAGTGGATAAGTCTGCTGCCTCCATTAGGCACAAACCACATACATCCCAAGGACCCAGGTCTGTGTCCTGGCTTGGAAGCAAGCATTTAAAAATTAAAAGAAGAAACTATATATATATATATATATATATATATATATATATATATATGTCCAGATTCTCTGAGGAACTCAGATTTTAAAACAAATATAGATGAGAGGGTGTGGCAGATGAAATATAGTCACAAATTATTTTCTGCTCTTCTTAGTGAGAGGTGGAAACTACTCCTCTCCATTTGAATCTGGAGTGGAGCTGGTGATAAATATGTTTTTAATTTGTTCTTCCATTTTCTCTCTTGGTGCTGACTTTGTTCAGTCTTCAGCATCTCTCACTTACATTAATGAGAAAGTCTCCTAACTGATCCCTCAGCTTTCAGCTTGTTGCTCTTAATTGTAATCAACACACAGTGAATGAATGAATGAGTGCAAATTTACAAATTGAGTCTGTTGCTTTGTGCGCTAGGCATATTACTGTCATTGGAAATGTAACACACCGAATATACTTTCTTGCCTTCTAATAAAAACAACCATTTTAAAATGTTTTCTTGATTCGATTCTATTATTATGTTATTAGGATCCTCTTATTCCCAAATAAGTCAAGAGAGCACATAGGAATTGTGTTTGCATTCTAATAGGGTTAACCTGAAATTATATACATATATTGAGCAAAACATTTCTCTTCATATCTTAGGTGGGAATAACCAAGACTGTACAGAATGAGCAGGAAAAAAGCTATATATGTATACATACATAAACTATATGTAACTATAAGCTTTTAAAATTTCATTAGTTTTAGTTTTCATTTTACAAGTATTTTTGCTAGTCAAAGAAAATATTACAGATGGAGGTTAAAAAAAAAAACCCTGCATATTCCCATTCTAATACAATGTCTATTTTAGTAAGTTTTTTAGGTCTGCATGTATTTTTTTCTGAATACATCCATATACAGACATATGTTCAGTTTGTCACAGTGTACATATAATTTCATATCTTGCTTTTATAGCTATATCGTGATATCTGCTTGAATAAGTTACATGATTTTAATAATTATACTTACCTAATTTTTTTATCTACTTAGCCTACCACAATTTTACTCACCATTTCTCATTTATTGGACTTCAGGCTGTTTCCAATTTTTCCAAAATATAGTTGTTGGAAACAACCCAATCCATTACTGTCTATTAGAGAATAATTTATAAAAGAAAACAAAATTTTTCAAAAGCACATTATGAAGATGAAGGTTGATAGTGATCATTCTTCTCTTTGTTATAATTCTTATTAATTTTAGTGAAGGAACATTGCATCATAACATTGCATAGGTTTAAGATTTGCATCATCATAAATCAACATCTATATAAAATTCATTAAGATTATCAATTCTCTGTTTCACTATGTAATTGACTGTAGTTATTTACGAGGAATACACTGCTTGTTGGGGATTGGAGTTGAAGAAGATTTTACCTTTAGTCTCTTTCTTTGCTGCCTGAGCATTTTTATCAAGTGCATGGCTCATTTTATTTTATAAAATACTCTAAGTACAATTGTAATATGCAATGATAGGCAATCCCTTCAAGTGAATACTTGTTTTAAATGTAAATCTCAGTAAGTAACAGTTCACTGTAAATAAGCTAAAAATCTCCTTTCATTTGTTATCTTTCCAAAGGGGGGAAGATAAGAGAAAGAAATAACACTGGGAAAAAAATTCCCCTTTATTTAAAAACCAGTTTTTCCTTTCTTATTGATCATGATGGTAAAAATGAAGAGAGCATACCTTGAACATAAGAGTATGTTTTGTTATTCTGGGGGTTGTAAAAATCTTCCCTCTCCCGATATTTCATGTATGAAAATCTGTATTATTGAGACTCAGTTATAAGAAGCAATTATTTAGTTTTCAATAGAATTCTGAGGCATAACACAGACAGAATTCATACCAGCCTTTCTTTAAATAGTAATCTCTTCTAACATTTTTAAAGCATGTTTGACTTGCAAGCTTATGTTTATAGAGAACTCAGTTGTGAAAACATGTGGCACACTTATAACTAAATGTATGAGAACGCACACTCATGTGTGGAGACATTATTAACTAAGTGGATATTTGGGCAAGCAGTTCATTATTTGAATTCCTTTATAAGACTAGGTCCAGGGGTTGATTTTTACATAGCTCACGGCAATGTTGTTTAAAAATTGTGTAAAGTGCATTAGGTATTTAAGAGCCTTATTTCCAGGGAATTTCAGAAAACAGACAAGATGTTTAATAGATAGAAGTGAATTCTAGAACAATCGATAAGCCATCTTGATGAAAATACATAGTTATTTTATGTGTATTTAGTCCCCATACATTGTGTGTACGTGTGCAAATTAAATATAGGAAAAATATTAAAAGAGATGCAGGAACACTCTTAGGGAATGAGACTGACATGGTAAGAATGTGGAATCACTTTTGTTTTGTACCAAGTACTTTATATGCTTCTGTTTGACACGCAAGTGTTTTAAAGTACACACGATGCTTTAATAAATTCAAGCAAAGAAAGACAAATGGAATAATGACAATGAAAGACATCAAGATGATGCTATTGAGTCATCTGCACAAATGAATAATGAAATAGTTGAATTGGTTGATTTTATGCTTTTGTAAGGAGAAATGGAAATATTTAAGTTAGGATCCTTAAGAAAGGTCTAGTATAATCGTAACTACTCGGGATTATCTGTTTCCTTCAGCACAGGTCCAGTCTTCTAAGAAAAGGGCTGGAAAACTTACCAAAAGGCCTTTACCCTTTGCTGTTTTAGCAACGTTGGTTTAAAAAAGGCAATGAATGCACCAGCAGCAAATCCCAACTATGGAATGCATTTGAATAGGTAAAAAAAAAAGTTATTGTCATATCCACATTTTTAAAAGGTGCTTTTCGGGATAACTGAGATTCTTTGAGGAAGGATGAATATGGGTAAAGATGTGGACAAATTCGTGTAGAAAATGCTGGATTTAACACTAGCCAACAAGTTTCTTAGTATCAGGACTTTTTTAATTTGCAAGTTCAGGGAGGATAACGTATTCAGAGTCTCCCAAACTATTAAGGCCAGCCTCCTGGCTGCACACTCTGCACGCCGTGGAAGCTTCAGCTAAAGTTGACGAATGAAGGAAAACACAGAAGGAAGTTAAGGCGGGGGAAAGGGGATACAGGAATATATAGAATATATGATTATCATTGTCCAACTGTCCTGAATCTTTGTACTGTCTGTCTGAATCATTATGATGAGCCTTGATTTTAAGACCTGAATTTTGGGCAAATGAAATGAATTTCTACCACACGTCACCTAATGAATTTGTAAAAGGAAAGACAGCTTCCCTAGGCTATGACCTTAGATAATTTGATGCAGACGATTAAAGTGGGATTCAGTAAATATATTTTGAACAAGTAGGCAATGCTAATCCTTGTGATTTAAGGATCAGGTTGAGAAACAATGATTTAGAAAAATACAATTTGGGTATTTTGTAGACTAAACATAAAATGGAACAAATTAATTTACTTCCAAATGATCGGGATTTTCAAAGCAGGGCACACACTCATATAGGAATCAATATCATCTTGAGGATTGTCTTAAAAAAACACAGGATATAATTCCAGATGAAAAATCAACAAGACCTCTCCTTGGTAGGGAAATTATTCACTCTGAACTCGCTATGACCGGCAAACCAGCTCCTCTCCCCACTACCACTCCCTGACGCCATACACAGGAAGAGAGTCAAGAATATGCTGTAGCTGAAAGTCTTAACTGAATATTCCCCCTCATCCCCCGCAAATTACCAGCTCTTTCTAGCTATGTGGAGAGGTAAACTTTAAGTCAAGACACTGAGTATAATCAGAGTGAGAAATTATTTCAGATTCAAATCCATGTAACTCACTGTTAAGTTTAATTTCACTTCTAGAATATTGGGTTACATTCAGTATCACTGATTTACAGTTTAAATAACATGTGAAATGTTGACTTGAATTCACACTATTATAGGAAAAAAATTTAAAAAGAAAATGTTGTTAAATTTACATATCCAGAATATACACGATTCATCTGTAAAGTTTTGTAATTGAAATCATTAGTGTTTGAACATGATAATTGCAGAACAGGTTGTCTTCATCCCGTCCTCTTGACTAAAGCTAATACTGAAACACTAAAGCTAATACTGAAACATTAAAATACACATTCACCTAGATATTCACCTGCCTTTCAACAAGCTTTGAGATCAGTTTGGTGACATTAAGGTCTTTTATATATCAGGGCCATGCCCTAGGAGGGTCTTTAAAAAGAAAAAGAAACATCTAAATGAGTAGTTCTCAACCTTGGCTGCACGTTGCAATCATCTGGGGAGCTTTAAAAATACCTGTTACTTTGTGAGGCACCCCTGGAGGGAAGGTGAAATTGTTCTGGGGTGTATCCCAGGCATGGGGTTTTAAGAAGCTCCCCAGCCAAGGTGGAAAACTGCTGTTTGCTCTCATATTAAAGGAAATGAAAAACAGTCCCCTATCCTTCCCTCAGGGTCACAGGTGAACAGTGAACAGTGACTTTCAAAGATGTCTACACCCTAATCTCTGAAACCCTTCACCATTCAAGGCGATCAGATTGAGGCCGTTCAGATGAGGAGTTTCTCCTGGATTATTCAGGTAAGCCTGATTTAATTGTAGGGGTACAGGAAGAATCAGAGTCAGACAGAAGGCATGTGACAAGAAGCTATGGGATAGAGGGGAAGAAATGTAAACAAGCTATGTGGCTTGTTGACTTTGAAAATGGAAGCAGAGGTCACAAGCCAGAGGATCCTGTGTGACCTCTGGAAGCTGGAAAAATAAAGGGAACAGAATCTCCCTTAGAGTCTTCAAAAAGAATGCAGCCCTATGAACTCATTTTAGATGTCTGACTTTCATAACTGCAAGATATTAAATTTGTGTTGTGTGGTGATTTGTTACTGGAACAATAAGAACATAATATTGAGGATGGTGAATTCTGCCCAGGAGCAATTCGAAAGGGTCTGATGGGGAGCTCTGTGTCTCTCAAATATCCAAACACTAGAAAACCTGACAAGAAAAATGAAGTCCAAAGTGTCATGCTTCATATTTTTACTGAGGTTAATATATTACCTAACCATTTTCTAATCCTCATCTTCTTTATATACAACACATTTTTTGTTGTTGTTGCTATATAGGATTTTTCTTAAATAGACACTACACAAATGTCACACTATACTGCCAAGAAAAGTCTCAGATTAAAAGCAAATAAATGAAGAACAGGCCAAATAGTTCTGAAACTGTCCACTACAGGAGTATTGACTGGCTTTTTCAGGTTAGTAGGTCTTGGTTGGTCACAATAACTTCAAAGTTCTTATTTGGTGGGTTCTTAAGAATATGAGCATTTTCTATTGTGAAGATACCCTTTTGGGGGCTAAATATTATGTACCTAGCTTTCTCATCTATCACCAATACTTGTGGCAAACCAGAATCACTAGATCACAAGCACCAGTCGTATTTTGGTCTTTCAGCCTTTGACCAGACGTTCTTTACTTCTGGTGTTAATCTACGTTTCAACACCACTTGGATATCAAGGGACTACAAAGCACAGCATTTGTTTTAGAGTTCTATGGTGGTTCTCTTTCAATTAACTTAAGCTATTAGTCTTAAAATTCAAGGTCTATGAAAGTGGTTCATTTATGTAGTTGTTCAATAAATCTTAGTTCTTTTTAATGCAGAATATAAATAAAAGTACTAAGAGATAGGAAGGTCTAGATTAAGAGCCAAATTAACCCAATGCAATTTGTGTGTTCAAGAGCAACTTTCTTTAACTCTTTGCATTTTCTTCAATTCACAAATATGTGCAAGACAATCTAAAGATATGTATTGACTTAGCTTTGGGGTAGCATGAGCATTTTCCAATATTACAAGTATTGGTGGCAATTATCATCAGGTATCCGGTGCTGAGAGGCATTCTCCATTAATGACTCCATATTCTACATTTTCCTATCAGAGCAGTCATCTGCCAAGCACAGAAAAAAAGGGTTTTCAGCATATTACTTTAAGAAAATGTACATACTGCTTGATAAATAATTTCCCTATTGATAGTATTTTATTTTGCAATGTTCAAAGTTTATGGGTGGAAGAAGAAATCAATATGAGAGCATTAGAATAGCCTCCTAACATTCCTAAACTACACCTTTCATTGAGGTTGTGGGTTTATCAACAGAGGTGACAGTCAGGGATAGTAAATGGCCACGAAGCTCAGGTGGGAAAAGAGACGGTCCAGTCTGAGCTGATGAGTCTGCTTTGCTGTAGGAACTTGTGACACGCCAGTGACCCCAAGGGTGTTAGCAAATTAAACAGGTACAGACTACAAAACAGTCACCCACAGAGCACATGTATTTAGTCTAAATACATTTTTTACATGAGTCCCCAAACTCTATAAAAGGTCACGGTGAAAATCTAACTGAGTGTTGTGACTCTATTTTCTGGGCTGGGGCTGATAATTTGGGCCAAAACACACACACACACATATTTTAAAGGAGATGTTCCCCCAAATATGCACTTGGAAAAATTCAGCCTCTCAACATTAATTCAATGTGTTCAGTAACAGTAACACACACATATTGTTAAGATAACTTATCTTCTGAAGCAATATGGGGACTCGGACGTTCAGGCAGCATTCCCACGCTTCTATAACTAGAAATTCTTTATCTCATCAGAAAAAAATTTTAGCCTGATAAATCTTTCTTTCTTCCTTTCTTTTTTTTTATTGTTAAGTGGTATATTTTCTTCCCAAGTGAATTTTACCTCCAAACACCAAGATCCAGTTACATCAGATTTTTAAGGTACTCATGTCATGTCATTTGTATACTAATAAGCAAAGGTCGAAGAGATTGTTTTCATCATTCATCTTTGCAGCAACAACAAAAAAGATGAATATAAACCAGCAGCCTTAAAACCAGAGGTGGGCAATTCACTAGTTTTTCCATAGCTTCTTGATGAAGATGATCAACTAAAGCAAAACTTCTGCATGATCTATTAATAGAAAATGAGGATTAATGAAGGATTATGTCATAATGAGTCTGCCTGCAGAGTAGCTTCAGTTCTGGTTCTTTGCTGCCAAAATACAGTTCTCATTTCCAACAAACAAAGTCTATCTGAGAGAAAGCACAGAGCCCCTTTAGAACTGGAAAGTCCTGTGCATAATAATGACTGTCTAACTCTTCTTTTGCCAAAGAGCTTCAGCACTTTCAATGTCATAGGTCAATGCAGTGATTCAGAGGGGGCCTGATCCTTATCTAAGCTTTTGCAACAAAATTAGAATGTGCTGTAGTCTTATTAAAGAAATGTTTGTTCCTCCATCAATGAGCTGAAAAGAAAGCAGCTCAATGTACTTTTGCAAATTACAGCAATAAACTGCTTGAATTAACTGCTTTATTACAAATATTTAATTATTCTGAGGGTTAAATATCCAACATTTTGGAAAGGCAAAATTAGCAGTCCACTTGATAATCTACTTCATTTAAAATCTGTTACAACGGTGTAGTTTTGTTTTTATATTTAAATAATTCCAATTGTCAGTTGTCTTCATTGCAAATTCAGCCAGTCTCCATTTGGAATGAAAAAGAAGAATAAATACAGCCCTTAAGTTTTGATATAAATTGTCAAGAAAATCAAATTTATATTCTGTGAAAAATTACTAAAGGCAGAACTTGATTTCATTTCCTAGGAACATTAGTAGTTACAAAAAAGTAGGACTCATCCACCAACTTCAGGGCAGTCCCATTTTAAGAAAGATCTATACGAAGATTTAGATATCACAGCTTTATGGTGGTGATGATGAAAATGGCTACTTTGAAAATGTTTTTTAAAGCATTGAAAATAAAAATGATCATGAATGAAAACTTTACATTTAAAAGAAAATTGATAAATTATGTCGAACCAAATACAAACCTTCTCAAAGGAAGACTTTACATTCCAAGAAAATAAAATTCAATTCATCACCCCAAATCTGGTTTTCATTTATTAGTTAATTCAGTGTTACTAACGCAGATGAATATTATTTTCAAAAGCTGATCATTTAATCTGGGTTATAGTCTTAAAAAATAAGAAAGTAGGGAGTATTTTACCATAGGACGAAAAAAAAAAAAAAGAAGTCACAATAACAGAAAATGGATCAACCAGGGTATGCTTCAACAGAGGGACATATCAAAGCATTATTATAGTCTCTCTCCACATACTGTTTGGATTCTCTAATCTACATCACTAAATTGACCATTCAGTGGCAGAAAATCTGCCATGTAGGTCTCGACTTTTCATAGCAGCTCTTAAATGTGCATTCGGAAACTACAAAGTGCTGAATATATTTTCTGTCTTTTTATACTGCGATTTACAACTAATGACCTTAAGCAATGTCATGCATGTAAAACAAAATTATGAGACCACCCTGGTTTAGAGCCGAATAAAGGTATAGAATCAAACTTCATTCTCATTCAAATTGAATAGGGAAGAAGACGAACAACAACAAAAAAAATCCATACTAATATAGATAAATCTATTTTGTTGTTTTATGTGATAAAAATATCCTCCACTTGAATTTTGCTATTACCCGCTCAGGGTAAGTAGACAATTATCTAAGCTTAATGCCAAAAGTAATAATGCACAGCACACATTCAAAACCCTTGTGCCACATCGGCCCGTGCCCGCAGGGATAAAACATTTATCTGTAACTCCTTAGAGCAATAGCGGGTTTGAAAATTTGGCTGCCCAGGCTGACATTTAGTGAAATCATAGTTTTTGCTTGATTCAGAACCAACACAGGAAACCCTGACACTGGGATGACTCTGCTGGCAGTGTGCCTCCTGATACCCACTGAACTATGGGCTACTTTCTGTCCCACTACTTCCCATGAAAGAAGTCCTTGTACTTCCCTGCGACAGTTGGCACACTGCCCTTTTCACAGACCCAACGAACCGTCATCTTGGATGTAACAAATTAGTACATTCTCAGAATAATAATAAGTGCAGGCATGAAAACACTATTGTTTTTATTTGGAAATGAAGTAACTCATTTTAGCAGGGTGACTTTTTAGTGTTACACCACAGGACAAAAAGGAGGAAAAAAAAAAAATCTTTTCCGAAAAGAATGGTCAATTTCAGGAGAGAGATGACACATCATTTGCTGTAAAAATCAGGGAAAGGCAAGAGGATAGCAATCAATATTGTAAATGGTATTTGTTGCAGTGCTGTTAAAAATCATACAGGGGGTTTGAGGGAAATACGAAAGTATAAAACAAGTGAAAAATATAAAACACTTCAAAGTACAATGAGAGAAGCAAAACTGGGAAGGAGTATAACACGGAGCAAATCTGTGATAGATTAAGATCTAGTCATTGATTGCTCTGCTTGGAATTATAAACAATTAAAATAAAACTAAGAGTTTAAAAAACTGCCCTTTAGGGATATTAATAAAAAGGAATTAAATGCAGAGAATGTCAAAATAATTCAAACATTTTCATATGTTCATGCACATATCAAATTTTACTTTCAGTTTTCAAAAAGATCCCTTTACTACTTTATATATGTATGTGTCTATGTATGTATTCCCATTCTCAGGCATTTTTTACTAATGATGTTCATAGTGAAAAGGAAAAAAGTTAATATTTATACATTTGCATATAAGTCAAATCTGCTTCCAATTTGAGCCATAAGAGGTACAGGAAACACTCTTTCTCATTATTTTGGAGGGACCAATAACCACCTTTCCATGTCAGGAACCCTGAAAGAATCCGACTAAAACAACTATTGTTAGGATAGTTTTTATGACAACTTCAACTGAGATTTAACTGAGATTTGAATGGAAAGTATACCTCTAAGAATAAGGTGAGATTAGAACACCCAAGAAGTATGAAACAAAAAAGTAAATATATATTTCCAATATTCTAGATATTGTTCAATTTAGATGTCAGCTCAAAGTTATAATCTAGATATCCAAACATTAATCAGTTCTGCCTTTGCTCTGATCATTTTAAACAAATTATGATATTTCATGTAAAAACGTATCACAAATTTACCAAACTTTCTGGTTCAAATGAGTTCAAGAATATCTCATTAGAAATGGAGACAGTCCTGAAAAAGCAGCCAGGCATGACTAAAAAGATCACTCTTTTACACAAAAAAAATAGCCTTCTTATTTTACCCTTTGTTGAAAAGACATTTGGCCAGCCACAGGGGAAATACATAATCTACTTTTATATTCAAATAATTTATTTGAAAACTCTATGGCTACAATAACCCTAAAACAATTCTGGATTGAATATACATATTACATGGGCTTATGTGATCTTAATCATTGACTAGTTTTCATGCGTTAGCAATGATTTTGGCAATTCTTTTGAAAGGAGAAAAATGCATTCATATCCTCTAATAAAAATTTACCATTACATAAAATGATATCTAAAATGAAATAGATGGTATTAATGTGGTATCGTTCTGTAAATAATGTGATACACAAAGTCAAGTTTGAATAGTGCAGTTCTTTTCATGTAGCAATCTATCAATTTGATCTAATACACATTCCAACACAGTCTCTCTGGTAACAACATGTCAGAAATTATGGCATCACAATTTGCCTTTTTAGAAAGACAAGCAACAATAGTTGAACATTTCAAGAATAAAAAAAAAAAAAAAGCCTCCACATAGATTGGCTCTTTTAATTCAGTGAATTTTTGTTTCAGTGTTTTGATGATAAGGTTAATTTGTGAACTAAATTCTGGTAAATTTAACTATGAAATATGCCTTCCCCCCCTCTACCCCAACCCCAAGCCAAAAGAAGATGCCAGCAGCTACTGATGTTTGTCCATTTTCTTTAAGACACTGTTTCTTTCATTCAGCTGCTCAATATCCAAGATTATATAACAGCAGAGAACAGCATACACAGAGGAGGAAAAGCTTAAAGCAATTAGTTTCCTTCTGAGTACTTTAGTCCGCCTTACTTAGGTTCTAAAAAAACAGGCAATCATACAATGAATTTCAAGCAGCCATACAAAGCTTTTAAAAAACTGTTTCTACAGTTTTCATTTCCTTTCATCCTTGCATATATCCAAGAGAGGAAGTAGTTATCACATTCAAGTCTTAAAACTGATCACTCAGTCTAGAAAGTTTTTTATGCTTTCCACCTGTGTGTGCGTGTGAGTGTGTGTGCGTGTGTTTTCCCTCCGACTTTTCAGGGTATAGACAGATATTTCCAGCGCTGATCCAGGGAACCAAAATGTAAAATGTCGACTTGTCTTGCACAGAGCGGGTGCCTCCCTAGACTCTGCCACTCTCCCAGCAGAACAGAATGAGTATCTGTGCTAACCACACATTGCAGGACAAAGGAACTAATTCATGGGGGAGGGGAGACCACACACCACTTATAAGGTTTGTTCAGTTTACAAGAAAACTATTGTCGATGCTTTGTTGATTCATTATGAATGACCCTGCGTGACAAATAACGAGCGGCCACCTCCTTGCTGAGTCTTCCCCACAATGCTTCCTGCATCCGAGAGCAGCCGGGATGCTGGGCTAATTGTTCTTTAAGGAAACTGGAGCCATGGTACATGCTATAGTTCTGATCACACACATAGCTCTCGGGTTGAAGAACTGATGAAACTGGGGTTCTGGTACCCAAAAGCCCATACACAAAAGCACAGTGCTCGCTACTGCCTTGTGAAACTGATGCGAAGAACCAGATTCCACTAGAGGGAGTGAAAAGAGCCTGGCCAGCAACAGAGAGATGTGGACTCTAAGCAGGGTCCCACCACTAGGACGTTTTAGTCACTAGGAAATCGTCTTGTCTCCCCACCTCCAAAATGGGACTAAAATATTTTTTAAAGGAAAATCACCTTAAAATCTTTTGTTGGGAAATGCTACACAGGGCACAAGTATTATCTTCATCATCCATTGAACCTTTGTACTTTTTTCCCCTCTGTCCCGAGGGAAATAATAAATTGACATATTTTCTATCATCAGAGATCCTTTTAAGACCACAATGTGATTGCACTCCAGTACAGCTCACACTTATCCCCATTAAAAACACAAAGGGGTGAAAGCAGGGAAAGAAATAGGTAGAATTAAAAGGGCAGTTCAGACAGACCGTCATACAACATGGGCGCTCTCGCCTAACCTGCTCCAGCCCGCAGACAGGCAGTGGGACCACCGCACAGACACCGGCAAATGGGCCCTGCACATGCTCCAGTTGAAGCTGGCTGCTCTGTGGGAAGGGCACACAGATTGCTCTCCCGAGTGGCCATTTGCCTGCAGATCTGCCATGTGTCCCCCCGACAGCTCGCACAACCCCCCTGCGGCACCCTGTATCTTTTTAAGTGGTTGGTTTCCTGGAAGCCTGGGAGAGAAATCTGTTCCTCTGTGGCACCAACATAGTAGCATTGCAAGGTGTTTCTTTTCTTTCTCTGAGGAATAAAGGGGTCTTAAAAATAAATCCAGACCTCCATGAAGAAAAGGTTCTCAGTGGTCAGAGAGAGAAACTTCTTCAGTTCTACCACCTTTGGGATTTCCCCAGGCTACAAAAGGCTTTAAGAGAACCAAGAGAGTGTTTCAAGGTGGTGGGGAAACGGCCCCTTACAGATTGTTGATGGAGTATTTCTAGGTAAAGCTGGTGGATATGTATGCATGGGTGTTTATTTCAGTACTGTTTGCAGTTGTAACAGATTGGAAACACTTTAAATGTCTATCATAGGGGCTGGTTCTACTCTGATGCAAATTACAAGGAAATAACACACTGTAAAAAAGAACGTGGAACTGATACAAAATTCAAAAACACTCTCCAGGATATATTAAAATGGGGGGGAAAAAGCCAGGTACAATGGAATATGAACTGTCTGAGACTCCTTGTGCTAAAGAAGGGGAAAACAGATGGAAATATTTATTACTTATAGACACCATGAAAGCAGGGCTTACTCTTGTTTTGATCATTCCTATGTCCTCAGAACAGGAAATAGTTTATTTCAGAAGAAGAAAGGTCTGAAATAAAGTTGTGTTGAATGAGGGAGAGCAAAAGGGGTAAGTATAGATTTGAAAAAAAAAAACCTGGATTAAACGGTATATATAGAAATTGAGAGAAAATCTCATGATGCCTTGGGGGAATTATGTTGAGGAAAATAAGTCAGAGAAAGGCAAATACTATATATTTCACTCATATGTAGATTGTAAAGAAGCAAAGCAAGCAAACAAAATAAAAACAGATTTGTAGATACCAAGAAACAGACTGGTAGTGACCACAGGGGAAGAGCATTGAGGGATGGGATGAAATAAGTAAAGGGAGTCAATTATATGGTAATGGATAGAAACTAAACTAGACTTTCAGTGGTGATTACAAATGCAATGTATATAAATGCTGTGCACTGAAAATGATGTAATGCTACTCCAATATGATGTCACTTCAATAAAAAATTATAAGAAAACCAGTGTCATTTCAATACAAATGTATAAAAATCTAACACAAAGTTTCTCTTTGGACAATAGATGTAATTTAAAAAGAAACTGTGAACTGATAAACCTAAGGCATTCAGCATGGATAAGACAATATTAAAATCTGACAAAAATACTAGAAAGTCTTAACAATAAGATCAAGAAGTATTTGCCTGTCTCCTTAATCTGCTTGTCAAATTTTCCATAAAGAAGCATTTATTTAATAATTTAACAACAAAATGTAATGGACTTATATCAGTTACAGTTGGTGACTCTTTGGATGATGAAGAGAGAGAGAGAGAGAGAGAGAGAGAGAGAGAGAGAGAGAGAGAGAGAGAGAGAGAGAGAGAGAGAGAGAGAGAGAGAGAGAGAGAGAGAGAGAGAGAGAGAGAGAGAGAGAGAGAGAGAGAGAGAGAGAGAGAGAGAGAGACAGAGACAGAGACAGAGACAGAGAGACAGAGAGAGACAGAGAGAGAGAAAGATCAAGGATAGTTATGACATTGCCAGTTTGGAAAATGAAGTGGATATTGCTGAGAAGAAGTGAGGAATTGAAATAAGGAAGCTGATAGGAGGAGACGGGCAGTGGACTTCACTATTAAATGTTCCTCAGAGTTTACTGCATTAGCGGGCCTTCGGATGCCCTAAGAACTCTTTCGGAGTTTCAAGGCCACTTTAAACCAGTTCCTTTGTGAAGAACCGCAACCAATACTTCTCCTCTGGAATCACCTGGGAGCTGCCCTTCGACCCAGTGAACTATGTTTTCTAAAGAAACTCACAAATCATTCAAAGTAGTGTTGACTTTCACCAGCATTGTTTCTATTGAGTTGCAAATAAGTGCACTTGTGTAGGACAAAAATTCCTGGAGCTCACACCACCTCGGGTTAGGCAGAAACAGCTGAGGGTAAACAGGTGGTGCTTAGCAAAACCAGGCCCTCTGTTTGGCATCGTTGGATCCCTCTCCTGGTTGATGTCCCAGGGTTACAAGGGCATTTCCGCCTCTCCTGGCTTCCTCTCAACCTGCAGCCCATCTTGCAAGTGTCTACCCCAGGCCTCTGCCCCAGATCCTCTCTCCTCTCTTCTCCTAACGAGGTTCTCTCCTCCCTTCTCTGCCTTCTCCAAGTCAAGCTTTGCCCTCTGTGTGGAGATTCAATTATATTTCAGCTAATAGCAAGTATTACTGGAATCATATCCCACTTTTCCTACAGCCCTATGCTTTTCGAGCACATGGGATGTTATGTGAGTTTGAAAATGTTACAATATACCATTTTCACTTCTATTATAGAGTCTGATATGGAAGCATATAATTTGCTAATGGAATTCCATATTTCTCTGAATGATTTAAGTTATAACTAGGATTTTGTCTAGTTTTCCAAAGAGTCCCCGGGACTTAATGGTCCCCAGAAAAAAGTAGGTAGGAAATTGGCCTTCTCTATGGGCCTCTTATAGCTTCACCAACAATATTGGCTTTTAAAGGCTTTGGAAGAGTTCTATAATAAGAATCTTGCTTAATTTTGTTTGAACCAGATTTTCTGACATTTAATTTTGCTTTATTACCTTCTTTTTTATAAAGCCCCATTGCTATTTCAAGGAACTATTTCATGGCACACTGGGAGTTTGATTGGTCTAGTGATGAATTGCCTTAAAAACCAACATTCTTCCTATTTTTATTGTTTACAGAGTCAACATGATTTTTTTATTTACTGAGTACGTTTTGTTAAATGTTTTACAAGAATGAGTTCATTTAATCCTCACCGAATTCTGTGATCTTAGTACCATTGTAATAGTCATGTGATACATAAATGAGGACTTGAGACACTAAGAAATTTCCTCAATACCAAGCCACCAGTAAGTAGGAGAGCCAGGATTCAACTGCTTCTGTCCCTAGAGACCTGTATTTCTCATTGCTGGGATTTATTATCATTGACAGTGTTAGATCTGCATCTGATCTTTGAGGGGCGGACTAATACTATCTCAGAGGTCTATCAGGTGAAAGCAGCTGGAGGAAGGCAAAACTCAGGGCAGCAAAAGTGAGGAGACTTGTATGGCTGCTCCTCCCCATCTGGCACTTCTCCCCGTGGGTATATTATGTTCTCCTCAGAAGTGCCTCAGTTTCCGCATATGAAAAATGGACAGAGTCATATTTCAAATCTGTAAGGTGCTTATAGAACAGTCTTTCAGCACAGTGATCTGAGGCACTAGTGCCCAGCACACATAAGACCCTCAGAAATGGTGACAATATGACCTTGGATAAGTCATTTACCTTCCTGCAAATGCCTTAGTTTCTTCTCATGTAAAGCAGGGATAAAGTTATTACCTACATCATAGGGGCGAATGTGAATACAATCTGGCAATTTCACAAGTAGAGCACAGAGCAAGCACTAACATATGGGTTTGCCATTTTTATTATTTCCCTAATATTGACTAACATCACGGAGCACCTCCAGAGGGCACCCCCAGAATGCTGTCACCAGAACGAGAAGCCCAGCGGCTCTCTGGCCCCGGAGTCTCTCTTGTAAGAACATTACTCCTGGATTTCAGGTGCTAGTCGCTCCTGAGCAAAACTCCTTAGACGCTAAGAGAAGATAATGTTTGTAAACAATTCTTCGTCTCTTTTCTGAGTCAGTGTTCCCTCTGCCTGGCAGTAGGCGGCCCTCAAAGGAAGTTTTATAAAAGGCCTGCTACCACTGTCGGTTACTTTCTACATTGCTTGACAAAAGAGAAGGAAGAAACCTAGTTCCCCCATCATCTCTACCCTCCAGCACAGAGGACTCCTAAGCCCAAAGCATTCACATTGTTACAGCATCTAATTGCATTGCAAATTTACATACAAACAGGAACACTATTAAGCCTTATATCTTTCTCAATTTCCATGCAGGTGAGTGTGGGGAGTGCTGGGTGGAGGGTAGGGGAGATGCTTCCCGACTATTGTTGAAACTTTTGCCTTTGGAAACTGGAAACTTAACTAGAAAGCCGAGAAATAAAGTTCCCTGATAAATTTCACTGCTGTGGTTATTAGAAAACAATTTTATTTGGCGTCAATTACCCTGGAAATCCATTTTCTAACAACTTTTTTTAAAACTTATTTTACATTTATTTTACACTTACTTAATATTTAAAAATAACAATGTAGTAGCGATTCAGAGAAAAATTTGTGAAATAGGGAAAAAATATAAGAAAATAAAAATCACACATGAGAACGACTTGCTATGAGAACCCTGCAAGTGTTCTGTCCCTTTCATATAACATATAAGGTACACTTCATAAATATTTGACCAAATTAAAATTATACTGTATATAATGTTTAGTAACTTTGTTTTTTAAAATATAACATCAGCTCTTGAACATTTTGTCATTAAATATTTTTCTAAATCATTTTATGACTAAAGGACATTCCATCCTATGCACATACAAGGACTGATTGCAAGAATCTCTTATTGCTGAAAATTTATATATTACTAAAAACATTTTAGTGTTGTAAATAACTTTGATGGATAGCTGTGTTTATAGCTTCTAAGGTGCTTTTGTTTATTAATTAAAATGTTATGAATGGAATTACTGGTATACAAATGGTACACACATTGTAAATATACTCACATGTTTTGTTCTGCCACTGTTTGAATCTATCATGACACGAAAAGAGCCCAAATTCTCCAGCATCTAAGTAAACCAGACTTTGAGCCACATTTTTAATTTTATGTCTAAATTCTCAATCTACCCCATCTCCAGCCTCACTCCTCAGACACTCTCCAAAGCACCAGGGCCTCAGGCACAGGCTCTCTAGCTGTTGTTGAATAATTCATGAGTTTTGCAGACAGGGACCTTTGCTCCTCTGAGCTCTCTACCTAGAGTATCCCTTCCTGCATAGTGAGTGCCTGTCCATTACCCAAGGCCGATCCAACCTCCCTGGGCCTCAGCTTCTCCACCTGTGAAATGGCTATCATTATGTTACTTTCCTCCTAATATTGCTTGAGGATTAGTGACTTAATATTTATAAAACATTTAATAAAATACTTAAAATAGAGCTTGCCAAAAACTTAGGAAACACCCAACAAATGTTAGCTGTTTGATATTATTGCTATCCGACGTACTGTTTCATCTGCATTGAGCAATTAGCTTCTATGTAACTCCACTGTATTTTTAAGAGAACGCACAACCCTAGGATTTTAGAATTTGACAACAGAGGTCGGAATTTGAAGGGAACTCAGAGACCTTATAACACTGTTCCAGTATGATGAATCACCTAGGAGTTTGTCAAAAATGCAGATGCCTGAGCTCTGCACCAGTCGTACTGAAGCAGAATCTCTGGTGCTGGGGCTTAAGGAAATGCATTTCCATCAAGCTCCCAGGTGAGTAATAAGCATGATAAAGTTTGAGAACTACTCATTATAGTCTAAAACTCTGGGTCTCTAAGAGAGAAAGAGGCTATAAAAGGTTAAGTCATTCTCCTAAGATGAAAGTGGAAAAAAGTCCATCTACTTTGTGGAATGAAAAAATTGCCATATCTCACATCACCAGTAAAACACAAATGATTTCAAGGATGCTTCAGTGGTGCTATGGTTCCAAGCTTTTGTACTGGAATAAAGGAAGAATGTGAGCACAGGTCAGGCTTAAAATTTGATCCCAGATCTGTTGGCAGAAAGATTGATCAAAGTTCGACCTAATTGTTTTCTCTCATTTATGGTGAAATCATGAATCCCAATGAAGAATCGATCTCAGTCACTGAACAGAGTAACACTTCTGTAAATACACATCCACACCCTGTAGGACTAAGCAGCTTGCTCCTAATAAAGACATGTCTATTTTGTCTTGTCCATTTAATCTGACATTTGTCTTTTGGCAGAAGCTGTATTATTGAGACAAGCAACAGAGATGATGTCTCCTTCCTTTTGGAATCACATGAAGAAATTTCATTTTATTTTATTTTAGGGGTGAACGGATATGTGAGTTGAGGGATGATTTCCTGTATAATTGCTTCTGAGATACATATTTCCATTTGAGGAAAAGCCATGCAAGAAAATGAAGTCCATTCTTCATAAATCAGACCATTCATTTTGTTCAAGGATCACTTCTATTTTTGAAAATGAACATCGTTGATTCTAAAGTCAAACAACAGTGGTATTAGACGACCACACCCGCTGATTAAATCATGTGATTGCAACAGGGTTCCAATTTTAAGTAAATAAAACTGTCTTAAAAAAAAGGATAATGGTATTGTATTTCCTAGTGAAATACATGATCCATTTCCTAAATTAAAAAAAAGAGAGATTTATCTGTAACTATTACTCTAAGAGATATGAAATTTTAGTGACTACAGGGAGCCTCTGAGGGTGACTATCATTGTTACCGCTGCATTATTATTTAAGATAAAAATAAATGACTGCAGTGTGCGCATGGAAATAGGCCCACCACTTGAAGGGGATATCTGGTGCCATGATTGTATTGTCCCTGCATACTAGTAGGACAGTTTCCTGGCGAGGTTATGACATATTGTCACACACACCACAGGCTTAACCAGAGCCTGCATCATGCAGAGAGCTTCCCAGCAGCAGTACTTTACCATTTCCCTCTTACTCACAGACCTGAAGCAGACTCATGGTGCCTTCTGCCATCCTTTCCTTGACACCAGAAATATATGTGACATGGATCACGAAAGAGTGATCACAAGGAACATTTCTTTACATTCGGCAACTCCCTCAGTTCCAGTGCCACCATGCCCACCCCCTCCTCATTCCTTCCTCTCCCTGCATCATTACCTTCCTTCCTCCTGACAGAATCCAGCCACTAGTTTCCGTCTGGCTTGGGTTTTGAAATGTTAAGGTACCAAAAGGGACCAAAAGGGGAAAATGAACAAGCATCTTGGCTTTGCTTCCTCATTCAACAGAAGTTCAAAAATCTTCTTAATCTTGAAGATCTCAAAGATACCGCGGCTGCTGTACAAATTTCATGAGCTGCAAAATTCATTTCCCCTGCTGCCATGAGGTGAAGCTCTGATAGGCATTCCTTGCACAAATCAAAGTGCACATTTCCCTGTGTAGTGTACTATGCAGGCATATGAGGATGTCACCGAAATATGAATCATCTACATTTCTTATATTCTTTTCACAATCATCACCAAGGGGTATTCTGTGCCACGTTATCAGCTGATCCAAACACCTTATTGTAAGTATAATAAAACTGTTGCTGTAACTTGTAGATACTGAATAGTTTATTGGTGTTTAATCTGTGTGGAACATATAGCTATGAACATCTATGAGATGTGACTTAAAAAGGAAATTTGGGTGTGTCCTGGTGGAGCAATGGGTGAGTCAACTGCCTCCAGGGAAGCGAGCCACATACCCCTGAGTTTGAGTCCTGGGTCCAGGACTGGGGGTTGGGGGGTGGAGGCGGGGAGACAACCAGTATGGACAACTAAAAATAAAATAAGGTGCTTCCTCCTTTCTCTTCCTACCTATCTGCCTACTCACCTTCATTCCTGCCTGCACCTTTCCTTTAAAAATAAAATAAAATGAAAAGGAAAATTGGAAATTGACTTTGGTACCTCCAGTTCAGTCTTAACCAATGCTTCAGATGGTGAGACTTCTATATTCCACATTCATATCTTGTATTTCAGTATTATGTTTGCTTACCAAAAAAGCCGAATATGAAGCCTCATACTTAGCTAGTTTCCTGCGACTATTTCTGCCATACTAGAAACAGACCATTCCCCTGTCCATCCTCTATATGTGAATGAAATTGCCTTGAATGTGTCAAACCTCATCTTGGTAATATGACCCATTCTCTTAACTTATTAAAACAATTTTCAATTGTGGCATTTGCCAACAAATTGTTGGTATTGTTAAGCTTAACAACACATTATTCTGGCATTAAGATCATGTATATAAATGCTAAATCATGAAGACAAATCCTGGAAACATACGTGATGTGCCCAAACTGGCTATATAGGCACATCTTGGTAGAGCAGAGGTTGGATCAACCGCCTCTGAAGGATGCAGGCCATATATTCCTGGGTTTGAGTCCTAGGTCCAGGGGGAAAATAACCAACTGAATGACTGAAATGGAAATAAAATGTTTCACCTTCCCTTTCTTCTTCTTGTCTGTCTGCCTACTCACCTTCATTCCTGCCTGCAAGTTTACTTTAAAAAAAACACCCCCCGCAACTGCCAGTATGCTAATATTAATTTTTTTTTCAGTCAACATCTCAATCAGCTGTGACTTTCTATTTGTTTTACTAGCTTTTATATTCCCAAGTTACATAAGAAATAAATATTGTCGAAATATATTTTGTCCTCTGTTTTTGATTTAAGCATTGAATTACCATGCAGATCAATTAGAATAACCAGATAAGAGTAAGGTGCTATTTTTTGTTGATATTTCAATAACGTTTATAGCAATATTCTAAAAGCTAATAAATTGATGTTGGGGAAAACTACCTACCTTGTAGATTGTTGGCTAAAAAATTTCAGGCAATTCATTTAATTTTCTGTAATACTATTGTTACAAGACAGACGACCATATATTTAATTATTCATTTAATGACTACATTCCTAATTTGAAAACCTCAGATGATATATGTAATAAAAATTAAAAAGAAGTGGGTTTTTTGCTATTTAATGAGACATAAAAAGTTCACGATAAGCAAAATTAAAAATGACACTTCCCAGAAATATTGTCTAATGTGTGCTACAGAATTCTGTTCCATTTAAAAACTCATCAATACTTGAATTACGAATCGAAAATTTAGAAATAATTTCATTTACTTTCAAATATCAAGTAATCTGAAGGAAAAAATCTACAGCGATTTATTTTTTATGAAAGAGGTATTTGTAGTTACTTTATCATCCACTTTTTTCAGTAAAAAGGGAATTAAACTATTACAGGACACCTTGTTAAGTAATTATATAGCAACATCACTGTGCAATTAAATAGCCATCAGTCCCCGCAGCTGAGAAATTTCAGGTAATTATTCAAAGATAATTTAATAGGAGAATTACTGTATTCAAGCAAGCATTAGCTAGTAATCTACCTCAATTAAAGCATCCAATTAATTTCAGAACCTTGATAACAGTTGTCTTTGGCAAAACCATCCTTTCCCCTCATTTGATCCTGCATATACATTCCTTAAACATTGTATAAAGTTAATTTACTTCTCCTAAAAGATGGTCTATTAATACTAGTCTCTTGAGCAATTAAACAAATGCAAGTATAAAAAACATTCCTTTTTCTTCTCTCTCCTCATTTGTACCAGCTATCCAGCCTTTTATGCAGAAACTGAACAAGGCTGATTTGGATTCTTAAGCATCAACTTCCTCCATTTCTACCACAAAGCACTGAAAACTTCCTAGCAATGGAAACTTCCGGAAGGGGGAGGATTTTTACTTTCAGACTGATTAGCTCATCAGACAAGCTATCATTGAGAAAGGTGCCCCTATGAAGTCTGTGGTAATGGTGCTGGTGGAGGTAACCGTGTGTGCCAAGATTCTTCCACATGGAATTTCCTTGATTGTATTTTTGCCTGAGTTTTATGCTCAAAAAGAAAAAAGTCTCCATGTTGGAGTCACATGGACTTTGGAAATGCATAGGAGAAAAATTATTTGGTTGTTTGAGAGGTGGCTAATCTTATTGACTCTTCATGTTACAAAATGTCCACTAACTGCCTTCCTGGGTTGGACTTGTTCACAGTTCTACCAGATTTTTGAGTAATTGACTCAGTCTTTTTGAGCCTCAGGTATAGAATTGCCTAATCCAGCACAGCAGAGGCCATTCTCAACCTAATCATGAGTGTCCTCCTTGCTGAGAGTCTTCTTCTATGGCTCTTTGAGAAAGGAGAGCCCATAGCCAGTCTCTTGAGCTTCCTTGCCTCAAGACTGAATTATAGAAATAAAAGGCTGATGATAAAGGGGAAAGTACAGAGGTTTTGCCATGTATATTGTCATAAATTGTAGACATGCCAATGCACAAATGGGTTCTCTTTGGCCCTCACTTCCAAAACCTTTGGAGCTCTTACAGCTACGATGGAAACTGGATAAGAAATACCATGCAGATATCCACAGATGACTCCAGAATACAGCAGACTCACCTCCCCTTATCCTCAAAGGAACAACCTTTTTATCATTGTGTGTCTAATTTTGTACTCATTCGACTGTCTTCCTTAATTTCATTTGAAAAATAACTCAGCAGGACTCCTATCAGTCTTTTAGGGTCCTGCTTACAGTACTTCCCTGGGTCATCAACTTATTGCATCTGTAGGCAAGAAGGCCCAACCAGTTCAGACTCCTGAGCTTCACCCAAGCCAAGGATCATTTGTCAGTGGAGAGAAGCACACTATTTTCAGAGGTTATTGGGCATCAAACATGTCACTGAGGCCTAGAAAAGCATGAGGTGAGTGAGGCCAATTCATGCAAGTGATGAGTCTGTTACACACACACACACACACACACACTGAATAGAGAACTAAGTACACTTGCTTCTTTCCTAGTCTTCATTTCCTCAAATTTCTGATAGTTTCAATCTCCATTAGACATATTGTCATATCTTTCCACTTTGGTCATTTTTCTAGAAGGTAAAGAACAAGTCACTTTTCTACTGCATAATATAACATCTGTACTATGAATAACAAGTTGTTAACAAAATACTCACTTATTTTTAAGGAAATATAGTGCTTTATGAGGTTTATTATTGTATTTCTGATAGAATCTGAGATTTTGGAAACTTGTCTGTTAAAGATTATTTTGATCATCTACATAATCTGTTAACTTCAAACCCAACAAAGGTATTCCTAAATAGTATTCCTAAATTTCCACACTGACAGTTAAGTTTAACAACTTTTGTTACTCACCATATAATATGTGAGAGGATACATCCAGGGCATCTGGTACCATTTTTGGCACATATTAGGCTCAAAGCATAGCATATAAATAGATCTCTCCCGGTCTTTCCCCTTAGTACTGTATCTCCTGGATAACTGAATCCATATGTAGTTATATTGTTAGTAAAGTTGTGTTAAGTGCTGGACCAATGCACTATTTTCCTGTTACACTGAGTTTAACCAACAGGAAAGACTAGATTTTGAAGCAAATAAAAGATTAAAAAAACCCAATTTGAATGCTCTATATCTTAGCTTATTTAGACTGGAAAGAATTAAGGAATTAAAAAAAATAAGAGAGAAAATTAAACAAACTCCCAAAGACTGATCAATAATATTCCTTACCACAAAGGAGTTTATTAGCATAAATATATTAATGATGTTTTAAGTCACAATGTGTTTGATTTTTTCCACTTTGTTAGTTATATAGGGCATCATCAGTAACTGCCAATATTTACAACCCAGAGTTGTGATCCTGTTGACATCCAGAGTCAAATTATACTTCTGCCAAACCCCTAATCACCAGTGCATTCCCAGCACATATAATCCAAATGATTAAAGCAGGTAATGATTTCTCCAAAATAACCACAAGATGCCCAAAGGATTTAATTTGCTCTATCTCAGTACCTCTTGCTATTCTAATCTATTACTGCTTTTGAAGTCAAGTCACCTATAATTTTCTTTTAGAATTACAAATGATAAACTTTGCTTTCTTATCATGTCATAGAACTCTGCTATTAATCATATTTTGGGGAAAAAAAAAAAAAAACCTTCAGAAGATGTAATAAGAAATTTCAAAGCCCCAGTAGATTTTCCACTATTGCAAATTCCCTGTATCCCTAAAAAAGCAGTGCATAATTGATTAATAAAAAGCTCAGTAATTTTGGTATTAATATGACCCCCTGGGAGGCCCCCATAATCACGACTAGCAGGACAGTCACAGCAGCGCTCAATTACATGTCCAGGTAAATAATTTGCAAATTGACAAACCCTGTAAGGGGATTTTCAACATTTCCACTTTGTAAATCCATGATAATGCCTCTCAGAGGTCAGACAAAGGCCTTTCCTATTTAGAGGTTCTGGTTTGTCAAAAATGCATTAAAGCTGTTATCAGAATTGTTTTATATGGAAAATATAGCATTTCAAATGCTGTATTTATAGCACTAATGCCCAACACATTAGTGCTATAAACATGTACACCAAATACATTGCTATATGATTGTCCATGTAACAATTATATTTCCAGAACTCAATTTGCCGTGCACTCCAGGGGACATGACCTGGTCCTGGGCACCGCAGTCTCCTTTCTCCCTGACCTGTCAGGATAGCACTGTGACTGAATGTGTTTGCTCCTAGAAGTCTTTGGAGAGCACAAGACCCGTCCTCCCTCATCCTCATTGGGTCTAAAAATAAAAGACCCTGTGTCTAGTCTGCTCTAGTGACTCTCATTAAAAAGAAAATGCTAAGAAAGCACACATTGCAATTACATAGAGGAATCTAAATCATCAAATCATTCATCCTCTTTAAAAGTGCTCTTTTCTAAAACACATTTCTCCTCAGCCTGACCTCACTGAAGATTAGGGACTCCATTTAGTAGAAACTGGAACGGGTACTGTCAGTCACACCTCCCAACTCCATATATACATATATACACTTTGTTTTTGTTTTGTTTTTGTTAAGTAGCTCTAATTCCTTTAAATTTCCTCTATGGAACTTGGTCTATTTTTGTCTTCTGAAACACTGCAATGATCACATTCAGTGTTGGAAGTTAAAAGACAGTAAAGAAATAATGAGATTTACACATTTTATTTTAATTTTTACACTGTTATTTCTTTTGTGAGGATTGCTATATGCACTGACGGTGAATTTGCCCCTCAGCTTGCATGTATTTCACAGCACCCCATCACCAGCATGCTAGCACCCTTTACCACCGCTTTGTTCCCTCCTTGCTTCTTTCCCCACTTCCCCTCCCCATTTACATGTTATTTTAACCAAAAAATATATGTGTGACATAATGCAAAGTTCTCCTTTAAAGAAATATTTTATTTGCCTATCTTTTTATAAGACACTGTAGAAGATACAAAGTACAAGAAATGGGCTTTCATGCAATGTCAATATAAAAAGAGTACATGGGAAAATGAACAAAGGGCAAAAACAAAACTTTTCTAAAAGGTGAATAATAATAAGCACTCGGTAGGCATATAAAATCTATCACCACACACAAAAAAGACTATCACATAGTAGTCAACAAAACGCATATTCAAATAACGAGACACTACTTTTCTTTGATCAATCTAGCTCTTTTCAAATGATAGCAGGGATAGTGAGGGTGCTGGAGAATCAGCTTTTCTGCAGGTGTAAATTGATGCCCCTTTCTTGAGAGCAATTTTACAACATGAATTAAAAGACTTAACATTTCAAGCTCTAACTAAGTCATTCCACTCCTAGGAATTTATGCTAAGGAAATAAATAATCATGGCTCTGTAGAAATACAGGGACACTTATGACGACCTTGTTTATAATGGTAGAAACTGGAAATAACCTGAATGTCTGAAAACAAGGAGACTGGTTGAACATAGTTTAATATGCCCAAATGAAGGAAACCATGGTCCATTAAAATGAAGTTGTAAGGAATATTTAATAACAGAAATATTTTCCAAATTTTTAAGTTCAAAAATACAGGTAACGAACCACTAGTCATAACGTAATACTATTTTGTTTAAAATAAATGTGTATAGAAGAGAGTCTGAACGGATATACTCTGTAATACCTGCAATAGTCTATCTAGATGACAGGGATACAAATAATTTTTTATTTTTTAACATAATGTGTATCTATTTTCTGAATTGGCTAAATTGAACAGATACTACTTTTTATAACTAGAAAAATAATATTTACATAGTAAAGAAATACACCTCGATTCAAAGGAGTTTACAAAATTCTGCAGTAGATGAGAGGTTAAACTATTTTCTTGATGAGCATAGGTCCAGGTAGAGTCGGGGGAGAGATGCATAGTGAAAGTCACAATTTTTAGCATAAAGGTATTAATTGAATGTGGACCTAAAATGATTTAACTTTTGAATATTTATAAGATTTTTCAATTAAATAAGTTCACAGGATTTTGAAGAAACAAATGTTATTATTCTTTTTTTATTAAAACTATAATGATTATAATGATATAGAATCTTATATAATTAACCTGTCCATGCTTAAGGTACAACCCTAGAAGGTATGTAAGTTTCTAAGAGAAAAGGTCAAATGCTGCCATCTAATCTAGCACAGGCTTTTAACGATGCTGACCAATGGACTCAGCAGTCTTTTTAAGTCTGGGTGCAGATGTTCATCTGAGGGCCATCTCCTCTGGTATGTGGGCTGGGTTACGTGGGATTCTCATTACCTATATACTTCAGTGACCAGTGCTTTTCCCCCAGGCCCAACTAATCCCCAGAATAGGGCTGTAGGAACAGTAAATCTGGATATAGGAAGATACAAAAGACAATAAAAATCATTCATAATCTCAATATTCCAAGAGAATCATTAACTTCTTGCTGTATTTCTTTTCTCACTTAGCGATAATTATGACTATTTGTCCATTTAGTACTTTGTCATTTGTTAGTCTCTCTTAATATACTTTTCCAGTGATAGCACAGTGCCCCTTCTATCTTGTAGGTGACCCACGACTGATGTAACTTCTATCCTATTGTTGAATGTCTGTTGGATGATGAACGTCTGACACATTTTTTTTCTACATGTAACCTATGACTTTAAGGTTAATTCTTAGCAACTGGATTGCTGGTTCAAAGGGTAGGAATATTTAAAAATTTTTGATAAATTCTGTCAACATTTTCACACTGTTTACAAAGAATGCCAACTCTGATTCTTGCCCTTTTCAGCACCCATTTATCATTCCCCCCATTTTTCTAGAAAAGCGATATCTTATTTTTCTTTATATATATTTTACCACAAGCGATAATATCATCAGAGTTTTATATATTTTTGGCCATTAGTGTTTTTTTTCTGTAAATTACATATTTATTTTATTTGTCTTTTTCATTGAGAATTGAGTGTTTCCTTTCAAATTGGTCTGTGTAATAGGAATTTCAGCCTTTGAACCATTATATAAGTTAAAACATTTCCCCTAGCTTTTATTTAAGGTAAATACATAACATAAAATCTGTAATATTAACCACTGTAAGTTCACAATTCAGAAACATTAGGTTTACAGTGCTATATGTACACTTCACCACTATCTACTTCCAGTTTTTTCATCATTCCAAACAGAAACTGTTTTTAAGAAATAAGTCCCCACTCTCCACTTTCTCAATCTTCTAATCCACTTCCTGTCTTCATGGGTTCGCCTATTGTAGATAGTGTATGTACATGGACTCAGAAAATACTTTTCATGTTTGTATTTGACTTATTTCATTTTTCATGCTTCCAAGATTCATCCCATGTTGCAGCCTTTATCAGAATGGCATTTCTTCCCATGGTTAAATAACATTCCACAGTTTGTATTTACTACATTTTGTTTGTCCAGTAATTTGTTGATGGATACTTGGGTTGTTTTCACCTTTTGTCTATGGTGAATGCTGCTGCTATGAACTTCTATATACAAATATCTATTTGTGTCCCCACTTTTTAAAGTTTATTTTAAAATAATTTTTTAAAATAACATTACATTCTAACATATTTTGGGTACGCATCACTATAAATCAACATCTTTGAGTCTCCATTTTCAGTTATTTTGTATATATACTTAGGGATGAATTTGCTGGGTCATATGGCAACTCTGTGTCTAACTTTTTGAGGAACATCAAATTGCTATTAAGCCTTGTAATATCTCTAAGAGCAGAAGCTATATTCTTCCTTAATGTGGTTGGAAGGTTCATGATGTCCATTTTCCTTTTAAAAACAAAAACTTTTTTTTTTTTTAAAGGTACAGGCAGGCATGAAGGCAAGTAGGCAGGCAGGCAAAGAGAGAGGAAGAAGAAGCATTTTATTTATTTTTACATTAGTTGTACATTTTGGTTGTTCCCCCACCTCAAGGACATGAACCTGGGTTGAATGATTCTGGGTCCTCGGGATGTGTGTGGACTGCACTCATGGATGGAGGCAGCAGAACAAACCATTACCCCACCAGCACGTGCCAAAACAAACACATCTTGAGTAAAAGTCAGAAGTCTTTTCAGTCTCTCTAGTGACTTATTTGCTGAATAGAAGACAATTCTATCATAGCAGAGTGGGTTTGCTATTTCTGTTGGCCTAAATCTAGGTGCTATCATGAATGATCCTTGGAACTTAAACAATCCTTAGCGGCTACTAACCTTTTGTTTGTTTTTAATCAAATTATTTTGTCTCATGAGGTTCTTCTATTTTACTTACGGTACTGTAACCAAGATTTCATTTGGGTAAAGTATAAATATGAAAATACTAGCCTTTATACTCACTGGTCATGGAATGTGTATGTGTGTGTGCCCACACAGACCTATCTGAAGTTAGTTCTTGGAGGTGTTTATTTGTATCTAAGGAAACTTTAAAAGGTAAGATTTTCTTCTTGGTTTTCCAGAAATTTTTTTCCCATTTTTTTAAAACAACCAAACCTTGAGAGTGAATTGCTACTGTGGGTTTGAAGTGTTAAGATCTTAATTTTAAGTTGAAGAGAAATTTAAATTTACAACCTTCCCAAAAGAAAACTATTTCTTCACCTTATTGAAATCTAAGACCATTTCTTAGAAAAATTCTATGACTCTCAAAGAAAACTGATTTACTCGTATTAAAATATCAAATGATGAGTTAATTAGGATTAAAAACCAAATGAGGAATTGATCTCTTTCTAAAAGATGGGTCCTTTGGATAGTGAAAATTATTTTGATTGGATTCTATAATATACATCCTGGTAAACTCAAATAATAGAAGCAGCAGCAGAGAAGGAAAGTAAGACAGTCTGATTGAGAGAGACCTAATACCTTTCGTTAGTGATACAATAAAAAGAATACCTAATTTGGCTATAGAAGACTTGTCTGAGTTTGAATTCCAACTCTATTCATACACTATTAGTGAGCCCTTAGGCAAGCTGGCTTTTCTGAGCCTTAGTGTCCCCCTTTATAAAACAGGAACTTAAAAAAATCCCCTAACAGAGTTGAGGGGAGCAGAGTGCTTTTAATACTATCAAGTTCCATATCTGTGGTTCTCAAGTGAACTGTGGCCTTCAAAAAGGCAATAGGCAATGTCTGGAGACATTTTCAGTTATCACACTTGAGAGAGGGTGAACTCCTGGGTTGAGACCAGAGACACCGCTAGACATGCACAGACTAGTGCCTGACCACAAACAATGATCCAGTCTAAAAAGTCCAAAGCCCTGCAGCCCAGCAGGGCTGTTCAACTCTGTTCTTCATCGTTGTATGATTATTATTTACTTATATTTAGTGAGCTACTTTACTGCTGGGTTTTTTGTACATAGTTCAGGGTCTTATTGAGAGCTTTCTGCTTCAATCAGACTCCAAGTAACGGAACACGACAACTGCTTCTTTAAGTACATGACTCTATCTAGCTTATCACTCTCCTCTAATCAGCATGCACCAATCACCTGTCTATTAAGATTAGTAACCCAAGACTTGAACATAAGAAACCTACCACATCAGATTTCCTCAGCTGTGTTCCCCCAAAACTCCATGATATTTGAAATGGTGAGGAGTTTCAGTTCTGCACAAGAAGACATCTGGTTGTCAAGCAATAATGGGCAGGAAAACTGTTGGACAGTTGAGTGCTCGTGTAGTTGCCCTGTAATCACCATTAATGAGTTTTGTTGGAAGATATCTTAGAAGCTCACAGAAGCAAACACAGGTCTCTGACCAAGTTAACTGACTTATTCATATGTTGCTGCTTTTTCCTGTCCCAGCTACTCCCTTTGAAAATGAGACTTGGGAAGGGAAGTCACAATCACAAATGAGGATGGAGGTCTTCTGGTACCAGCTCTCATCAATGCTGTTTTCACTGATGGGACAGAATGTCACTTTTTCCCTATCCAGGTGAAGAACGCTAAAGAAAAAGGACAGATACTTTTTTTTCCTATGTCGTGGACACACAACTTTATTGCACATGTTGATAAATGAAACAGAAAATATACTACTTCCCAATTACCTCTGAAAAGCCCAGTTGGGTTAGTCAACTCTTTTTTTTTTTTTTTTAAACATTGAAACAGTTAACTCAATGTTGTTGTTTTTTAAAAACCTATTCACACTAGCTGTTTGATTCACTGTGTCTAAACATATAAACTGATCTGATTGGCTAAGTCAGTCAATAGTTGAAGAGAGATCATTTGAAGATACGATGCTCTTTTAGTTCCAGGGAGATATAACCTTAAGATAACTCAAAATGAGTCACAAAATTATGCATTTCTCTAAAATTATACAGGCAATTATGAATACCCCAATTAATAAAAAGAGAAATACCTTTATTTGCTCAGTGGACAGGCATATGAAAAACAAGGACAAGGACACAGGTTTTTCAATAGGCATATGATTAAATCTAGAATAATTCAGTCAGAAATCCTATTCAAAAAGAAGGCTATTTAGTTAAATGAAATCACCCTCTGTGTTCAGTGGATGCAGAAGGTGCCGTAATTTCTCTGCTAGATAAAGGAGGAAGATCTTGATGTCTAAACATACACACAAGTAAGAATTTTTAAACATGGTTATCAGATAGGAACTTGGAGCACATTTTTAATGACAGGGGGAGGCTACTGAACTTCGATCATTCTTAGCTAAGTTATCTAAAACACTTCAAATACTTTAAAATAAAACTAATCCCTGCACTGGTGGGTTGAAAACTTTTCCTATCCCCAGGGCACTAAAATAATACCCTTTCGAACAGTAGGTGAAGTATTTTAGGCGACAGCTCTTTAGTTATAACAAGGCAAGTCAATTTTTAGGAATTAGGGATGCTAATCACAGTGTCTCAAGATGTGTCTTGCTGGGGAGTGAAATACAAGACCACAGACAGATACGACTGCAGTGCTGTGCTCCCTCGAAGGAGATGTAAATGGGAGGAAACTCAGCTTACTGGTCCCGCCACGGCTTGATATGTCATAAAGGTCAAGATAATTGGCCACATACAGTAAGATCAACACCATTCGTTTTTCCCTAACCTAGCAGATCAGCGTAGAAACTCAGCTTCCAGCAGGGCTAAGTGATGGCTAGCCCAGATGGAGGAGGAGAAGTTCTGAAAATATGCACGTAAGAACACAAGGCACTGTAATGATGCCATCGAATTTAGCATTAAATATATTTTACAATCAACTGAGATACTGCAGGTTGCCCCCAAATGCATGAAATGCTTCCAGGATTTTACTAGACTGCATGCTCTTTCATGTTTATGCCTTTCTAGTGTTTTTGTACTTTAAAAGCCTTCAACATTATAAATGTACTGGTGTTAACAAATGAAACAGCAATAAATGCAATTTATGATTTAATGCCATCATGCAAGTATGCCTATTTGATCATTCAACTTCCCGAAAACATCCCAATTAATCTTATAACCCAAAGCTAAGGCAAGTCTTGACTAAAATAAAAGGTGTCAGAAATGCACATAAAACTAATATAATTGAATTGTAAAAGTTGCCAAATAGATTAAGAGCTTTATGTCCAACAGGAACCTATGACAGAGGGTCATCAAATGTGATTACAGAAAGTTCTCAGGCATACATTTACTTTAAAATGTGAAAAACATGATTAAGACACCAAGTGAACAAGACTATCAATTTGTGTAACCACACAATTATGTGTCGACCTCATGAATGTGAGACCCACACAGCTGCATAGGGTACCATGTGTGTTTAAATGTTATATGAGTGGTATCTTAAAATTCTTAATACTTTTTTATAAAGATCTCCAAATTTTCATTTGCACTAGGACCCACAGACTAAGTTGCCAATCCCACCAGTCAGAACAATTTAATCCCCACAGCAGCGTCCCTTAGAATTTTGGGTAAAACTCTTCATAAGAAATATCACCCTCAAAGGAAAACCTAAATGGAACAGGAGATATCTTTGGTGAGCAGGGAACACATTTTGTGGAAGTGAAATTATAAGACAAGCATGTAGGTAGAACATAAATAATTACGGATTTTGAAGAAATGATGATTGAGTCTTTCCACTCCGGGGAAGTTGAGTGAAAATCAGAATGCAGAAAAGTAGCTCTTTGCTTGTTTAGCCAGAAGTGACTATGGGGGAAAAAAAAATCCAATGTCTGAACCATAGGACACTGAGGAGTAAATTAATCTGAGTTCTTTTCTAAAGTTCATTTAAAAAGACTAACTGGAACTGTTTCAAAGAGAACAGTTAAATGCCTGCTGACATATGTTCAAGTCGGTCCTAATTAGCACTCGGAGTAGGTTTGTCAGAGTGTTTCAGAGAGTAAGAATGAGCATAAAACTACTCTCGAGTATTAGCAGTGATTAAAAATATGCTCAGTGGGTGGAGTGGTGGAAGTGGTGGAAGTGGGTAAGATTATTTATTTTATGAAATAGAAGAGCTAAGCATGAAGAAAGAACTTGCAAGTGAAAAAGTGGGCACTTTCGAGGGAAGTGTATGGGAAAAATAACCAAAAACAGTATGAAAAGAATGTCAGAGCCTACAAAATGCTCAAAGGAGTCAGTAAGGACTTACTATATGGGCACTAATGAACACTGATAAGCTCTCCAGGGTTTAAGACCTAAGGCTATTAGTGTATTAAATGCTCTCACACTTGTTCACGATAGGGTTTATCCAGGCAATCCTTCCTCCAGGAAGGTAAGTTGCACTCAGATGCAGAATAATAACTAGTGCACGTATGCTGCATCATGGTTTAATACACGATCTTTTACATAAAACCTTTTTATTTTTATAACATCTCTGCAATGTGAAGAGCATAATACCACTTGACAGATGAGGCTCCAAAAAAGGAAAGCGAATTCTCTCAGAATATTTTAGAAAGTAATATAATCTTACTTTTAAAACTATGCTTTTCCCACCATAAATGTAGTGACTGGCATGTAATATGTTCTAAAGTTAAAGTTAAAGGTCAGTACAAATAATAACAACACTCCTCTGAGGTCTATTCTCCCACCTTGCTTCCCTGCTTCTCTCCATCAATTCCATAAGCTCCCAGCTGAATTCTAGTTTGTAGAAGACTATCAGCACACCTCAAAGTTTACTAGATACACCAGCATTACACAACATTTTTCAGAAATGACCTGTGTAATGTGCCCATTCATCAGATTGATCCTCTCTCCACTTAAGCTTTTCGGAAGATGGGGGATAATTGAGTATGTGACAGAAAAAGCTCTCTTGTGATTTTCAAAGCTATCACTGGTGTCGTGGGGAAGTTTGCAGGAAATAAATATTAAGGAAAAATGTGATGTAGAATAAGGCCTGGTTTCATGGGTATTTACCTCTGTCCTTCCTCTTTCCTTCCCTTAGTCTCTAAGTGTCTATTTCATCTCCAAAACACTCTAGTAAAACTTAGCTTTTAATTGAGATGCTAAGAACTTTCAAAGACCTTGCATTTTAACAGGGAATTTTGTAAAGGGAAAATAAAAGAGGGAGGATGAGAATGTTAAGAGGGGCATGGGGAAGCACTGATAATTTGTCTACTGTGCATTTCTACTCTCCATTCTGGAGTCTGGGTTTCCAAGAATCAAGATTACTCCCAGTCTCCAGTCTCCCCACTTCCAGTTTGTCCATAAGAGAATGTCCATAAGAGAATGACAACAAAGGCTTGTCACCCTTTGTACTACACATCACTGATAGTGCTCTAGACTGTAGTTAGTGCTTCACTGAGGCCAGAAATGTGAAACTATGAGTTGCTCAGGCCATCTGCATGACAAACAAGATTCTCCTTTTCTACACTGCATTTTGGCTGGAAAATACATTGAGAAATTTGGGCAAGAAGCTAAAGATTGCAACAACTCTTTTCATCTCTGACTTTCTGATCAACTCATTGTATTCAGATTCCTATTTCTGTCATGTTACTGATAATGGCCTCACCAAGGTCACCAACAATCTTATTTCTTTCTTCTTGAAATATCTTTGTTCTTTCACTTTCTTGACCCTCTATGCTCCTGATTACTCACCTACCTCTTTGCTACCCATTGCTTTTGCTTCCTCTGTCTGTCCCAGTAAGGGCGGCATTCATTCCACAGGGATTGATTTCTTGACCTTTGGTCTCTTCCTCCTCTATATAGTCTCTTTGGATGTCTTTACATATTACCAAAGCTTTCGTTACTGTCTATGGGCTAAATCCAAGGATCCCATCTCAGTCTATTTTTCTGCACCTGAAATTTACATTTATAGTTATACCTGCCAACTGAACATTACAACTAGTTTATACCAAAGATATCTAAAGACAGCATGCCTAAATGTGAACTATTCTCCCAGAACTATTCCATCTCCTTTTTCTCTGACCCCATGAAAGGAAATACTACCACGTGAGAAACTTCAGCATGATTTTTGAATCTGTCGTGCCTCCTCTCATCTATTACTGAATTCTGTAAACTCTACCTCCGAAATTTCTTTCCATTTCATGCATTTCTCTTCTCCACTGCTGTACTCTGGTCCAGAAAGCTTTATCTCTTGCCTTGTATAATCATCTCTTGCCCAACCCCTTTGCTGTTTCACTAGAAAAAAAGGGTGCTCCCTACTCAGCAGTCCCTACTCCCTACTCAGCAGTCCATGACAGTGGTTACCTCAAACCCCAAACTCCACCCCCCCATACCACTAACCCAACTACTATTTACTAAAGAAGCCTGCAAGAGCAGATAAGATAAAGCCATAATCCTGCTTACTGCAAGAGTAAGAGTTAAGCAATTCAGTTATAAGTTGCTTATCTAGTCTCAAAATGGGAAGGCAGAAGAAGACATTACAGTATCACCTGAGACATCAAGGAGTTATGACATCATAAGAAGACAATAATGCTTTTCTAGAAACCAAATTTAAGAGATTAAAAAAATTATTTCTTTTTATAATGGATCAAGAGCTCAAATTAACAATCATAAATTCAAAGTGGAACAAGAAACATCAGAAAAGCAGTTCAAAGAGATATAATAAGACTTAGCAAATAAGTCAGAAAGACACAAGAGAACTCAGCAAAACAAGTCAGAGCTCAAATATAAAATTAGACACAAAAGGCAGAAATCGAAGCTTAAATTATGACACTAACAGACTCAAGATGTGAAGAACTCAATAAATAATGTCCAGTATTGCAGAAAGCTAAGAAAGTAGAATTAACAAAAGGAAACAGGTGGAAGAGGAGAGGTGAATTAATAATAATAATAATAATAAAAACAACACACACACACACACACAAAACACTGCAAGAGCTATCCGACTCTGTTAGGAAAGGCAACATAAGAATAATGGGTACCCCAGAAAGTGAAAAGAGAGAGAGACGGAAACTGAAAACTTGTTCAATAAAGTAATATCAGAAAACTTCCCAAACCTGGGTAAGGAACTAAATATACAAGTCAATAAGCCAATAAAATATCTGGTTATCTAAATGCAAAGAGATCTATATAGCAAGACACATAATAGTAAAACCATCAAAAGTCCAAGACAAAGAAAGAATATTAAAGGTGACCAGGGAAAAAAGCAAGTAACATAGAAAGGTACTCAATCCTATCAGGCTATCATCTTACTTCTCAGCAGAAACTCTACAGTGAGTGAGATGACATTCAAAATACTTCAAGACAAAAACTTTTAACCAATGATACAATATCATACAACATTCTCAGATATGAGAGGGAAATGAAGGCTTTCCCTGACAAACAAAAACTGAAAGAAGTTTGCTACCATGATACCTCCCTAATGTTGAAAATTCTCTTATCTAAATAAAAAATAAAAAGAAAGTTCACAAAAATTAAACAAGGCAATAGAACTAGAATACCAAAGTCAAAATGGCAGTAGCAAGTCCTAATATATCAATAATCACCCTGAATATAAACAGACTGATTTACCAATCAAAAGGCACAGAGTGGCTAGAAGGATTAAGAAACAAATACCCAGTGTATGGTGTTACAAGAAATTCACTTAAGCTAAAGAGCCAAAGACTTAAAGTGAGAGAATGGAAAATGGTACTCCACATGAATAGAAAATTTTAAAAGGCAGGAACCACTAATACTCAGATCAGATAAAAGTCTTTTAGTCAAGAAAGCTAACACAAGAAGAAGATGGACATTACATAATGATAAAGAGATTAATACAACACTAATACATAATATTTAATACATACACTCAACACAAGAACATCCTAATATCTGAAGCAAATATCAACAGATCTAAAGGGACACCTGGACACAGTAGGAAGCTTCATACTCTATGTAGAGCAATGGAAGATCATATTGACAGAAAGTCAGTAAGGAAACAATGGCTTAAATGACAACCCATCTTTAAGAGGAAGAAACTGAAGCATAACATTTAAGTAGTTTGTCTCACAGTTTGTAATTGCCAGAGCAAGGAATTGAAAGCAGATGTATCTAACTTTGGAGCTTTCCCACCAGTGAAATATATATATATATATATATATATATATATATATATACATTTATGTATGTATTTAATTGTGCTAGTTAGTACAAGAGATATGAGGTAGCAATTTTCTGAGCTTTACTTAAGGAGACAGTGTTAACAGTCATTAATGTACTACATAGAGTATATTATTATTGAATGATCAAGTTGACTGAGTGCCATACTTAATACCAAAAGAGAATGATTCTTGCTCTTTTGTAATTTATACACACAAATCCACAGCTCTGTTTGTCAGGTATGTTTAAATTTAAGAAAGGTAACTAAACTCATGAAACTATTTTAAAATAATGATCGAGAAGATTGATTTGCTGTAAATAAAAATGCTAAGGAATCTGAACTTTCTTATGGTAAATATGGAATCCATTTCCTCAAATATTTTACACAAATATGCATATATTATATTTCTATCTGTACCCTTCAATGTACTTTCACTCATTCAATCTTCAGTTATTGTGTCAGTGTTCTAAGAATTGGATATGAAATGGATGCCAACACACAGACTAAGAAGATAATTTGTGTAAGCAGGGACTTATACCCAACCTTGCTGTGAACTAGAGTTTAAAAAATGTATTATTTGTATACATCAAAACACGAAATATACATTTTGGGTACTGGTTGGTTATTTACAATTGACATAACGGAGGAGTCAAACATGATCTCAGCTGTTATAAAAACAATGCATCTGCTGTGTGAAAACAGATGCCAGGAAGAACCATGCTGAGGATAAAGGAAGGACATTGTGGGAAGCACAACTTTATAATAACTTGAGGCATCCCATCTAACGACATTATAATTTGGCTCTCACTTATCGGGTAATGCACCAGACAGCTTCAACTATCATTTGTCTAGCATCCAATAAGTATTGTCTTCCTTATAATAGTTAGCTTTGTGTGTTGGACAATGACTGAGGTGGGGAAAAACATCTAAGTCATATGAGAAATAAACCTTAATGACAACAAACAATTTGTCAGACATTCTTTTCCTTCAGCTTTAACATTTGGGTGCCATATACTGAATTAAATGATCTAGCCCATCTCATTCATCATCCAAACCACCGAACAAACTGTTAAGAGTCAAGCTTCTCTAGAAGATTATCTGACAGGTGATATATGAATCCATGGAGGGTTTTCATGATGAAGGAATGAACATTAAAGATGACAAGAGATGCGTCAGTCTTTATAATAATTCAATTGTATAACTGAATGTACATATTTCTGGCTAAATCATGGTGATAACTAAGTGTGCTTTAGTTTAACATGTAATGTGGGCTTAAGGGAAGTTAGGGTCCATAACACAACTGCATGGAAATTAATTACTAATGTCACTTTCTGCATCATTTATTCATTCACAAACATTTACTAAGCACTTATTTGTGTCAGCACTATTGATGTGCCAGTTTTATTTATTTATTTTTCAGTGGGGGGCATTTAGACAGTTAATGGTTCCTGTTCAGGATCAGCAAGCTAGTAAGCAGCAAATCAGGGGCTCAAGCAGAGTTCTTATAGCTACAGACCTGGTACTTTGAACAGTAAAACATGGTGTTTCTCAGCACGTGGTGATAAAAGGTTGGACTCCTACTCTGTTTAACCTGCATAATTCCTATAGCTACCTCCTGTCATCGTGAAGTTTGTTCCAGCACTCGAGGAAATGGCTGAATTTGTCAACTTGAATAGAGGATTTAATATAAAATAAGCTGCATATGAGCTGTAAACTCAAACCTTTAATTCTCTTTCAAATTGAAAAAACAGAGGCAGCACAATAAATGGATAGCTTTAAGCATTTCACGGAAGTGAGGATTCCACGCTTTAATTTTCAAGACTTGATTCTGCAGACTAAACTAATTTGGGGCTACTATTAGATCCCTTGGGTTCTGAATCTATTTAAATATCTGCTTCCAGATTTGGGGGATACACACACAGCCTATATGTTACCAAAGAGTAGGAAGATCCTGAGCCAAACTCAAGTCCTCAACTCAAACCTGAGCAAAGCTCAAGACTTAGACAAAGAAGACAGAGAAGTCGGAGGGAACACTTTCCAGAATTCATATTATGTTTTACATTCTGTGCTAGTTTCTTTAACATATATTATTTTACCCATCACAAAAATCCTACAGGGTATTATTTTCATTTTGCTGAAGAAGAAACTGAGATTTAGTAAACTATTTTCCCCACGTCACCAGCTGGTTAGGGCAGCGTGGTGGGTAAAGCCCTATCTACTTGATACTCGAGTTCTTTCAGCACAGCATTCTGCCTCGTGTCTACAATTTGTCTCTAAGTTTGCTACTTCAGCAATTGTAGAGGCTTTGGAACAGAGCTCCTTATCTCTTATTTAAATTATTCTCTTGCTCAGTCTACTTATCACAAGGAGGTTGGGCTTGTTGGTCTCTCAAGCTAACATTTTTGAAATAATGCTCGATTCTTTACATCCTTCGGTGGCTAAGATTTCCTGTTTTTTCTCTATATTAACTTTCATAGAGACAAAACTACTCTTTCCTAGACTGGTTTTAGAGTAAGCAGAGCTGATCAATTCTAAATATTAAAAATATTATTAAGAAGCTGCTTTCTATAGAGAGGTCATCAATTTTCAAAAAAATTAATATAAACTAAATTGCACAGAATTCTGCAATTATACTGACACCATGTAATCTTTCATTCACCAATATCAAAATATTGGCCACCAATTCAGCTGCTTTCCCTGTCATTTATTCTGAAAGGTTTTTCCTGATATCACTGAAAAGCGTGAGGCTGTCCTCTTTCTTAGGGCACAAAGTACTTTTATCCATATTTAAAGAGCTTGCACTATCTGCCATCTGGGTCATGTGTGTATATGAACATCATCCTCGCACTCCAGCAAGGTAACCCCATACCATACAACTAGTGCAGGTACAATTCCAGTTATCATAAATTATAGGAAAACTCCCTGCTAGCATGCATTGTGTAGAGAAAACCAGAAATGCATTGTCATGATGCATGTCTTTTTTTTCCCATTTATTCAATTCTAGGTAATGTGTTTCCCTTTCTAATCTAACACATTTTTCAAACTTATCAGGATGACGAAAGGACCCAACTTACAAAAGAGAAGTTTATATGTCTCAAAAGTTACCATGAATACAGTTTGAATGAGATCTGTATTAGAAAAACTACTAAACTCTTAAGGAACAAAATCAAAGGTGAATTTATATTAAAAAAAAAAAAAAAAGGAGAGACACTTTCATGTCCATGGATAGGAGGTCTTAGGTCTTACATGCAGATGATGACTAGGCACATGAAAAGATATTCATCATCTCTTATTAGGGAAACTGAAATCAAAATAACAATAAGACATCTCCTCACACCTGTGAGCATGGCTATTATCCAAAAGACAAGAAATAACAGTGTTGGTGAGGATGTGGAGGAAAGGCTACACTTACGTGCTGTTGGTGGGAGTATAAAGGGATGAAAGTCATCAGGAAAAGCAGTATGAAAATATTAGAAACAAAAAATTAAAAACAGAAATTCAATATGCTCTAATTATCTGACTTTTGAGTATTTACCTGAAGGATATAAAAATAATAATTTGAAGGGATAGATGCAATAATGTCTATTGCTGCATTATTTATAATAATCAAGAGCTAGAAACAATCTAACAGTCCGTCAACAGAATACTGGATAAAGAAGATGTGGTATATACACACAATAAAATCCTACTCAGCTAAACAGGAGACAAAAAATCCTGCCATCTGCAGCAATATTGGGGGCATTATACCTAGTGAAATAAGTCAGATGGAGAAACACATACAGTGCATAATTTCACTCCTATGCGGTATACAGAGAAACAAAACACATGAACTAAATAAAACAAACTTTTAGTCTAGAAGACCAAAACAATGGTTCCATAAGAGAAGCAGGAAGGGATTGGGTAAACTGGGTAAAAGGGGTTAATTTTATGGTGAAGGATAAAACTGGACTTTTAGTGGTGAACTTAATAGAGTATATACAGCTGTTGGTTTATAATGATTGCAAATTTGAAACCTATATAATATTATAATGCCATGTTACCTCAATAAAATTTTAAAAAATGAAATAGAGTAAAAAAAATGTCTTCTTAGTGAAGTAAAGATGTGTCGTTGCAAAACCTGAACAATGAGACTATGAGAAGGTTGTCGCTGTAATCCTGAAGCCAAGGCATCGCTCAAGGATCTCCAGTTCTGGTTAATTCTAATTAGACTACTCAAATATCAGATTGAGAAAAATCCAAAAGGTGCAGAATTTTGGCTTCTACAATTTTCATGGGAAAGATTGAGGATTGCTAAATTTATATTTCACCAAAATATGTTATTACAAAGACTAGCAGCTCTTTATCTTTGATTCCATAGACTAGCAGCTCTTTATCTTTGATTCCATAGATGAACAGGCATTTGGAAACAAGAAAGGAGGAAGACCATCATCTTATTTACAAGACAGCCTCTCCTGAACTAGGATAGTTACAGTTTCAGAGCAATATAGGCATAGATACAACTATAAATGTAGATAAAATATTCTAGCTACATAAAATACTACCTTAATTTTCCTCATTTCATTTTAGACAGGTCAAAACTGGAGCTTAGAAGAAACTGTGACGGTCTTCACACTCTTTACAGAGGCAATGCCTGACCACGACCACAAGTTAGTGGCTGTTGGGGTTGAGACCAAGTACCCAGGCTGCGGAAGGCTACTAACAGTTTTCCTTTTACCCACCCTCTGCTTGGACTCGGGGAACAAAGGACCTAAGGAAGTGAGGTGAATCCTTTCCTACACATAGAACTGAGGGCCACAGTGCGGAACAGGTAGAGGGAACAGAATACAAATAGAAGAAACATTCTGAGGAAAACAGATGAATGTATTTTAGTTCCCAAGAACATTTTCCTCCTTCTACATTAATCCCCACTGCACATCAACAACACAGGCTAAAAAAGGATTATGAAAAGAGCCAATCCATGATTAGGGGAATTTGATGAGCATCTAATATCTTCTCTGATACAGCATTTAATTCTCATACTCCTTTGAGGTAGCATCCATGGAATGGAAATATATTTGTTGAGCTTCGATTATATGTTAGGCGGTGGGTTTAGAGTTTTTCACAAACTTACTTCTATAATCCTGACAAACTTATTTTCTTCATATCACAGACAAGGAAACAAGCCAATGGTCACACAGCAAATAAGTGGAGTCAGAGATCAAATGTAATGGGGATTTGTATTGGCCCCTGAAGTGGAGATTCATCAAGAAACTTAGAAAAGGGTATATTTCTGTATTTAATTCAAATATATACATACGCATGCATATCTTTGAAGAAAATAATCCATATTGAGTTATATTAGGCTATTTTCTTAAGTTAAAAGTTTGAGTCATATGAAATTGTCATTTTTGTAGGTCAAAAGTGATTGAATATTTGATTGCAGTTTGATCTGTAAGTTTTACTAATCCAGAATTTTATGCCTCTACCTTGATAATAAGTTAAAGACTATTAAGTTAATAGGAAAGGTGGCAGTGATAATAATAAGAAAAATATTAGTAACAAGATTTATCAAACATTTCTTCATTTTAAAAAAGAAAGCATTTCTACGATATATTTTATTGTGCAATAAGTATATTCATTAAATTTACCATCATAATCATTTGAAAGTATACAGATGAGTTATATTAAGCATATTCATGATGTGAAACATTTCTAGAACTTTTTCATCTTGTGAAACTAAAATTAAATCATTAAACAGGGGACCCCTGAGGAACCATGATGACAGTGGTCTCACATCAAGAGACTTTTGCAAAAGACTTCAATTCAGAACTTTGTGTGCAATTCTTCATTCCCTTGTGACTTAATAGATTTTAAAAAAAAAATTAGCTTTGTTGGAATATCATTCAAATTCATTTATCCATTTAAATAAGGGTATAATATAATGTTTTTAGTATATTCGCAATGCTATGCAACCATCACCTTTATCTAGCTCCAAATTATCACCTCCAAAGGAGACTTTGTACCCACTAAGTAGTTTCACCCCATTCTGTCCTCTCCCCAGACTTAATAATCAACACTCTGCTTTCCATTTCTGTGAATTTAACTGCTTCAGATATCTCATACTTCTACCACTTTTGAGTGTACAAAATCTGCAAGATGCCTTACATGCTTTATTTAATTCTAGCAAAAACTATGAATTAAGTACTATTATCCTCATTTATAGTTAAAGAAATAATAAAGGTAGGGTAGATATGAAGTTACATCTGAAGCCAGTCTATTTGTACATTACTATATATGTTCAAATTTACTATACCCAAATTAGTTAACAATGAGAATAATACCATAGAGATTTCATATAGATATCGATCTATAAATACATATATTATATATGACTGACTATTGAGTGTGGTGGTGGAGGTGATGGTGGTGATGGTGGAGGTGATGGTGGTGATGATGGTGATGGTGGAGGTGATGGTGGTGATGATGGTGGTGATGGTGATGGTGGTGGTAACAATGGAGGAAGAGTATTTCCAAACATCCAAGTTGTGGAACCTAATAAGCACTTGCTTAAAGACTAATCAAAAGATGTGACAGAATCCTTCTTTTAATAAAATAAAATGTAAAAAAGCGAGAACTTTGAGGGAGAACATGCAAATGCTTATGGAAAACAATTCCTGTAGAGAAGGTTTTTGGTTAATTTTTCTAACACAGCAAAAAAAAATGACAGAAACCACATAAAACTAAAATGTGGACAGACTTTTATATAAACAAAGATATCTGAAAACATTGGTGTGGGAAAGGACTTAATTATAAGAAAAGCAACATTTTATTCTGGAATAACATTGACAAACTTAATGGAACTCTGGGGAAAACAGAATGTTTGAAATGGGTTAAAATGCTAGATGGGATATTATTTAGTGTGTTGCTTAGAGTTAGCTCATAAAACAAGAGAAACTGATGGAAGAATAAATGAAACCTTTCTCTTTTCAACACTTACAAAAGAATGAATAAGCATTGGTTAGGAGACAACATAAGTTCTGGCTACATTTCACATTTTTTAACAGACACAAAATTGGAGAAAAGTTATAATAGAGACTTTGTCATTCATAAAACAAATGAAAATTAAAATGACAGAATGGCAAAGATATCTGCTTAAAAGAACATAAAATATTATATTATTCAAATAGGATTTATCTTCAGACTGAGGTCCCATTTTTATAAAAGTTTTTTTTCATTTTGAAGGAAAAGTACTTGATAAGTAATTTTTCCTTGAATAAATTTAATAAAAAGTAATAAATGTGAAGATAGTTATGTTTGATATACATTTATATAACTGTTATACCTTAACTAATAAAATGACTTTAGAGTTATAAAGAATATTAAAAATGACATGTAATTTCACCTTTGTTCCCTCTGATCTATGAGTAAATACCTTTGTTGTTACTTTTTTTATTTTCATCAAAACTCCTCCAGTAAAAAGTTTTCTTTTAGTGCATGGAACTTTTCAGAAACTTAATATCTCTAGGCTCCAATATACTTAAATATTTCTTTAGCCATTTTGTTTGAACTTGAACATGAGGCAATGAAATGCTTGCTCTGTAGATGTAGAAAAGCTAATGTCCAAATCTGATTTCAATGAGTTTTGACCTTCTGAGATTTGTCAACCACCCAGATGTCAAATCTTTCTTTTTCTTTTTTTTGAAAAAGAAATGTATTCAATTTAATGCAAATCATTCTGTCATCTTTCAAGAATAAAAAGATTAAATGAATCATGGATCTTAATTTTTACCTACAACTACCTAAAAGAATGTTTTAGAAAATGTGAAGAAATGATCACATTTCAGTGCTGGGTAAACCCTTTATAATAATCAAATCCTTCCCTTCATTTTACAAAGAAATAAGACCAGAGACATGCCCAGATAGAACACAGTTAGGGTTATAGGCAAAACCCAAATACAGCTTTTTAATAACCACCTAATGCCAGTTTCAAACTGCTACCTTCCTCATGCTTGTCCAGATTCTAGACAATAAGAGGTTCTAACTGAATATGCTACATAGTGTCATTTTTTGGAGGAAGAACAGTCCAGGATATTGAAGTGAAATGATAGTGATTCTTGCACCACGATGCATGACCATGACAACATCATGATTCACATAAGGGAAGGGCCAGGGTCTCAGTTTCAGCACAGTGGCAAGAGCACTGAATCACTGCACCCCAGACCTGCCCTGGGAGGCTGGCTGATTCACGGACTCTCACTGCTTCTCCGTCTGCAAAATGGGAACACTATCCATTCTGTGCAGAGGAAAGTACAGAACTAGATAAACCATGCGAAAGGACTTCAAGTCTTCACATTGTAGGACGCCGGCGCAGCCAGGCTGCATGCAGAGACCCGCTTCTGTAGGTAGGCTCCACTTGCCCCAACAATAAAGGACCTTGAGACACTGACTCAGGGACTGTGGAACGCAAACCCAAGAAAACACAAATATAAAAGGCAAACCCACTCTGAAGCTTGGAATAATAAAAGGAAGGAACACACCCTGGCATCTTTGATGCGAGAAGAAATCATGTCTTTTCGAAATTACAGGTAGATGCGTTCCCCTTCTCCCCACCCCCTCATACTCTTTTCTAGCACATTTTGGGGAGCTATGGAAAATGAATAGAAGAGACAAAAAAGTACTTTGCCCGGCAGGAATACAAAATTGTAAAAGCACAGACAGCACTACAGAGGCGCGCTGCCATTCACTCACAAAGAATTTTGTGCATGTAGATGGCTGATTAATTGCCGGCCCGCCTAGACGAAGCTGCTACAAGCCAGATACTGCCAGCATGCCATCGGTTACCATGGAAATGCACCAGGTTCCTGTTTCTGACAAACCCTTGAATACTGGATAGATTGTGCCATATGTAAATAAGGCAAATTAGTTTTCCTATATCTTCCAGACAAGGTTAGACGAAAAGAAAATAGATCTGTTTAAACATACTCTCTAACCTCTTAGATGTGACGAATGAGAAAGAGGAGCTTCATTCTCAAGAAACTGAACTTAGATTGTGACAACTGAAAGGCACTTGGGAAAAATGACCAAAATATGCAAAAGACATTGCTCATGCATAGAAGGACTTCCAAGTCAGTCAGGCAAAGGTACATTTATTAGACTTTTGTTTTGTAACCAGAAGATGTATCTTGTGCCCTGTTCTTCACGCAATTATAAAAATGTCAAACAGTTATTGCTAGGGTATTTATTAGATTATACATTTTATATTCTCATCAGACCATTTTCACTTATAGCTCCATCCCTGGAATGCACAGGCTGAATACTGTGTCCCAAATCAGCATAACTTAAAATATTTGACCCCACTACGAAGGATATTTTCTTTGGCATTATATTTACGAGGCTTTCTTAAAAAATAAAACAAAACAGTTCTTGCCAGCAGTAGGAGGCTCTACAGCTTTGTCCATGTTTTCATAATAATTTATAATTACCCAAATTTTATGTTATTTAAAAAAATCGTATGATTAGGAGATCCTAAAGTAATGGCAACTCAAATTCCATATATATTTGATGATGCAGAACTACTCTGATGGCCACATGCAATTACATACTTTTAAAATTTAATGTGTACTTAAACAGTGAAAATGCCAAAAAGAACTGAGTACTTTTTATTACACAGCATCTTTGAGTAATTTTAAAATGTACATTTCTCAAAAAGAAGTTTTATATCATCTCCATTATCTCATCAGTTTCAAATACATAAATTTTTCTTTATTTTCAGTTTATAAAAATTATTCGATTTTCTATGAATAGTTAGAGATGAAATTTCTACTTTTCAACTCAAATATTCGTATACTGTTCAAGTATGTCACTATATATGAACAATAAAGATATCTATAATTATTCAAATTAATCCTTCCCTAAATTTAAATTAAAATTCTTTCCCATTTCTGAACAAAGGAAAGAAAATTTATTTCACATCTTAGACATGCTCAGAATTCCAGTTTGATTATAATATACTCATATCCCATTTCAATGTTTTAGAATTTAGTGATAAAATCTAGCCCAAAGGCTTCCAAATCTTAATATAGTCCTATAATTGAATATTATCCATAAATAAAGCTATCAAAATACTCACTTTTCCCATGTCATATTTGACATCTTTTCTTGCAGAAATATTCTTCAAATTCAATATGTGATATGTAAAATGAATGTTTTTCATAAAAACTCTTCAACAAATTTTAAAAGTGTATTATGTTTATACAACTTTAAAGAAGAAATCAAAGAAAATGATCTAAATCATTCTGGCTAGCATAAGCACCTATGCCTGAAATTAAGATGATTTTTCCTTCTGTTCTTCATTTTATTTTACTTCTGGAGACCAAAACAGGTAGTCACACTTCTAAAGTGATTTCAATCCCTTTATACAAAAATACATAATCTAGGAGTGACATTTCATTTCACTCTTTTCTTCATCATAAAATCAGACAGATTATGATTAAAACCACTGGAATTTCTTCCATGGTCATATAATAACGTCCACTTTTCTTATTAGCAATCTTCCCAAATTATTTAATTGTAAACATGTGTTTGAGGATTTAAGGAGACATCTGCATCCTAGATGCCAAAAATTTACCAGTGGAAAGTAGCTAAATTTCTCTTCAAGTTTTATTACAGTTATATTAAAAAGCTATCTTCCCAGTTATAAAGCACAGGTTTTACACATTAGGAATAGATTAGAAACAATGAGATTGGCTGCATCCATGTTTCTAACTCTATCATTTACAATGAATGTACCACTTCATACTTTAACCAGATACACAAATATTGAAATATTTTGTCTTATTGCTTAAAAATGGTAAAATAGGAATATTATACTCTGGAATAGTACCAGAATGGTATTAAACACCAGCTAGTTAACCAATGTGAGAAGGATAAATGCTTTCCAGGAGGAATATACACATTTGCTATTTAAGTTTTTAGAGGTAACATTACAGTATGGAAAGAACATTCATTTGTTCATTCATCAAGCATTCACTGTGCACCAAACATTTTACCTGGCATGCAAAGATCCCTGCCTCTTTGGAGCTTATACTCTAGGAAAAAAGAACACCCAAGTTCTACTTTGTTCTTTCACACGAATCCTATCATTTCCTTTTACTTGTATCACCCTTTTGATAATTTATAAAGTATATTCTTTAGAGGTTAGTGATTGCTGTATGCTTCTATGTTCTACTACATTATCAATTTCTCATGAGTATCAGTTCTGGGGTAGATCTTTCTCATCTCATCATATTCAACAGATAGTATGTTCTCCAACAATATCTGTTAAATAAATAATTCTCCTGGTCACCTGTACTATAGTTTTGGGCAAAGTGCCTAACTCTAGAAGATTTTGACATTTTCACCTATACATGGGGGTGCTGAAATAAGTCATCTTTAAAGTTAAATATTGTAATCCTGGCAGAGTAGTGGTTGGGTGCAGTCCTCATGCATTCCAAGGTCCTGGGTTTGCACCTGGGGCTGGCAGAAACCACCAAGATGAACAATTAAATAAATAAAAATGCTTCTTCCTCCTCTCTGTTTCTGTTTGCCTTTGTTCCTATCTGCACCCTTCTTTTTTTAAAAAAAAATTGTAATTCTATACTATTTCTTAATGCCATATGTCAGTAAACAAATGTACTCTTGTTATTTACCCACTTAGAAAGTTTTTATTCTGAAAACAGTATATGAAATGTGTTTTTACTCTTCAGGCCATCTTTTTTCAGGAGTGATTTTACAATGATAATCATTTTATTTTTCATGGAAAGTTATGCCCAGGTCTGATATTAAATCTTACTTTAATATATTACTTGCTAAATATACAAAACAGGCATGAAAATCATGGGTGGGCAAGGGGCGGGGATGAGTCCCTTTTGGAGTGTTAAATCAAGTGAATGAAGTAAGATAGTGGCAATAGCTTCTGAAAAAATAGATGATAATTTCTTTTCTCTAAGGCCCACACACGTATAGCTGTGTGCCCCAAACTCATGTGGATCATGGGTAATTTACAGACAGTGGGTGATGAGCCATAAAGAAAATGACCTATCCGTAATCTAAACATGCAGCAAAATGTTCAAATGCTTCAGACAATGCTAAAACACTAGAGAATTAGTTTGAAAGCAAATGTGAAGCATTTTACTACTTTATTGGCTTCATTTTACACTAGCCCAAATGAACATCCAGTGTTTGACTCTTAAGACACAGTATGCAATTTTCCATTGAACAGCTCATTAGAAGAGAGGGACAGTGTTCAATTTCTGAGAGTAGCCTGGCCAGTATGTGCCAGATGCTTAAATATATAAGTGAAAAACTCAGAAATTCAAGGTCTTACTTGAGATTTTCATCTATCATGGAAAATACTGCATTCACTTTCTTATCAGCCCAGTGACCGTCCCAATCTCCATACGTTGACATTGAAATAAAATTTCAAATTATTTTCATGTGGACATTCATGCAACCTATATCTTTGAAGACACAAAACAAAGAGATTTCAGGATACAAGTCATCAATAAGGTTCTTTCCTCCTATCTCCAGATAAAAACATGTGATTTGACTGATTCTCTCAAAAGACAAAAACAAATGACTGCTAACTGCTTTTCTGCTGGCTCAACACAAAGGCAGAGGAGTGAAAAATGCACATAGTTAACTGACTGTTGAGCTTCTGTTACACCTTCAACAAGCAAACCCTTAACAAGACTGTAGATTTCAGAGGGAGGCAGGGATGCGTCAGTAACAGAGATTCTAAAGAAAGTTGCTTATGTAATCAGGTGAAAGATAAGACCAAAAAAAAGAAAGATAAAATGAGGTCAAGATCTAGGGTATAATAACTGAAAACTTAAATTTATTTTTCTACTACAAAGGAAAGCTCATTTGCAAATACACATGCTTATCTCAAAAAATGAAATATTTTCCTTTCATTTTGTCAAGTGTTTCAGATGGAAATGTATTTGAAACCTAAAATAGATTTGTTCCATGTAAGTCACACTCAAAATTTTTTCAGCTGAAAATACTACACTACAGCTATTAACTTGAGGATGCGCTTTCTTTAGACTTCAGAACCTTGTTAAATCTTTGACAATACTATATTTTTCTTCCTCTTTATGTAAAATGTAAAAAATAAGGAACCTCTTTTCCATTTTAAGGGAATGCAAACTCAATTAAAAGTGTTTATCATTATAATTATTAATCTGAACTTAAGGACTCTCCTTTCTTCTGCTTGCTCTTGAACCATGTCCCAAGAGCAGTTGACTTAAGCAGGCAGATTTTCTCCAAAAGGCTCTAAATTGGACATCTTCTATATATCTGAAATATACTTGGCTATATTTAATGGCAAAGGAACTAGTAACTTGAAAATATTCTGACAGTGTTAATATAATTAAAAGGCAAAATGTTTTGTCTATTTTCTTATTAAAATCTTTATATCATAACATGTCCCTATAAATTTAATCTATGAGGAGAGCATGGTTTAATTTATTATACAAATACTACTACTGAGTGACATGATATCTGGACTATCGGAATATATGTCATTATCCCTAATCTCCTTATATGTCTGAGAAACCCAAAATCCTTCATTTTAAAAAGCTTTCTATGTGCAGGCCTGATACCTACCTATTTGCATCACTTTGGGCCTACTGACTAAGATTGGACTATCCATTTAGCATATGATATATCTACTTGCAAACCTGAAAAACATATTAGAGAAGAATTAGGCTTTTTTTTCCCCCCAGACTGTAATACAAATACATAATTAGTGGGATATATATGCATACCATTTCAGCATTTCCAGAACATTCACACTCCAGTGTTCTTCCCTTTAAATTACTCATCAGTGATGTCTGCAAAACCAAAAATAACATTTGGACTTGGTCAATTCTGTCAACAAATGAAGTATTTAAATGCTCTGACTCAAGTTAGAATTTGCCCTGCAAGCGAATTATAAACATATTTGAGTGGGGGGAAAATTCCCCATTCAAACAAATTCTCATGGTAATGAAAAAAACCGAGTAGGCATTTCAATATCTTTCTTACCCATATCCTAAGATCTTTGATAACGCCTCAATTATGAACCATGATGATAGTTGTATACTCATGGACTCTTGGCTTGGCTAACTTTCTCATGACAAGGGTTAAATTTGTAGAAGGTGCTTCACAATCATTGATTTATTTAGTTTTCCCAACATTCCTAAGAAGAAATTATAGATTACTCTATCCTAATAAAACACATGAAATCAGTATTATAATATATATATTATTATTATATACTATAGCATCTACTATATAGATTCAGGAAGTAATTGTACTCTTCATACTTAAAGATTTGTGCAAATATTTATAGACATACTAGAGGATGCTTCTCAGTTATGAGTCAAATATAAAAATAAGACATTTTAAAGCAAAAAACCTTACTTAAAAAAACCTTCCAATCTCATTTTCTAATACCAATATGTGTATCATTTCAACAGCTGTAATCTAATGTCCTTCAGACTATCAAGTGTTTGTATACTTCGTTCTAGTGTCCTTCAGCCAACGGCATATTCTCAAAGGCCATGCTTCTGCTGATGTTCTGTTGCAAACAGCTTCGTTTCCATTAATGACGCTGATTGGAATGACAAATTTCATTTTCTATGATGTAGTGTCTCTTTTTTGAACAAATGGTGTCATGCTATGTGGAAGAGATACAAATGTGTCACAAACATGAAAACAACTTAACGGTCACCATTTGTATTACACTTGGAGGGGGGAAAAAAAGAAAATAAAAGCTTAATTCTTCTTGAGTATGTATTTCAGGTTTCCAAGTAACTAACAGTAGGCACAGTGGGAACTGGGTAATCCATTTTTTCTGTTCTCTTTTTTCCCCTCTCTTCTTCCTCTCTCTCTCCTTTCTCTCTCTGTCACTGAGCAAATAGCTTTATCCAAAGGTCACTAGCACAAGCATCTTAACTATGAAGAGTTATCACAATCACTACCTGTGCTTCCCACACTGTACCCATAATCATATCCACAATTTTTGAGTCATCAGAAGACAGATTTGATTCCAGACTGCCACTTTATTTTGTGATTTTGGGTAAATCACTTATCTGAACTTCCTGAGCCTCCATATTCTGATCTGTAGAACAAAGATAACAATAGTTTCCTCTAATTCAGAGCATTGTTGAGGAAGAACTGAATATATGTACATATGAAGGCTTGTTTTAAAAGTATAGCAATACAACACAAACACTGAAGTTCAAGAACTCAGAGTAACATTTAGGGTCATATTATATTTAACAAAAATTATCTTATATTCATATGTCAATGTATTTCACTGATAGAAGTCCAACTTCACACTTTTTACTCCATTATCAACATATGTACATTAAGTGTATATTTATTTAATGTTGGCTGATTAAAATAATAACTTTATTTGGCAATTTAAAACATTTCCAGTTTTCAGTGAGCTATTTTAGAAAACCCCATAGCAACGTATCCAGAATCTGCTGAGTCACTGTCTCAGAATTATTTACTGTTCTCAGTATAAAATTACAGCAATAGTCTATGATTCTCAAGAAAGGAGACTCAGTGATTTTACTCTAGGTTTTACTATTCCTTCAGAATATGTATTTTAGTACTGATGTTATTGAATAATGTTCTAGTTTTTAACCAATGGATTGAGTAAACTGACACACACACTCTGAAATGATCATTTTTTCTTTTCATCATAGTGCTGTGTTTGAGATTTTAAAATAGGTTCTTTACATCCATGTTCGCATTACTGGCCACTTCAATCCATCTTGCTTAGCAGGAACAACCTAATATTAACTTAAATGACAACCAGAATGCCTCATCCACAATTTCATTTTTCTCCTTGACATCCTTGACTTCAGCTGACCCTACATCCACACAATGGCAGTACCTTTATTTATTATTAGCAATTTTCCCTTCATAACAGATCACTTAATTACCAGTCTGACACTCAGTACACCTCTCCCCAGCCACAGTGAAGTGCTTTGGAATAACTGGAGGCAAAGGTATCAGATGCTACTTTCAGCAAACTTAGAAAATTTTAGATAATTTCAGGTATTTGACCCATTTTACCTTTGCGGGGTGTGTACACATGTATATGGGTGTACATGGGGTTACTGACTACTGAAGTGTGTGCTGTAAAATACAGATGTAAGATTTGGTATGAGAGAAGTCCTTCCATGATGCTCTCTGAGCAAATGTAGACTTGGACACATGGTTCAATTACTAGTCAAAGAACACTCTGCTTTACCTAGTAGGTACCATCATGGCAAAATCTTTGAAAAATCTATGGATACTTTTTTGCTGAGCTGTCAGAAGCAGTCTTAATTTCTTTATTAAAAACTAATTTTTATTTCATGAGACTATTTTTACTTCATGAGGCTCCATTTCTGTGAGTTCATAGAAAATAAAACCCTCAGCAAATAATAAGAACATTTTTCATTCTAAATTTTAACTAAAAGAAAAATCTGCCCATTTCTCCAGCATTTGCTTATATGTCACCATGCTCAGTATTTTTCTTTTTAAGAATCAATAATCTAGTTGAGTCTTGATTTCAACTTAAGGCCAGCCATTAGAGAAAGTTAAGAGCCTGAAAAGGGTCAGCCTTTTCTGTATCTATTAGTCTAGCTAGCTTTCATCTCTAATGGAATCCTTTCAATAATTATTTCATACTTCTGGCAAATCTTGATGGACTCCACTCACCTCAATACTGCCTCTGCAGATCATTCAAAAGCTTCTATTAGGACATCTTAAAGAAACCCACTTTTTTGCTTTACACGCAAATAAAGGAAGCAAAAAACTAAACTTCAAGAGGGGCCATGCTTTTCAGAATAATCACAATACTTTCCAGTATGACGAATAAGAGGCATGTTATTTTTTTCTCTTTTGAAAGCATTTTGACCAGTGGAAGGATGTTAAACATATATACAGTATGCACATAACCTCATCACATTAAAAACAACACAGAAAATATTTTCAGTTATTTGCATGTTTTTGATTTTTACTCAAAGATTGGGTATTATGAGTTTCATCTCTCAATGAAGAACACTTTTCAATGGGATAAAATAAATTCTTAACTAATAACTATAACAATAATTTTGGTTATTGCTATCGAAACGACTGAACGGAAATATCACATCATAACATGGGATACTTTTCTTTTGAAATACATCATACATCTTCGAAACAAAGATTTCCTTCATAATTAATTATATTTTCTGAGTCACTTACAAACATCAGCTTTAATTCCCTATGTAGAAAACAGCTGGCTAACAAGTGAAAGTTGGCTGAGGATAAGAATTTGCTGTGAGCTTTACACAGAGCAGCAAGCAGTCATTTGAGAAGTCAGGTGCTAAATTATTAGACGATTTTGACTGCACTTCTTTACCAAACCTACTCTAAAGGGAACTCTACAGGCCTATTTAGAGAAGGTGGGCTCTTGTGAGCCCAGAAAGACCTGTCCACTGTAGAGAAGGAAGGTAGGGTTCTCTTTTTGTGTCTAGACATGGTGGAGAGAAAATGAACCTGCCAGTATTTACTTATTTGACATCTTTCAGAAAGGATTAGGGTGGCTCTAAATACATCCATACACACATACACATCTTAGATAACTGTAATACAATAACAAAACCAGAAAACTGAAGTTGGTTCAATTCACAGACCCTATCATATTTCACCAGTTTTATATGCACACATTTGCATTTATATGTTTGTATCTATGTGTGGTTTTATGTAATTACAACACAAGTGTTATTTCATATAACCAATGTGATAATCCAGATACAGAACTAGTCCATCACCACAAAGATCCCTTATGTTACCTCTTTACAGTTGCACCCAACCTCTCTCACTCTCTCTCTAACCCCTTACAACCATTAAACTGCTTCATTTCTATAATTCTGTTTATTTTTCAGGGGCTACAGAAATGGCATCACGTCTGTGCAACCTTTTGAGATTGGCTTTTATGATATATTTCCCTTGAGATTCATCCAAATGGTTGCATACATCAACAGTCCATTCCTTTATACTGCTGAATAGTATTCCAGTATGGATGTACCACAATTATTTAATCATTCTTTCATTGAAGGTAATCTCAATCAATCACTTCTAGGTTTTGACTATAACAACCCTGCTTTGAACAATCATGTATAAGCTTTTATGAAGATGTTAAGTTTTCATTTCTCTGAGCTCAAAGCTCAGAAATATGATTGTGGAGTTATACTGTAAGTATATGTTAGTCATTGATGGGGGGGAGGTTTGAAACTGCCAAGCTAGTTTCCAGAATGACTGTACCATTTTATATTCCTGCCAGTAGTGCCATTCAGTTTCTTCCTGTCATAACAAGTATTTTATTATCAGTTTTTATTCATACATTCTGATAGGTGTGAAGCAACGTGCTAATTTTTAAAACCAATATGCCACTGGTTTACAGTACTTCATGCAATAGATTCATACCTTGATCTGTGTTCATATCACACTATGGCCACCACCAGAGCTCTTGTGCACTCACCACCATCACGTGGTTTTAATTTGCATTTCCTTACTGGCTAATGATGTTGAGCATCTCTTCATTTATTTATTTGCCATCTGTATTTCCTCTTTAATGAAATGTCTATTCATGTCTTTTTCTCCTTTTTCTAATGACTTTTGTTTTATTTCTATTCTTTGCTTCTTACTGAGTTTTGAGAATTCTTTATATATTCTAGATTCAAGACCTTAGTCAGACAATAGTTTGCAAATACAATTTTTCAGCCATGCTCTGGTGGCCTGCTGGTCTAGTCCACCCTGGGAACAGTCCCACGTGCATCCCAAAGTCCTGGGTTCAAGACCTGGGGCCCCAGTAAAGCAACAAATATGAACAACAAAATAAAAATAAAAGTGCTTCTTTTCTTCTTCCTCTCTCTTCTGCTTGTCTGTCTACTTGCCTTCTTTCTTGCCTGTATCTTTTCTCTCAAACAAACTTTTTTTCTCGGTTAGTAGGTTTCACAGGATCTTTTGTGGAGCAAAAGTGTTTATAATTTTGAGGAACTCCAAACTAATGATTTTTTTCGTTTATGGATCATTCTTCCAGTTTCACATATAAGAACTCTGTCTCACCCTAGGTCCCCAAATTTTTTCCTTCATGGCCTTCTATACATTTTCTAGTTTTAGAATTTCCATTTAAATCTATGATGCATTATGAAATAATTATTTAACAAGTATGAGGTTTATGCCCTGATTTATCTGCTTTATTTTTCACTTGTGAATGTTTAATTGTTCCAGTATCACTTGTTGAAAAGACTGTTCATTCTCCACCACATCACTACCATACCTCTTTCAAAACTCAGCGGGACACATTTATGTAGGTCTATTTCTGGCCTCTCCATTCTTCCATATACTTTTTGTTCAGTTAAAAACACATCATAAACTTGTTTGCGCTAACATTCTCCATATCATTTTACTTACAGCATGCCTCTGGTTCAACGTAGTATGATTTATGTAATCCTTTGTTTTATTTTACTTTGAATTTATTTTACTTTGTATTTTCACTAATATAAACACCCTGCAAGGAAGGTACTTATAACATGATCTTTACATGTACTCATGAAAATTTCTTAGAGTTTCTAGAAATAAGCTGTAATATCAAAGGGTATACCCATTTTTAGAAAATGAATGCCTTTGGACAATGGTTATACCTCAAAATATTTCAAAATATATTTTGAAAAGTATGTATGTTTGTAAAATAAACTTGAGTGTAATGGAAGACTAGGTGACTAGTCTATGGTTAGAAGACTATAGTCTTCTCATGGAAGAGTAGGAAGACTAGGGGAACATCTCAGAGTATCTGCTGCAGAGAGACATAAATATTCTACTACTTCCCCTAAGGTACTATCAGTAGTTGTTTAAATGTCAGATGCAACATAGAGAGAGCTTGATAAATATTTCCTAGGAAGTCAAATTTGAAAGTTACTGAAAGGAATTCATTATCTATAGACGATATTTTATTCAAAGAATATTTACCTAGCCTGGTCCTGGGCACAGCTATCTCTATTAGAGAGACATGGAATTTGACAAAGAGAAGGGAGAAAAATGAATCTTGGCTTTGTACGAGAATTAAAGTCTCCTGAGAATACAACATCTGTGCGGGACCTGAATGGGGTTCAGGTAGATGGAATATGGGAAGTGATATTCCAGAGAAGAGATAGAAGGCATGGCAGCCAAAAGTCAGCATGCCACTACATCACTACATTAGTTAGTGTGTATGTGTTGGAAGCTTGGGGACTGGGTTGGAAAAAAAGTTTTGGAAAGGCAGGCCTGGGGCAAAACCTAGAAGGAAACTGGAATCCCAAGTAGAAGCAGGTACTTATATTCAAGTTGGGAAACTCTTGAAGTTTTGATAAGGGAATTCTGGTGATCAGAACTGCCCTTTAAAAGACACTTCTGGTTACAGGATTTGAATAGCCTGGAGTGGAAGAAGTCTGTGGAAAAGAAATCCAGTTCAGAACTCTGATAGAGGCTGTGGGGGCAGACTCGGGTTTGTGAGTCTATACTCCTAAATATCTCAAGGAAATTTTGGTGCAAAACATTTGTCTGTAATGAAGAGATTGATGCATCACTGCTTAAACTGCATGTTTTAGTTCCACCATGACTTGGAGAAATAGTAGAAAGGAGGAGCTGGAATCCATGGTGGTGAAGAGCAAGAATTCTAGAGTCAAAATACTTAGGTTCTAAGAACCTGCACTTACTAGCTGAATATCTCCAAGTAAGTGTTGTAGAGGTGGAAAAATTTCCTCCTGTCTCTCTAGGTTCTTCTTGGGTTTGTTGAATAATCAAATTAACATCAGACAGATTAGCAGGAGAAAATATAAATTTGATTATGTGCATATAGAGAATCTGCATAGATATAAGGATGCCAAGGTCAGAGAGAAAAACTGGGACTATATATTCTGAGCTGAAAAATGGGAAAGGATCTGGGGTTTTAAAGAGAGAGGATGGGGTCTCACATGATGAAGAGAGGGTGATGTGAACATCTGATAAAGACCAGATGCTCTGTAAGTAGATGTTTGTCCTGCCATGGAGATAAGTTTCTCCAATAGAAAGGTATTTCTGTTGGGTTTTTTTTTTTTTAAACCTACTTCTGAATAATACTGCCTAATTTTCATTCTTACAGGTAGTTAAGGTAGTGGTAAAAGTTTCTCATGGGCCTGCAGGACCTCAGTTGACCTCAGTTTGAAATCATTCACATGCTAAAATATGTTTTGGGAAGGCCTGTTCTGAACATCTTGGGGAGGTCTGTCCTTCTAAGTTTTCTGTGCCTCAGTTTCCTCAATTATAAAATGGGGACAAGAATCATACTAATTTCCTAAGGCTTTTACCAAGGTTAACAGATAAGCACCCCAACTGTGTGGAGCACTGCACAAGACATGTTTATCATTCATCTTTTTGCTGACATCATTATTTGAGAGGCTTCAAGAAAACTAGTTTGTGGTTGCATTTTCCTAACAAGTCCTCTTGTCTGGGATTAAAAAAGGATGGAATCAGAGAAGGAGAGAAAGAGGAAATATCATTAACTACAATGCTTCTCTCATTCCATTGTGCAAACACATCACCTGGGGATGTTAAATGTAGATTCTGATTCAGTATGTCTGGGGTGGTGAGACTTAAGATTCTGCATTTTTGATAAGATCTAAGTGGATGGGAAAGGCTCTGACAGTTTCTACACAGCTTTATCATCTTCTTTTTCCTCCTAGTCCCCAGGCTCCTCTGGAACTTTGGAAAGGAGGAGTACTCATGCCCTATTATCACAGCATTATTTTCCAGGGAAACTTTCCTTTATACGGTAAAAATTGTAAAATGAGTCTTAACCCACATGCTGAGTGCTTTACATCCCTTATCTCAAAAACTCACAATGAAATGTATACCCAAATATGATTGGATATGAGGGATCTGATGAGCACTACACAAGCCATTTTGAATAAGGAGCTATGAATTCATTTTATTGATAATGAAATGGAGAGGCTAAGTAACAAGCTCGAGGCTGTAGGGCACAGTGTCAGCACTAGGATTCAAACACATGATGTCCGACACCCAAACCTGGGCTGTCTTCAGATTTTACACTATTTTCCAGGGCGTTTGCCTTTCATGGAGAACCATCCCAGAGGCCAAAGAGGCAGAAAACCTAGAGAAACTATGCAGCAACCCCTGCCTCATGCTGTGGGTCACTCTGGTCTCCAGATCATCAGTTTCCTGAAGCTGTCCTGTAGGATCTTGTCAATCCTAAGTCCCCAGGATTTACCATTAGGCACCCCCTTGACACAGAGTCCCTTTCAGTCAATCTTGGTTATTTTTAAACAGGATCTTTTTTGATATAAGGTATTTCCCAAGCACTTTATCAAACTATCTTATCAAAAATGAGATTATTCTGACGACAAATGAAGAGATAGTAAGATTATAAATCTAAGAAGTGGTGATAGGATAAGTCTGAAAAGGATGTACATTTCTGTTATAGTTGCTAGATCCATGAAAACGAGTAACTTATCCCTCAGATATTAGCCTTAGGAAAAACAATTACTTTGAACACGGGTGCTACTGCATGGAAGGGTGATAAGGTGGAGGGAACTGTCCTCTCTCAGGGTGACATGGTGTGGTTTCCAGGGATATGAAAAGTATTCCCAAATATGATCAGATATGAGGGATTTGATGAGCACTACACAAGGCGATTTGGCTCTGAGGCTCCTTCCCTCATCACTGAAACTTCAGATCCCACAGATGTGTCTTCCTAACTTGATGGAATCCCTTGCAGAGTTGCATTACCATTTATTTATTTCCAGGTCTGTTTTTCCCTCAGACAAGTTTCTAAATTCTAGCTTTCACATATTCCACTCATGATTCATTTCCTGTCTATGAATGCTGGGACCTACTTTAGGGTTTTGAGGTCTTCTGTTCTTTTTGTTTTATCTTGTAGTACCCAACTTATAATTTACGCAACCTTTCTGTTAATTCTACATTTTTACTTCAATCAGGTTTTTTTTTAAAAATAACTTTACATCACTCTCATGACTGGAAAGCCAGACAACAAATGTAATTAAACATTATATGCAAAAGTAATCATTGAAATTTAAAATAATCCAATAGCTCCTAGAATCATGGAATACTTCCTGCTGTGACATTCATGATTTTGAGAAAAGCAGTCCCACAGACAGGAGCATCCAGAGTAAATACCCATGTCTCTGTATTTGTATCATTTTTTGAACTCCCTGGTATTCATTTAATGATAAATCACTGAAAGCATAAATACACACTTTAGGTATTAATATGGATAAGAAGTGCTTTGACTGGGGTATTCAGAGAAGACTGTTGTGAGGAATATAATATCTGAGGTGGAACTTTAAGTTTGAGAAGCAACTGAACAGTTGACAGAGATATAAGAATCTTCCAAATGCCCTCTGTCTAGGCACAGAAGTAGAAAAATGCCTGACAAATTCAGAGAAACCTTGCATCCATCAATTTTACAGGGACAGAATTATATATCTTCATAGGCTACTTCTCCCAGGGAAAGAGGTCTATTTTATCTAAGCAGCAGCTAATGGTGGGAATTCACAGGTCAGGGGAAAGACTTGAGGGGCGTATATTCTTGGGTGGGGAGTTGGGTGAGAATCTCAGCACCTGGGAAGTCATATTACTAGAGAAGTGCTTCACAGAGGTCCTCTGGTGGCAGTTGTCAAACGAAAAGGGCAGGAACGAGTGAACCAGACTCTTAGAAATATATTAATATGCTTCTGCTATTTTAACATACAATATATTCCAGAATGTTCTGAGGAATGCAGCTTCTGAATGAATCCAAAGGTCTCTGCTAATCAGAACACATTCTCCCTCCTTGGGGAAAACTATTTAAACTTACGTAATTGTCTCCAATTACATTTAACTGATCATTTGTCCCCACTTGACCAAAGTACTGCTTGGGATATGACTCCCCAGAGGGCTTATGATAATGAAATGTACAATAAGTAGGTTTAATAAATGTTCTTTTGCTTTGCTGTGGGCACATAAGGCATTCACATAAGCACAAAACAGCAGCTCTTCTGACAGTCTTGGTGAGCCCTTGAATGAAGCAGCTTCCCACTGCACCCCAGTGTAACCCACTGCATGCTCCCACAAGAGCTCAGGGGTTTTTCATTTGCTTGTTTGTTTGAACATAATCCTTGATACAAACAAAAAAACAAAACAATGAGACAGCATGTCCTGGAAGAGTCATGGTTAGGTCCCTGCCTCCAGCCAAGTGCAGTTCACATAATATCCCCCAAGGAACTGGGTTTGTGTCCTGGGGTCAGAAGGAAACAGCCAAGATGAACAACTAAATAAAATGCTTCTTCCTCCTGTCTCTTCCTGCCTGTCTGCCTACTCTCCTTCATTCCTGCCTGCACCTTTCTTTAAACAAAACAAAACAAAAGCAGTTAGACAAGGCCTGTCTGCCTTCAACACCATGTGTGATAGTGAATAAAATCTGTTACTAGAATGATGCATAATATTGGTGGGGGTAGATCTGGTTTAGATAAGAATTTCTCTAAAAATCACACACACACACACACACACACACACACACAAATCACAGGGTACCATAAAAAATTAAAAAAAAAAATGAGTTATTTAAATGTTACCATGAAAAAAATGGATCCAGGGAGAAGCATTTGATTAAGATATAGGAGAGCGTGAGGAAGCCTTTCTGTGCTGCAAGGGGGCTGCAGTGCATGGCAGTGAGTCTGGGAGGCCTGCAATTCCACTAACTCAGCAACAATGTCCCCTCCTGCACACACCACTGAAGGAGCGAGGATACCCAAGTCAAGTGCTTGCAGATGCATGAGAATTAGCCGCCATTTAAGAATCCTACCATCTTTCAGAATGAATTCCTACATGTCACAATAAGTTCAACTGAGAAGAAAAGAAAGAGATTTTCTGTTACTTCTATGCAATACACATCCTCTCACCTGTATGCTGGATGTTTTAAAGGACCAAATGCTGCAGGAATTTACCCAGGCACATTATTAATGCCAGCCTACCCATGTAAGAGCACAAATAGGTAAAATTTGGAGCACTTCAAAACTGGCTGTCTAATTTAAAATTGCTGGAGTGTAGTTAATCAATATTTATTTGCTTCTTCCCAGAGATGATGAAAGTCTATGACAGTGTGGATTTCTTTATTTGTATGTGAAGGAAATGTACAAAGGTAATGCAGTGGTTCCAATGATAGGCTTTAGAGGTAGAAATGTTTGGATTACAAATACTTATGAATGTGGACAAGTTACTTAACATCTAAATCAGTGTCCTCAGCTATAAAATAGTGATAAAATTAGTGTTTGATCCATAGAGCAGATGGCGAGGTTATGTAAAACAGCACAGTATATACATATAACAAAAGATCAGTATCATCATTACTTTCTCATCATTTTTTCTTTGGTATTTTTCTGTCCTTTAGTTTGGGATAGGGATTATGTTACTGGCTAAAGGCAGAGTTTTGAACTAATAAGTCTTAATGGGGTCAAGCAGATACTGTAGAAATAAAGTGTGAGCTAGGGTTTTACTTTTTTTAAGTTTAAACAAGACTGATAAGTGACCAGTATCTGTTTCTGTGGCTACCGCTGTGGCATATAGCACAGAATTTTCCTACCCAAAGGGAATGGAAATTTAGCCCACCTTTGCTGGTTTGTTTTTTTTTTCCAGAAAAATCTTAATTCTTTCAAAATGTTAATCTCCCACTATTTTAATGTTGGCAAACAATAATATGGATTTATTTGTTTATTTGGTTATTCAGCTGAGGACCAACATGGCAAGAACAAGCAAAACAGGTGCCTAGGCTAATTTTACCCCAAGAGCCACAAAACAGTAATTTCAGTAGTAACAGGTACTAAAATAAAAGGAACCCACAGTATCTCTGAATCGTCACTCTAAAATGCACTTGAACCATGGAAGTAGAGGAGTAGGCTGTCTTGGTTTTCATCCTCAGGCCCTTTGGATTTCTACCAGTATTTCTTTTTTTTTAAATCCAACCATCCATCCATGCATCCATCCATCCATCCATCCATCATCATGAAGTCTCCATAATGAATAACTGGGTGTTCAACAGGATTCAAAGACGAGGAGGACAGACTCCCTCACCTCAAAGAATTCCCAGTGTCTGAGGAACGACAGTGGTATTTGTACCTACAGCACTGAGGAGGAGAAAGGGCGATGAAGACAAAGTAAGATAACAACAGTGGAGTGGCATTAAAGAAGTATTAAAAAACCCTCTCAGCCTGAGGATGCCTGGATATACCTTTTCCCTTTCTTTTCTCCAGTTCCAGATGTCTGACCCAACATGTCTGCCCAACATCAGCCACTATCCTTACCCTTCTCTGCTCAAAAGGACTCAGCCTTAAAGCTACAGTGATTGCTAGTCCTTGCAGAAAAAGAGAAAACACAGCAGAAAAATGCATGCAAAATTCTAGCAGTTTTTAATTCTTCCACTGTCTTTAGTAAACCCTACATCCATTTCCTTAACGAGGTTGCTAAGGTTTTGGTTAATTTAAAAAGTAATAGCAAAATGCATACTTCTTTCCTACTTACAAGATCTTGCAATGAGAAGGAAAAATGGGAAGAAAAACCTGAAAAATTGGATACAGATTTGAGTGGAACTGCTCAGTCTCATTATGACTTTAGGTAAGAGTGAGATGGGGCATTGAAGCAAACAATCTTTTAAAAGCGTTTCAAGTTCTAAAAGCAAATCACAGCCATGTTACACTAGACTGAAAGCTAAATTTTGTTCATATATCCAGTAGGTTGTATGGTAGTAGCTTGAGCGTACTTATCCACATTGCAGCTCAAGGCCCGGAGGGAATAAGAGATCAATGAAAAGCTTGTCATTCAGGTGCTTATCCTGATGTTGACACCTTACATTTGTAGAATCTGCTTAGTCGACAAATCATTTTCTCATTCATCATGTCATTTACTAATTTTATTGGAACAGACACCAAGACTCAGAAAAGTAAAGATAACTTGCTCAAATTTTCATAGCTAAATGTCAGTGGCAGATTCTGGCATCCAACTCTTCTCCCCAGGTGCCACTTACCCCACCAGGAGAATAAATAAAAACCATGGCCATCCCGCCAGCAGTAGCTGCTGCCTCTATCACTACAAGTAGCATATGAGAAACATTAATTACGTGATAGGAACCGTGTTAAGTGTGTGTTATCACATTTATCATCACGTTTCATCTTCACTGTGCTCAGTGGAAATGGATAATTACATCATCTCTATTTAACAGGCCAATAAGAAGTAGCAAAGTAAAGCAACTTGTCTAAGACTGTAGAGACAGTACTGAAATTAGGAAGAATTAAAACTTACTTCTGTTCAATTCTGCCCTGTCTCACTACACCAACTTAGCCAGTGGAATCAGAGTGATATTAGGAGAAAGGAAAAGGGTGGGGGAACCAGAAAAAGCTTCCAAGAGAAATTTATTAATGAGTAAGCAGCACCCGTGAGGCAAAGATGATCCTAAGATGCAGTGGCTGAAAAGGTCTCTTTAGAGAATGGGGTTTGGCTGGGGTAGGGAACTGAGTCCCATGTGGCATAACTCCAAGGAGCACCATTCACACTGTGTTGTATGGTTGCACCCTACTGGAGGTGTAGTCTTCATATGAATTCACAAGGTAAATGGTGCCCTCAGAGGTGTGTGAGGTGGCAGCCATGAGAAGATGCTGTTGGAAGGTAGGCTGGCTCTAAACTATGGAGAGCTTTGACTTCTGCAGCTAATTTGACCATCTGGTAAAAGGAAAGTACTGAAAGATTTGGAGTGTCCCAGGAAGTTGCATGACCCCTCTAGACATATTTAAATAACAGTGGGATTGAACAGGGAGGAAGGACTAATTAAGGGGCTCTTGAAATAGTGGTAAAAACCAAACCTAAACCCAAAGTAAAGAAATATGCAGGTAAGGGAAAAAGCAAAGAGAAAGATTTTGATTCGAGGCACATTATCAAAAAGGATAGCCTTGCTGACTTTATAAATCTTTGAAGGAGAGAAGGAAATCATTCACATCCTGATAGTTTTGGAGTTTTTAAGTGACTTAGAAAGTAGGTATGGATGTGAGAAACATGGCTGTCAGGAGAAGAGTCAGGTGGAGTCATTTTAAGTGTATTAATTTTGATAAAAGCATATCACTCCAGCAGAAATATATCTGTGTGTAACTGACTGTTACAAAAGCCTTAATGGTTATAGGTAGAGATTCTGGAGGTTTTCGAACCTGCAGGAAATGCTGAAGTCATCGGGAGCTTATCATGAGTACTGCTGCAGTGGTTTGGTGGGGGAGGGGAGAAGGATGTGTCTGGGACTCTGGTGAAACCCCTCTCTGGGACGCAGTTCTTTAAAGGTGACATACAGATTTATCTGGCAGAGAGCTTCCCCATCATCATGAGAAACTCCTTACAATACAAGTAGCTATAGTCTATGCTAAAGACAGTAAGTTAAGTACCAGTAATATTCACAAAATAAGTTAATTTTTAAGTAAAAAGCTTCCATAAGATACAATGATTCATAAAACTCCTGCAAAGTATATTCATAAATATTGATCAAAGAGTTGGTAGACACCAGATGGTAAAACACCATGCTTCCTGGTTCAGAAAATATAACAGCGATCACTACAAGGGGGCAGCCTTAGGTGGAGAATGAAAGCCAAATCAACATCAAAATCATTTCTATAATACTATATCTTTTATAGAAAAATACATATATCATACATATATCATTCTTTTTGGTCCTCTAAACATTCTATATATATTGTAAAAATCATATGACAAGATTATATGAAAGCATATAAAATGGAGAAAAAGGACCCATAAGTCCCTATAAATACTTTCGCATTTACATTTTTATGTTGTTGTCATCATGGGACGCATATAAATATATATTCCTATTTTTATCTCCTAATATTGGCTCTTCTATATTTTCCATGGTGGTTGTCATAGCTTTTAATGTCAATGGTCATGACATTTCACTGAATGAGTACACCCAAATTGACAGAGGAAAACTCCTGGTGATGGCAGTTAAAACTCATTTATTTTCAGGACAAGCCATGCCTTCCTTAATATTCTTGCACCAATTTTTTCTATATTTTGGATTATTTCTATGAGGTAGGCTGCCAGAAATGGAATTAAATCAAAAGAAAAGCTGTATTATTTATGTCTCTTAATACATGTACCAGATTTCACCTCCCAAATTTCCCCGATTTTCTCAGGCACCAGCAATATGTAAGTGATATTCTACAGCACTTTTGCTAGTTAAAGATATCATAAATTTGAAGCGGAAAATGTATCCATGAAAGAACACATTTTATTTTTATTAAAACTTAAATCTCTTTAAGATTTAAGATCTTTTCTCTGGTAGTGTTGAATGTGTGTAGCTACATAAAAACTACTGTTTTCCTTTTTAAATGCAGCAGCAGGGATGCATTTCTATCTAAAATTCCGATCAGAACAATGGCGAATTTAGTTTACACCTTTGGAGGTTTTGTGGCATATTTTGACATTTTAAACGTATTCATTCAGCCTTTATTGAACACTTAGTATGTGCCAGTCTGCGCTACAGACACTGGTATACAAAGAATAACAGACAAGGGGGAAAGGCATCACAAGTGTAAGAAACAGCATTTTCAAAAGAATGTGGTGATAACAAAAATGTTTTCATAGAACTACAGCTGCTTGGTATTTTGGAGATAAAAGGAACTGCATCAGTTCTTTATTGCTGTGTAAAAGCTACTCTGAAAGATGGCCACAAACAACAATACTTGAATATTTCTCAGGATGGTATGGGTTTGCTGGGTGGGTTTTTCTGCTATCTTTCACCAGGTGCACTCATGGAGCTCCATTCCACTGAAGGCTGGCTTGAGCTGGCTCACCTGGGTTACCGAGGATAGCTACCCATCTCTCTTTAAGAAGTCATTTATTCTCAAGAGGCTGGACCAGGCTGCACTTTCTCACGGGGCTAACCAAGTTTCAAGAGAGGACATTCCAACGTATAAGCATTATCAAATTTCTATGAAGGTGACATGAGCTATTTTCTCAGTGGTCAAAGCAGGTCACATGGCTAAATCCATCCTCAATATGGGAGGGATCTAATACGCAGACTCAGGGAAGTGTGAATCCTTGGGAGTCCTTAGAGAAACAATCTCACGGTTATATTGAAGTAAATGGGTGATGAGACTAGATAGCGATGCCAGATTTCAAAAGCCCTCATACGCTAAACCGGTTAGTACTTTTTTCATGCATATCCCCAAGAATGACTGCAAAGTGTGATATCACTTTGGAAGCATGGAAGAGGTTTCTGTAAAGGTGTCGCCCTCAGAACTCTAGTTTTAGAATGATGATTTGGAATGAATTGCAAGATATTTAACATGAGATCATTAGCACACGACTACGATCATCTTAGTAGAAATAACTCAGAAAGGAAGAAAAACAGTGAGAAATATTTATTAGTAATAATAACAGAGTTACGGCACACCAGCTCTGTGATTTTATAACCCTACCTCACTCACACTTAAAGCCATCACTTTACACAGGCGTAATGAAATATTTTATAACATGAAACTGGCAAACCAGGTAAACTAACCTCTGAGGTTTTCGAGGCAATTCAACCCTCCATCTATCTGAAGCCAAAGTCATTGCTATTTTTCAATCTTGATAAAGAATGGAAGTCAAAAGTAAGTGGTGAAGAGGTCTGTGTGGGTGATAAGCCAGGAAAGAAAAATCAAATGGTCGTCTCTCATATTTATTACTCATGGAGTTTCAGGAAGGAACAGGTGTCATGCCTGGCACATGCTGGGGTCAAATGATGAAGGGGAAAAGGGGGAGAAAAAAAAAAAGACTGACTATATCGCTGGGCATCTTTGGCACAAACCTTGAAGGTTTCTGATCACTGCTCTTGTGGCAGCAAGTTCTGAGCAGTCAGGACTTTTATACTTGGGAGAGATAGCAAGTCAAGAGTTATTGGTATGATGCAGAGAAGATAGATAATGAAATGCAATTTAAATTCTGCATTCATTGAGTAATTTGTTTTAAAAAACACCAACCCCCTCCTCCCTTCCTCATTTCTCCTTTTCAACGGGCTCTTTGTGGGTGGGTTACTCTTCTGAAATGCCTACTTCCTTCCTCTTTTGTCTTTCTGTCTTGGTCCCTGGGGAGAATGGAAATTAGCTGAGTGTGATGGGTGTTCAGGAGGCAGGCTTTGGTCCTTGGCCAAGAGAGAACTAATTCCCCCAAGAGTAGCCAAAAGTATCAGCTTCACAACCGCCCTTCTTAGAGTTGAAAGGATTTCTTTGTTTCTTCAATATTCCAAACCAGGGCAGTTGCAATCTGTTTTAAGAAACCCATGATCACACCCAAACAAATCTCTCAAATCAATTCAAATATCAGTACACATACTTTCAGCTGTGGGGAGGGGAATGAAATCGAAGGTACATACAACAGAGGAAAGCACACCCTATCCTCACCCGGAATGTATAACCTTATGGAGGAACCGTCTGAGTCTTGTCGCAGGACGTTATAACATGTCAACAATACACACAATGTAAAGCAGACTGAACTAAATGTCCAATAAAGGCATGTACTTAATGCTGCAGGAAGGCAGAGAAAGAAAAATATCCTGAAAGGGAAGACGTGTAAGCTAATATTTTAAAGAAGAAAAGGGACTAAGACATGGGTTACAGGCAGTGAGCCTGAGCAAGAGTTCAAACCTGGGACGTACGTGCCTGGGGTGATTATTGTGCGTGGCTGGATTCTAAGGGTTATGGAGAACCAGCTTTTAAAAAGTATTTTACTGGAGGAATATTGTATCACAATATTATAGGTTCAAGATGTACCTCATTGTAAATCAACATCTGAATATAATAATACATCAAGTCCATCACCAACTCTTCCTGTTTCATATAGGTGGTTCCCTCTATCCAATTTGCTCATCCCTCCTCCTCCAGCCACCAATTTGATTTTATAGACTAAAGTCCAAAAGAAGAACCAATTTTTGGTCAATGTAAGAAATCTCAGGATTTTCCAAAAGGAGTATTTTTTTTTCTTCAATATGTTGTCCTCTGAAACATCATTATTCATTCCAAAAAAATCAGAACATCACAAATCTGAGATCATGTTTTAACCTTGATTAGTTATATTAAAGCAAACCTTATTACTTCTCAGGGATTTAACAAACAGGTAACAAAGGGTTACACACTAAACCACAATCAGCAATGATTTTTTTCAGCCCCATATACTCTGTGTGGCACATTGTATATACTTAATAAATATTTGCTGCTTAGATGAATGGAGGCACGCGATCCATGAGGACACTCTACATTATTTTACATACCTCAGACACCTCGCAGAACTATTAACGTACTTAGTATCCCTGAATGTATCTGTCTGAATAGGCTGGGTTATGGATGGTAACAAACAGCTCCAAAATCTCGGTGACTTAGCATAATGCTTGTTTTTTTTCTTTTTCTTGCTCATTCTTCTGTCTAGCACAGGTCAGTAAGAAGGTCTGCTCAGAATAATGACTCAGGGATCTAGGCAGTGGGAGGCTCCATCTTAACACATGCTTCCATAGTCATTGAGACAGAGAAACGGAGATCTAACAAATTCCCCATCAACCCTTAAAGCGTCCAGATGTCACACAGGTCACTTCATCTCACATTTCATTGTTCAGCTTGTCCAAAGTAAGTCCTATGGTCATATGATTTTAAGGGGAGTGGAAAAGAGCGAGAGAATTCTAATATTTCTGAACAGTTCTGAGGACCACCATACTGGGTCACTTATAAGGTTAGTCCTTTTAACCCAGCTTCTCTTAGAAAGAAATTTAATAAATGTAGTTTTGTGAATGAATATTGTAAAAATACTATTGCTTCTGCATAAGGAACTAACTCATACTAGATTTTGTGTATTGACAAAATTATTCCATAATTTTCTTAACAGAATTTCTTGCTAGTTGAGGAAATCAAAGTATTTTGCCTTAAATCACTTAAAATCAAAGTCAATGGCTGCCATTGGGAACTTCTTGCCTCTCGTGAAATGATAGCATTTACTCGAAAAACCTTGTTCAGTCATTGAACATCTTGCAGCAAATTTAGTGTAGACATCTGCCTAGTGCTTGCACTAACATTTTCTGTCTTCTGTTCTGACACTTATTAGATGATTGCTTTAAAGCTATTTTTGAAGAGAGGACTTGAAAGAGGAGAATGGATCAATCACTGTTTAGCCTGCTAGACCTTCTTTGATGTATGGTTACCAAAAGTCATTCTCATCACATCACAGAAGGTTTAGGTGAGGCAAGCTTGTGATATCAGCTGAATTCTTAATACACGATAGGCTGTCTAGTGTCCCCACACAGGAGATGTAATTCAGTTTGTAATAAAAGCTCAGTGCCCTTATTTCTGTTACTATACACAGCAGACTTACTATATACCATCTATTGCATTTGGGGGATGAAAGGAAAAGTATTCAATAATGTCCTGACTGCCTTTCAAAGACTATTTAACCAATCTGCTGTTGCTAATTAGCATCTGGGTGCCCTAAAAGGGCATCACCCAGAGCAATTCTTAGCCTTCCTCATCTGCCCTACCTCCATAAGACTACCGTCCCCTTGTGGTGATGAACAAATCATGTCCACTCCATGGTAAACATGAGACTGTTTTCAAAGGACTTGGAACATAGTGGCCATTTCATTACATGATCCATCCACTGGGATTACAGAATAAAGTAAAAGACAGTCCAAAGATAGCTTTGCATATTGACTCTTGCTGGAAGAAATGCTCAGTGGCTGAAAGAGTCCACAGATAACCTAGTTTCTCATCCTCTGCCTCTTGTAACAATAATGTACTTGCCACCTCAGTAGACAGATTATATAATCAATACATAGATGGCCATTATTGCTTTTGGGCATAAAATAACGCATCCCAAGGCAGGAGAAGCTCCTGGAGACACGCATTCTGTCAACCAGGGTAGTTCTAAAGGGGGATCTCCCTCCAGACGCAGACAGCCAGAGGAAATGCTGACAATGTCAAATGTCAGGCAGACTTTCTAGGGCAACAGCATGCTATGGGTCTCTTCCCTCCCTCACCAGGCCCTTGGACATAGGATTGACTCTTCTTGATGAATCAAAGGAGCTATTTAGGGGGTCTGAATATTTCCCTTACTGTTTTGTTTCAGGATTTCCCCTCAATGGCTTAATATTATAAAGATCAGGGATTGAGACTTTAATGAACATTAATTGGACATAGGAAGTTAAAAATACCAAATTAAAAAAAAATTTCTGGCACTGAATATGAAGGATATTTTTCATTGTACATATGAGTACAAATTTTTTTTTTTCAAATTGCTCAGCTAATTTTACTCAAAGGTTATAAGCTATACTGCCCAATGGAATGATGTAAGAAAAACATTTCATTGAAAGATTATTTATGGTTTGAGTGTCAAAGCAGAGAGATAGCTATTTGTCTAGAGTTTATTATTGTCTACAGACTCTGCTGAGCAGCTTTGTACAAAGCCAGAATTACATCATGCTTTCTATGATCGAGAGCTCTATATTTGAAACTTTGGAAATACATATTGATAGAACAGATTGCCTTCATTTTGTCGAAATCACAACCAGGATATGAGGGGATATGAAATGAGAACAGGCATGTTAAAATGGTAACAAAGAAATCTCCCAACTCCCCCCCCCCAAAAAAAAAAATACTCAAGTAAGCATGTGGGATTTGCAATCAGGCTGCATGGGGGGGGGGGGGCGGGGGCGGGTCAGAGATCAAAAATAAATGGTGGGCCACAACATGCAGAGCTTTTAAAAAATAATGTCACATTCTTTCATTCTCAGCATAAGAAATGGGCAACTTGTTCAGGGCAAATAATTGTTTGAACTGAGGATTTTATTATTAATCTCTGAAGACTGCTGAATTTAGGGTCACAGTGAGGGTTGATTAGGTACAAGGCGCATAAAGCTCTCCTCTGTCGATGCTATTGAAAGAAGCAAGTAATTTAGATTCAGAATTGGTCTTGGATTGAAGCTCACTCCATTACCGACCATTTTCAATTTCAGCTATACAATAAACATCAAGCTCGGCAAGGAAATTAGTACATTTGGTAATGTATTGGAAGAGATGGGTGGGTCTTTGACAAGATGACACTTATCACCAAAGCTTCAGTTAATGAAACCCTTGAGTGGTATCTGCGTTTGACATATTTTGACATTTTTTGAAATCACATCCAGCGTTTTTTCCCCTACAATGTTCTTCTTTATGAGCGGGAAAAAAAAATCCATCTATCTTTAAAATGAGTACTGGAGTACTGCAATATTATTGGGAAAAAAAATTAAAGAGATACTGCCTGCCACTGCCAGGAAGAACAGGGTACTTTCTCAAAATCCCTAAGAAGCAACAGATCTGCAGGATAAATTTTATTTAAATGAAGCTCACAATGTATTTCCAGAAGCTGCTTTGGGTTTAAATGGAGCATATTTTATCATACTTTCCCTGAAAGTACCTTTCCGTATAAAATGGGATCTCATTAATGTAACTACAATTTGCATTTCTGCAAAAGAAAAAAAAGCCAATTTGGGGTAATTATTTTCTGAACAAGATAGTTTTCTCTTTTCCTGTTTTCATCTGCAAGAAAACTGCTTGTAACTTAGTAAAGGTAAGACTTCCAGAAAGAAAATAAGGAAAGGAAATAGAAAATGAAGACTATACACCAAAAAAAAACCCAACCCAAAACGAAAAAAAGTCAGGGGAATAAAAACCTGCAGAGGAAAATAAAGGTACAAAATAAATAGGAGGAAAGTCAGTAAGAATGAAGGCATCGAGAATGAGCAATTTCTGGCCCCAAACTTGTTCTGACTCCATCGCAGCCCATACTCGCTCACCAGAGTTCTCACGTTTATGTATAATTAAATGCTGTTTTATTGCCAAGTGGCCTAGATAATGAAACATCAGAAAAAAAGAAAAAAATTGCCTACAAAGTGACCAAAAATTTAGGCTCACACATTCTGAGGAGTGGTTTTTGTTACTTACTTTTTAGTTTGGTTTTTTTTTCCTGAAAGCTGGGTGAAATTATTATGTATTCAGATATTTTAAATCTCACACAGCTCTATTGTTCGTGCCATGTTTTTTATCCAGTGCTGGGAGAACAATTGTAACAAAAAATACAAAGACTTCTAAATGGGGGGGGCCTTCCTGAACCCCACCAGCCCGGGTGGCACTTGCAATGTGGTAGGGCCAGCCGGGTGGTCTCTCTCCGAAGTCTTTTACCCATCACGAGGAGGAGGTCACCTTGAAGTGTGGAATGGAGGATAGGAGAGGGAAAGGGCTGAGGAAGGTGGAAAAAGCAGAGTAAGAAAAGAAAAAAGGCGGCTTTGTACTCCATAGATACTTTGAAGAATTCAAAACACATAAAGAGGACTCTTTTTTTGACCTCCACTCTATAGGTGATTTCTTTAAACCTTCTTGACAACTGCACTTTCTGACTTCCATAATCCAAACTGAAGACCCCAATTCTGCAGGTACAGGAGAGGGGACAAACAACTTCTATGTTGGCTTCAGTTCTTGATATTGTCGTCTCACTGACTGTCCCCTAAAATAATTTCGCACTATGTTAAGTCACAGTGATTACGGCAGAGTCTGTTGATTATCTAAGAATCCAGGGCTCTAAAGTTAGGTCTGCAGTGCCTCGTTTGTCCTACAGGTGTGGAAAGTCAATTGAGTTCATTGGGTTTAAACAGAACGACATGCCATTTGACCTTCAGAATGCCCTTAGAATCCAACTGGTTTTGTTTTTTTTTCTTTTTTTAAATATTGTTATTAATATCACCGGTAATGGCCTTCTAGATCAGTCTTCATTTTATTTTGCCAATTTTAATAGCAAACGTGGAAAAGTCAAACTTGAGAGGGAAGCCGTGTTCAGTGATATTATTTCTTGGGGAATCTCTGGAACCATTTACCTCTGGCTGGTATCCATTCTGGTTAGCTGATATCCATGCCAGAACAGTTTAATATTTACCAGAAGGGTTGGTCACCAATGGAGCGCTTACTCTAATGGTAACTGACTAATTATTTGTGTGTTTCATGACTAATTATTATGTGTTTCCTCTTGCATTCCCACACTCACTCCTTGAGAGAGCAAGTAATAAATTCTTATATCTCTTCTGCTTGGGGCAGTTGGTGTCATACAGTAGTCACTCAACAAATATTTCTTTGCATGGCTCACCTGAGGATTCCTCACATACCTAGGATTTGGACCAGCCCTAGAAGAATGATCACTTGTGTTTCTCTAAGACACTGGCAGTGTGTTCTTTCAGAGTAATTCTGGCATTGAATATGGCTAAAGATGGGAGAACATTTTTCACATTCGATCTCCTTGCATTTTAGATGGATATTTTTGTGATCAGTTTTGCCTGCTGTACTGGAGCTCAACAGTTTTAGAAACAACCGCCCTGTCTTCTGCAGGGTTGAAAACAAGTGATGACTCAGCTGCTGATGGCGAATGAGTGAATCTGGGAGTCCAACCACAAATGATAGGATTTTACCGTGTCTCCCATTTTCAGCATTAACTAAATATTCCATCTTCAGAGGAACATTGTGCCTATAATTCTTAAATGTCTCTGGAGTAATTAAATTAAATCAATTAATTAGATTACCATCTTGAGTCTGGGCTTTCCATGTTGCTAGTCTTGGTTTCAGATTCCTCTGGTTTGCTAAGTCAAATGTGCTTTTTGCTATTTCTCCTCTCTCATTTTCCTTATCTCTGTATTGCTTTAGTCTTGATATTGTCATTTTGGGGCAACTTGAAAAAGAAGTACAGGTCAAAGCATGTGTTGCTTATTATCTCTTGGGCTTTTTATAGTTTCCTTATTTTAAATTATAGAATCATGGATACAAACAATAAAATAGATATACATGTTAAATGTTAGTAAACAGAATATGCTATATATATTTATATGTATATATGTGGTTGCGGGCATCTACACACATATACATGCACACATAAGATGCTCACTCTTTAATCATCTACCTGTCTACGTATCTATATATCTATCCATTCATTTATTATATTTTCAAGGTAAAGGATGATAAAATGAACACCTATATACCCACCTTCCATATACTTATGCTCCATATGTTCTCCTGCCTCCCCACTTTAAGGTAACCATTTTCCCAAATTTTGTGCTTAAAATGCTCTCATTTTATCCTCCAATTTTCTCACTTATCTATTGCTAATACACTTACCCCTGTATTAGTCTGCTTTGCTAAATTATGCTGCAGCAGTAGCGTATGTCCAAGTTTACATTGGGTATCTGGTGTAGGTTAGCAATGTGTCGGTGGGTACCTTTGTCCCTCGTCTGTCTTCTTCATTCCAGAATTCAGGCTAAAGGAGTAACCCTCTATCTCAGTCTCATTGAAAAGTGAAAAGAGCAGCAACAAAACCATACAATAGCTCTGCAACACCTACTGGAAAGAAGCATCTACACATCCGTTCATCACATTTCAGATGACAAACTTGTCATGAGTGGAAATGATATATGGTCACTGTAAGATACAAGGCAAAGGACAGGGACTTAGAATCCCCTTACAGGAAACAAGAATGAACAGTGAAAAAATGATGATAAAATTAATCACAGACTGTTCTCCTGATCATGAATGTTCATTTTGCCTTCTTCCACATAATCACATCTTCCCCATGTCCCCAAAGAAAACATTTCAAATGATCCATCCAATCACAGGATCATATCCTTAGGTTCTGGAGTCTGTCATCTGAACATCAGGCCCAGATATAGCTTTAATCTGTAGACCCAGGAGCTAAAATGAAAACTGTCTGCCAGGCAGAGTAATTCTGAAATCCCACTGGGTAAACATTAGAAGGGCCCTCCACCATCAGGGGAAAGGCCTCTTGAATAGGCTCCCTCTGCTCTCTGTCTAGTGCCCTGATCCAGTGTTGTAGACACTCTTGACTATATCGTCTGGGCAGTTCTTCCTTTGCCATTGCCCTCTTTGCACCATAACTGAAAAGAATATTGGTGAATGGGCTCCCTTAGGAGCTAAAATATTCTTGTTTCCTGTTCTTAGATAGGCACAATCTCTTTCCATCTAGTTTGATGGCTATTTTCACAGTGTAGTTTTTTCAGCAACGTCATCTACTTTTTGTACCAACCTTCACATTGGCAATTCTTTTCAAGCATGCCCTTCTTTTTTTAGACTTACATAGAGGATTTTTTGAGCTGATCAGACTTCTGTGGGGGACTCCTTAGGCTCTTTTAAGTCATTTTGCTCCTGAAAAGGTTTACCAGTTATCACCATCATCAGTTCAACTAAAGGCACCTCCACCATCTTTGATTTGGTGTATTGCTCCCCCAAAGCTGCAAATTAATCAGTGTTTGTCACTCAGTTTTCTCAATTTTATTTTGGGACATGAGACTAAGTTGCATTTTCTAATGCTCTATCTCCAGCTTTCTGACTTCCTTTCACTTCTTTCAACTTTCCTTAGAAATTGGCCAGTCTTTCTGAGAGCGCATTTCTTTTCTATGCCACCATGTAAAATGTGGCCAAAAGCAACCAGGATACGCTAGTAATATTGTTTCACAATCTCTCTGCCTAAAGTCACGAGTTCATTCAGCAAATTATCTGCTTTTCATGTTATGATTATAGCTACAGTTTCACTGAACGCTCCTCCACCACAGGATGGGTTGCTAGCCTTTGAACCTCTAATAACAGTTTCTTTGTTACCCATCACTTTGCCACAATATTAGTGGGACATATTTTAGGGGTTTTGTTACAACAGCATCTACTTAATTTCTAAATTCTAATGGCATACAAAATCAAAGAATTATTTTTTGCTCATGTTAATAGTTCTATGTTGGCTGTGGGTTGGCTGAAATTTTATTCCCTGGGTCCTCTTCCAGGGTGAAGAAAGCAGCTCCCAACTGGGACACACCGAGCTTAGGGAAGATGGAGGAGGGGACGGAGGAACCTTGTGATGAGTCATGATGACTCTCAAAGCTTCTTCTCAGAAGTGCCTGCATTATCTGCTCACACTGGCCTAAATAAGGCACACAACTAGGATTGACATGGTGCCTTGTTTTGCATGTTTTTGAACTTTATATAAAGAAAATAAAATCTGCATATCCTGTGACCTACATTTTTCGGAGTTCAAGTTTGTATTTATGGGTTTCATCCACTTTGCATCCCTGTTACTGCATACAGTGTGGTGCGCTCAAGAACGTCATATCGTGTTCTGTTGTACCAAAATTTGGCTGTCTGTGATAGCTGTTCCCAGTTTTGTTCTATTTCATTTTGTTATTTATATAATGTTGCTTTTGATAGTGTTACACATGAAGAAAAATTTTTGTAATCTGTGCAAGGGGTGAAATTTTGATATCATAGGGTTTATTCATCTTCAAGTACGCTCATTAAGGCTGGAGTTATTTTCTAGTTATACCAATTTTTATCTCAGCCATGAATATTTAAGTGATCATATTGTTCCAAGCAATTAAACACTTGATATTGTCAGGGTTTTTAAAAAAAATTTTTTTAACACCATTGCCGATCCAGTTGGTATCTCAGTGATGTTCAGATTAGTATTTCTGCTACATATTGCATGTGTCTTCAGCAAAACAGCTATATTATCTCTTGGGGGCGTTTTTCTATCAGATTTGTTGTAATTTTGTATAGATTTTTAGGAGTCATTTAAAGAAATTATACATTTAAAATACTGTTAAAATGTTTTAGTCTTCATAATAAAAATTTTAATCTAGCTGGAATCTATTTCTGTGTATGGTATGAGACGTGAATTAAATTAATTTTTTCCAAGTTGAAACTGAGTGTTCAGGTAGTTCGAGTACTCTTGTGTTTGTGTTGTATATTAAACAGTATATTTATAATTTATAATTGCTAATTACATATAAATGCAATTGATTTTATATCTATAACCTCACAAAATTCTCTAATTCAAAATAGTTATTTTTAGATTCCTTTTTATAGAGTAATAAGTGCAAATAAGAAAAACTTTATTACATCATAGATTTCACTTATAGGTAATAAGTGCAAATAAGAAAAACTTTATTATATCATAGATTTCACTTACAGGTGGTAGAGAAAGCAAATAAACAAACCAAATCAAACAAAAATAGACTTTTAGTCTATAGAATCAAAATGTGGTTAGCAGAAGGGGGAAGAGGGTGAGAAAATTGGGTAAATAGGGTTATTTACATGATGAAGGGTAGAACTGGACTATTGGTGGCAAAATTAATATACTATATACATATACTGATTTATGATGATCCACACCTTAGACCTATATATATATATGACCTATATATATATATACATATATATGTATATATATACATATATGTATATATGTATATATAAAATGCAATGTCCTTCAGTAAAATTTTTTAAAAAGAAAAACGTTACTTGCTTTTCAATCCTCACACCTTGTATTTATAAAAAACATTCTTTTTTCTATTCATTTAATTTCTAGTAGTAGACAGTGGTTATTCTCTCATTCCTGACTTTAAAGGTAATGATTCTTAACACTTCACCATTGAATATGATACTTGCTATATATTTTCATTTTTTTTATCATTTATTTGATAAACATACAAATGATATAAGCAGATTTTGCTACCATTATATTAACCTTACATTCCTGGGTATATATAACCTTATAGTGTTTAAAGAAAGGATTAATCATTTGAAAGGATTAATAAAATAAGACATCTAGGAAGACTGATCAAGAAAAAACTAGTAAGGAAGAAAATATTATCTATGATCTCTATCTCTATTGATTGTCCAATCAATCTATTTATCTATGTATCTTGAAACAGTTTTCTAATATTTTGTCTAGTATCTTAGCATATTTGAACAAGATTAACCTATAAGCCACTCTCCTACTATTGTTTCTATACATGTTTTATATATCAAATCTATACCAGATTCACAAAATATATTAAGAAGTGTTTCTTATTTTTCTATTCTCTATAAAATTTTCTGTAAAACCTGAGTTGTCTGCACCTTACAAGCTTGTTAGAATGTCCTTAACAACCTAGGTCTGCTTCTCTTAAAGTTTTTCTTTATAAAAATCCTGATCAGTAATTTAATGTTTACATGATCAATTCTAGTTTTTGTAGACTTTTTGAGTCAGTTTTGATAAAATAATATTTCTATTTTTTCCTACTCCATTTAAACTTTCAAATTACTGGGAGAGTCATTCATAATATTCTTTTATATTTACCTTAAAAGTTCTGCTTTACCTATAACTATATTCTCTTTTCAATCCCGATAATTTATTTTCTTCCTTTATTGTATTTTTCTTGATCAATCTTCCTAAGATGTGCATCTATTTTATTAATATTTTATTAATAATCCACTTTTGACTTTATTGGGCAAGGCTTTGATGCAACTATTTCTAAGGGCTTTTACCTAGAGAAACAATGTGGCTGTACTAAAACAATAAATATAATTTAGGAGCAGAGAATTCATATCCTCACTTTTCAAATGCTTTGAATTTTTTTGATGAGTTTATTACTGACTCTTATTTTTCACTCCTGTGTCAATACAGAAATTTATCATGAACCTTATATAGCTCTCTGATTCAAAATTGAAGAACAGGTCTCTTCATCTACAATTTCTAACAGCAGAATTTCAGTGAAGGTGGCAAAATAAACAGTGATCTAGGGTCTGGAAATTACATAGTTTTCTAAACTTTAAAAACAATCAAAAGTAAAATAATTGTACAATCAAAAGTAAAAATTACTTTGTTAATATAATAAAGCATTAGATAGAAAGCTGACGAAAAATAATTGGAAATAGTTAAAGTTTGGCTATGGATATGAAACCTTCATAAACCCATGATAAGAATAGAATTCCAAGGGTCCTCCATGTTATTTTATAGCCAAACACAGCACCAGTATTTTAGGTGAAGAATCAATGACAGGGAACACTGTTTAATTTTTATTACACAGTGTTAGCATAGATTCAAAGAATTGCTGAATTTTCAGCACAACTTCCACAAAATTGTCAACTCAGTATTACAGGAAGGCTTTTCTTTTCTTTCCTTTTTTTTTTTTTTTTTTTACTAAGAAATGAATTAGGGCCACAGTGACTTTCTGGGAAAAATTACTAGAACCTCAATAATTTTAGGAAGCGTCACAACTTTTTCTTTAAGATCAAGCCCATTTTGGTTTTAATGATTCTTGAACTAACAGAGGTTATTACCAATATCATTAATAAAATTGAAGAAGTTGACCTTTCTCTTACTCATATTTTACCTATATGAGTATACTTCATATACTAAAGTGACATAAGACTGAAAACTTTCAGTTGATTTAGTCTTTGTTGAGCTTGCAATTAATAAATTATTGAAATATCAGTCTGACACTGGAAATCTAGACACAAGGTCTCAATAAAATACAAGGAAATGGTAAGAATGAAAGGAAGTGTGAATAAAAAGCATTTGAATCAGCACACCCCAATATGTTTTGGTGTTGTTTGTCATGTATATTGATTGCTGACTATGGTAAAAAACAAATGTGGAAAAGATCTTCTCACCACCAAGAACTGCAAGACACTGATTGGCTGTAAGCATGAGGTATAGAATTAATCAAGGCCCATCTGTAGTTAATAATCTGCCCTTAACTACTAGCCTTCAGAACTCTAATCCTTTTTTCTGCCATTCTAGAAAGTTTCCATCATTGCCTCAAGACAGCTCTCTAGGTTCTGTCTCATGATTCTATTAGTATATCGTAATTAATTCATGCCACTTTGATAATTTTTGCCATCATGGACCTAGGTTTCCTGAATATTCCTCAACAAATTTATCTTTTAAAAAAAAATTCATCTTAAGCAATACTATCTAAGAAATGATAGGTTTAATATCTAGCAATCTTCTGGTATAGATGAACATATAAATTGACATAACCTATTAACATTAAAATTGTGAAAATAACTCTACCAGCTTCCATTTCTGGTAATAACAGAACATATAACTTGCCCCAATATTCTCAAACACACACACACAAAAAAAAAACTAGAAAATTGAGTAAAAAATACATTTTAAAAATTATCTGAAGGTATTATAGAGTCAACAATGATGAGGAAGAACTACTGGTCCAGCATTGAAGAGAAGACGGTCAGAAACTTTAGGGCCAAACTTTTTACCCAGGAAGAATTTCCTCATTTTGAAATAAAAAACTGAGAGGCTAATGGTGCCTTTGACAGCTATGTGAGGTTACAGGGAAGGGGATTTTAGCATAGAACTCACCAAGGTGATGGGGCAGGCATAGTGAACAGTAGTATCATTTGGGATAAGACTACAAAATGATGCAGACTAAGAAATAGAGTAAGCCAGAAATAAGTAAGTTCTTATATTTCAGTCTTGAATTATCTTAATGCTTGAAATAGAATGAAAGTAATAGCAGATTATTAGAGCTTTCAGGCATCCAGGAGTGTTTATGACTTCAGATGCCTTATAGAAGCCCCAGATGCCTTTCTAGAGGATGATAGCATGTCTCAGGCATCAAATTATTTCTATGAACCACATTAAGCTATAAAATAGCCCCGTGAGGACTAAGACAATACGAAAAATTGCAGCAGAAACCACAGCAATAGAAATATTACTATAAGAGTGTCAGATATAGGAATGACTAGCTAAAGACTCTGAAATGAATCTGCTTACCAAGAAGCTGAGGGGAAAATTAAAATTTTTAGCAGAGTTATAAAGCTAATGGAAACTAAGACTGAAACTAGGAACTGAAATGAAGAACTCAAAGGGCGAGACTAATAGATCACACAGTTGAAGAAAGACAGTTACCTGGAATTTCTCAGAAAGGACAGAGTAAGAAGGTGTAACATTTCAACAGAGTTTTAAAAATAGAGGGGAGAAATAATAAAAACCAAAATCACAAAAAGAGAAGCAATACAATAAAAATAAATCAGATTTTGAAATGATATAGCTGAGAACTTTCCAAAACTTGAGAAAGACATCAAGCTATTGATTAATGTGCAATGAAAATCCCAGGAAGGATAACAGATACGCACTGAGGCACTCTATGATACCACTGCTAAAATCCAAAAATGAAAAAAAAAAAAAAAATGTCATAGAAAGCTATTACCTTTTAGTGAATAACAATCACAATATCTGCAACATGTTAAAAAAAAAAGTGTCAACGTTATATCTTCTGAAATTGATGATGGAAAAAAAATCCTTTACAGATTAACAAAAGGAGACAATTTCCCAGAAGCAGACACATAAAATAAATATGGAGGAAGTTTCTTCAGGCAGAATGAGAAAGATCTCAGATGGAAAGTTAGAAATGTAGGAATAAATGAAGAGTAATGGAAAAGGCTAATGGAATAAAGGTTTTTCCATTTGTGATGTGTGGCTGATGAAAACTTTTTAGTTATACCTCCCTCCTCATTCCCTTCTGCACCATATATGTGCAAGCATATAATAAGAAAATGTGGCAGCAATGTCCTTCGGTGCTCGTGAGAGATTAAATTATTTGAGTCCTGACTCACACTGTGACTCACCCACCATAAAACCCTAAGAGAGCTTACCTTTCCTCATGCCCCAAGTTTTTAAGACCATCTTGGAACATTTGCCCAGCTCTCCCCACCTTCTTTATGGAAGTAACAAACTTTCTCAAACCCTCGTTACATTTGTGTGCCATCATCTGTCTTGAAAATGGAACTGAATTTGAGTGAGGGATCATCTTCTTCTTTCAGAGTGGCTACAACAGCTAAATAAGTGAGCAAATCAGAATAATTTCTGGCTATGTAAAAAGAGTCATAATTGTGTTCCGCTGGACTTATGTGGTACATATACATATCTACCTCATACCAAATAATAGTATTTATATTAAAATGGAGGATAAATGGAGTTGAGTCATTCCAATTAAAATGAGGATAAATTAAATTAAATTATTCTAATGTCTTTGATCTACTTCCATTGTCTGGGTAGAGTCTGAAGAAACCAATTAATAAAAAATTTCGATAAGCCAAGAATACATGCTATAATCCCTATGATAACTACTGAAAAAACAGGAAGAGTGTATAACTTTTGAAGAAATAGAGGAAAATGGAATAACAAAAAAATCAATCTAAATAAAGGTAAGAAAGAAGAGAAAAAAGCCAAAGCAGGCAGAACAAATAGAAAGCTCATAATAGAAAAGTAAATTTAAATAAAAATAGATCCATAATAATATTAATTATAAATAGAATAAGTGTTCCAGTTAAATGATAAAGAAAACATCAGGCTGCATTAAAACTGTATTGTTTTTATAATAGACACACCTAAAATCTACAGACGAAAACATTTACTAAATAGAATTATATAACCATAATATCAGAAAAAGTAGAATTCAAGGTAAAAAATAAAAAGGATAACAATTCTATACTTACACATATCTAATAACTTAGTCGGAACGTAAAGGAACAACTGAAACTAAAAGGAGACATAAAAGCCTATAATTATAGTGTAAGATTAAAATGCATTTTTCTTTATAATAATAAAGTAAGTAGATGGAAAATAAGAATATAGTAAAATAACATAAATAGCAAACATGACCTAATTCACATGTATAATGTGTCTAAACACTGAAGAAAATATTATTTTAAGAATACCTGAAATAGTTTAAATAATGAACACAAGCAAGGTTCTAGAAATTTCAAAGAACTAAAACAAAACACATATTCTAGGATCACAATGTTATTAATTTAGAAATCAATAACAAATATTTTACTAGAATATCCCTGTTGTTTTAGAAATTAAAAAAATGTGTGCTTAAGTATGCCTCTATCAATGAAGAGAATATATTGAACACTATAAAATAAACTGAAGGATAATTAAATTACTAGATAGTAAAAAATACATGGAATACTAATAATGCCAGGCTTAGAGGAAAATTTAGAGCTCTAAAAACCCATTCTAAAAAAGAAGAAAAATGAAAATCAATGAGTTATGCATCTATCTCAAAAAGTTAGACAACAAAATAAAATTCAAAGATAGTGAAAGGGAGAAATAAGAATAACAAAAATAAATAACAGATGAGATCAAGCAAATTCAGATATTGTTTATTTTAGGACATTAGCAAAATTTTAACAAAAAGACATGAAAAATCAATATTATCAATAAAGTGATGATACTTCCACAGTACTTGTAGATATTTAAAAGATTATCAGGATATTATGAATAGCTTTTCCAATCAATTTGAAAATGTCAAGGTAGTGGAACTTTCTAATAACATAACTTTCCAAAACTAAGACAAGAAAATATAACTAACTTGAAGAGTCCTCTATTCTTTAATTTTTTAAATATGTAGTAGTGAATTCAACCAAACATTTAAGACATAAATCTAAATTCTTATAGAAAATATAAAAGGGAGGAATACACCTTATCTCTTTTTGCAAGACAAGAATAACATTAATGTTTAAACCTGGCAAGGATGTTAAGAAAGAGGAAAATTATTACAGGTAATCACACACATGACCTTAGATAAAATAATTTTAAACAAACTTAGCAAACTAAACTGGTAATACATATGTATCAGTTTATCTAGGAATTTGAAATTGGTGTATTAAAAATGATTAGAATACTTCACTGCATTAAATAAAAGGGAAAAATGTCACATGGTCTAAAGAGATGGAGAAAAAGTATTTGATATAATGTAGCAGCCATTCATAAAAATCCTTAGCAAACTAAGATCATAAGGAAATTCCCAAAATTCAATAAAGGGAATGTATAGGAACGAACAAACAAAACCAAACTGAACAATAACCAAAACACATTAGAGTAAAATACCATATTTAATAGAGCTTTTTCTTTGAAGTCTGGAATAGAAAAAGAATACCAGAAGTCACTAATTCACCCAACATTCTACTGGAATACAGTGCAGCAAGGTAAGAAGAAAAATATAAGGCATAAGGATTAAAAATGATGAAATAAAACTGTCATTCACAGAAAAAAAGAATGTATACATAGAAAATGCAAAAAATGCACAGATAAATTATAAAACGTACCTGTGGGTTAGGGAACATTGGTGGGTACAAGAGTAATAAAATCTTTTTTAAAAGATGAATTTCTATCAGTAAAAAGCATTTTGAAAGATGTTTAAAATCTTTAAATTTACATAAACATTTTATTTTTTTGCAAATATATTTATATCATCAAAAAATATCAAACAGCTACTAATAAAGACAAGCAGCATTTTTATGAGAAAGAACATAAAAAGAAAGACATTAGAATATTCATGTTTTTAATTAACATAATTTGTGGACAATTTTATTCACTTTCACCTCAATCCCTGTGTATCTAATGTACTTAACTGCCAGCGTTCTAGTGCCATTCACTATCACTCTATCCTTCCTACCTGCAGTACTCTCTCCTTCCTTCTCCCCTTCTGGCAATCACAGATTGATCTCTGAATCTAAGAGAATTTTTGTTGTCTTTTGTTGGCTAGTTCTCTTTGATTATCTATATTCCACAAGTAAGTGAAACCATCTTTTTTTTCTTTCTCTTTATGACTTATTTCACTCAACATAATCATCTTGAGCTCTCTCCAAGTTGCTGCAAAGGCAAAATTTCATCTTTTTTGATACCTGAGTCGTATTCCATTGAGTATGTACAGCGCATCATCTTTATCCAGTCAGCTCTCAACAGGTATTACATGTTTTAGCTATTGAAAATGATTTTTGAGGGAAACTAAAGGAAACTTAAATACATGGAGGACTATATCATGTTCCTGAGACAGAGGACTCATTATTTTGCCATCTTTTCTTAGATCAATCTATAGTTTCAGTGCAATACAAATCCAAGTAGTTATGGGGGTGGTGTGCGCACGTGTATGTGTGTATACATGTATGTGCATGTGTGCTTCTGTGTGTGTGTGTGCGTGTATGTGTATATGTGCATTGTGCGTGTACATGTGCGGATGTGTGCATGTATGTGTATGTGTGTGGATGCATGTGTGCGCATGTGTGTATGTGTGCGTGCGTGCATCCGTGTGTGTGTATTGTATGTGGTACTGAACAAGCTTATTTTGTGGTGTGCAGGAGTCAACTCATACTATCTAATATCAGCTCATGAATATTCAAGATCTTTTTAACTGGTTACCAAATCATTCGTGGCTTGAAACCAACCATTGTTGGAGCATTTATTCCATGGAAATTGGCAAACACTACAAATCAGATATTTTTCCCCTAGAGAGCCGATAAGCACTCCACTGAACTTATTCTAAAATTGATATGGAAAGGGAAAAAAACAGTTCAGACAAACTTGAACAAAAATAAAATGGAAGGGCATGCTTTACCAGGGATCATAATTTCTTATAAAGCAACAAGAATTCAACAGCATAGTACTGGCAAGGGATAGATAGAGCAAAGGAACAGAGTAGAGCTCTCAGGAACAACCCTATGCATATTAGGGGATGCTTCATGAAAAGGAAGAGCTGCAAAACTATGGAGAAAGAACCAAGTTTTCTATAAATGGTCTGGAAAAGAGTGGAAACTTGAGACCTACCCTAAGAGTGTTTTCAAAATTAACATCCAGGTGAGTTGTAGGTTTAAATACATCACACTAACTAGCAAAGTTGCTAGAAGATTATATATGCATATACTGTCATAACTTCAAGATAGGAAATACTTCGAAGACAAAAGCATTTCTCTCTACAATTGAAAAATTAATTATATTCAAATAAAGAACTTCTGCTCAGTAACAGACACAAACATCTTACCAACCAGAGAGTAGTATACAGAATACATAAAAAATTAATGTGAAACAGGAAATTACCAAATAAACAAAATAGGCAAGATATGACTAGACATGTTATAAGAGAGGATATCTAAGTATACACTAAAAATGTGAAAAGGTGTTTATTTTCATTAAGAAACAGGAACATGCAAATTAAAACTATATAATGAGTTACCACTACACATGTATACTATATACCCAATCAAAATGTAGACATATATTTCAAGAGACAGGTACAAGAATATTCAAGGCAGTATTATTGCTAATATTTTAAAACTGGAAACAATGCACATATGTATCAACAATAGAGGAGTAAATAAATCATGGCCTCATGAGCATTCTAATATTGTACGACATCAAAAATTCAGTAACTACAATTACATGCAATAGCATGGATAAATCTTACATGCAAAAAATAGCTAGCCAAAGAATACCTAGTATGTATTTCCATTTAGAAAACCTTAAAGAGCCATCAAATTGACAAGATGGTGTCAAGGAAAGAATATTAATCTAGAAAAACTAAGGAGGAGCATGAACTCAAGTCCAGTGACAGTCAAGACAGGATTTCTTGGGGAGCAGCAGAGAGTAATGAGTGAAAGGGAAACAGTTTCCTGGCTCTTTTTCTTGACTTGGGCAGTAATTACATGAGTTCCTATTTATCAATAAATCGTTAAACTCTGTGTACTGTCTCATGCACATTTGCGAAATAGGTTGTATTTCTCAATTTTAAAAAGGTTAAGAGATATTCATCCCTATCTAAAATCACCTAAATCATCTCACATATAATATGAATCTAACCCTTTGAAAGACAATATTTTAGCTCACTCACTCCCTTTTTATTTACTTATTTTCCACAACTAGAATTACTTTTTATATATACTATACTGTACTTACTATGCACTGTACTTAATACTGAATATATAAATTTTAAAATAAAACACCTTGGTCATTTATGACTTAGGTAAAGCTACCTAGTATACCCCCAGTGGTAATTTGGAAAGTCCTAAACCAGGATTAGAGTCCCTGTTTGTGTTTAGCACTTTTATTTATTTGTTTATTTATTTATTGTTTTGATTGTCTCCTGGCCCTTCATTGAGAACCTGGGTCCTTGGGCATTACATGGTCCACGCCCCAGCTGCCGGCTTAGCATCAGCGCCACCGGGGTGCACCAGATTCTGTCTGTTTTAATTTGTCTGTCCTCCTAACTTTATTCTTATGGGGGACCAGATTTGCAAAGTGCTGCAACCAGAAATGTATCTGTCCTGCTGGTTCAGGGTCTGTCCCACACATGAGCTAAGGCCCATAGGGAAGAACACTCCCTACCACTTGCAACATCTGGCTCTAACTCTGATCAAAAGCCCTCAGTCAGGTCTGAAACCTGTTCCCTGTTCACACACACACACACACACACACACACACACACACACACACACAAACACGCACGCACACACACACACACACACACACACACACACACACACAAACAATACCAAGATGGAACCCACCAGGCAGGAGGAATGGTTTAAGGGCATTGCCTTTGAATGTTGGCTAATATTACTTTCGGTTTGCTTTCCTCTGCAAAAGAACCACCTTTCCAGCTTTTATGTAGTTCTAGATCACACTGCACAAAGATCTTCTGGAAATTCCAAATTACTTGCAGAATACCTTGAAAAGTCAACTGAGGTCAAGTTCTGTAACAGCACAAAAATTTATACTCACTCTCTATCTGATGGCCTTTGCTTGCTTTGATTTTAGAACAGCCACATAAAACATTTTGCTCAAATTTAAAGGATGAGTCTACTTTCAGTTGCTGTACATGGGATCTTGAAATTGAGTAACACTTGACAATAGATTTATTCTGAACACTACAACTTCTCTCTTACCTCAGTGGGTTCTTCTCATCACTAATGATATAATTTTAGAGGGAGAAAGAAATAATTAGCTCTCTTCCACTCCCCTCTCTTCCCTTTCCCTTCCCTCACCTCTCCTCACCTTATCTCTCCCCACATAGACACAGACACTTATACAGATCATCATTTAAAACTACAAAGTTAACAATATCCTATTTTATTTAGTATACAAATCAAGTATCTAGAAAACATTTACAAATAACTCAAAATGAAAAGAGAACCTTTTAATTGTGCCACTTTCTAGACAACAATCCTATATTTTTATGTCAATCAATAAATTATTAATTACCTAACATTTCAGCACTGTTAAACACTTCTGAGGATTGAAAATATATAAAATATGCTCTGTGGCATATAACAGGGCAATATATTTAATATTGCAGACTACATGTATTATGTTACCATGGCTAATTAAAATATTGACAGTATCTTCCCAATCCTGAGGACGAGGCACTGCTATTTTCACTATTCTATAGGCAAGAGACTTAAGTAATTTATCAAGCCCTAGAAACCAAGGTAACTGAAGTCAAGATGGAAACCAGATCTTTTGATTTTTCTCCAAAATGCTTCTCACAACTTTGCAGAATCAAACATATACACAGCAATTGGTTAAAGATTAAAAGAGCAAAAAAAAATTCACTCAGAAATAACAACTAAAATCAGGCTTATTAGCATAATTGACTAGACATAAAGGTATTACTGTCTTCGTTTGGGTTCCTCCATAAGCAGAGCTTGGATCAAGGACTTGAGTGAGAGGTTTATTTGGGAGGAGAGTCCATGAAGCAAAGGTGAAAGAACAGGGAGAGTGATAGATAGGAGGAAGAAAAATCAATATAGGTCCCTCACATCTAGTAGATTGTTCCTATTTGGTCTGACTTAGTAGGATATTTTGGAGATCTGGAGACACTATAGTCATTAATTTATATGAAAATATTTTTAAGCATTACCTTATCTTCCTTCAAAATCCTACCAAATCACACCAAATAGATAAAGTCTACTTTTAGAGAGGGAGAAACCTGTATAAAGGTTCAGTTTCAAAATAACAGCTGTGAAAAATTAGGGCTTGATTTGCCAGAGAAGTTGAAAAGAGTTCGGAATGCCTCAAAGATGGCGGGGTGGGAGCATTGAGGAGTTCTTTTCATCCCTACGTGAGGGACTTCTGGGGGCAGTAAGGCCTGCACTTCCGGGCCTGTGGTCTATCATCTGTAACAAAATGAAAGTCAATCCACTTAATAGGTGGGACTCTTTCTCAAATATGAATGAACATGAAGAAAATTTAATGACATCTGTTTATGTGCCATATATTCGTTTAATGTTTATAAAATCTATTTTCTAAGATGGGGTATTTACAAAGTTGAATCTAACATCAATCCTGATTTTAATTCATTTAGAGTCATTTTGATTCATCATACCATGAGACATTTGGGGGCATTGCTGATTCCAGAGAAACTGGCAAAGGCAGAACACCGGGGTGGGCCAGATGCTTGGAAGGCATTTCTAGCTACAGGGTTTGGGGATCCCAGGTTACCAGAGAGAAAAAGATCTGCGGAGAAACTCTAGCAAGTAATAGATAAATACCACATCAACCAACAGGGATGACATAAAGAGTTAAAGGAGTCTTGAAACATGTACACAGAACATCATGCTGAAAAAGCAGGCGGGCAGCTGTTTGGTATCAGTAGGTTGCTGTGTGGTAGGGCAGGATTCCGAGAATACGATTCAGAACAGAAATCAAAAACACCCTTGAGCCCATAAGAACATTCAAGTTGTTGGAAGCTGTACCACAGCAACAAAAATCTCAGTGCATGTATTTCTCTTAAATACATGTCCATGAAAGGTTGGCTGGCTCTCCAATCCAGGTGGGCCTCACTCTCGGATCAGGCCAAAAGAGCAAACACCATTTGGGGAAGAGAAGTGAGATGAACTAGAGAGCAGACTTTTAAACTTCTATCTCCAAGTAACTTATACTACGTTTGCCCACATTCTGTTGGCCAAAGTAGGTCATATGGCCAAACTTTAAAGGGACTAGGGAAACAGGAACACTAGGTGAGATGCTGGTGAATACATTGAAGAACACATGCAAGTCTTATGGCTGGAAAAGGCAAGGGTGAGTGCGTTTATAGCCATATCCAACATGTGCAAATTTCAATCCAAACCTGTTGAATGTGTTTCAAACTAAAATGTGTTTAAAAATATCAGCACAATAAATAAGAGGACATTCCTCCATAGCGTCTTCTATCACAGGTTCCTTTTTCAAAGAACCCACACTTTGCAAGTTCATGCTATGTTCAGAAAGTACCAAGCCCAACCTAAAACATCATCTGAGAATCTGTCAACTATAAATCAATCTTATCTGCAGCTCCTGACTTGCAGGGAGAGGAATTAGGGAGACAGTTTACATTGCCCGGTGGTGGGATAGGGACGGGAGTCAGGTCTAGTTAAGCCTACAGGTTGGACACAAACCAACAGATCAAATCAAAAGGACAGTCCTGAAAGATTTTTCTCTTATTATCTTTTCACTATTTAGCACTTTCAAATATGTAGTTTTTAATTGCTAGGGCAGAGAAGTCAAAAAAATTAAGCCTTAGATGAATAAATATGTAGGCCTGGCTATGATTCCAAGAGGCAAAAATGTCTAATTCAGAATGTTCCATCTCTTTGTTTTCATCACATTGTCTATGTTAAAAGATATTTTTTACAAAAACACTCTACAAGTAAAATAAAGTAGAATTGAGACCAAAAAAAAAAAAAAAAAAAACTCTGTCTCTCAGTTATTATTTTAGACCTATGTCTTTTTACTGCCTCCTACTGACTTTCAACAAACATTAATCTACCTTTACCCCTAAGATATTTAAGTAATAAGTATTTTTGAAAAGATTCTCCAAGTCGAGACCCAAACGGGCCTTTTCTGTGTGTTAAAAGACTGACACATTGGTCCTTCCCAGGTCTTACAGAAATGGACAAGAAATGAGTCTATACCTATTGTTGCCTGTGTTACTCTGTGATCTTTCTATTAATTATGCTTTTTGGACTTAAAAATTAACAAACCCCACAAATTCTTATCTGTTAACATCTCCCTAAATCTTTTTCCCCTCAGCTTTTAGTATGATTAAGCATATTCTGGTTTCCTACAAGTTTCTGTACATTTCACTCCTGAGACATATACAATCAGATTCTTTTCCAACTGCTGTCTTCACCTATGACTCTTTTCTTATCCAGATCACCTAACGGGTGAGCATTCCTTAACCTCCTGTTCTAAGTGATCTCTTCTCTCCTGTATTTTCTTTCTTAACCACATTGTCACTCCCCAGTCTTCAAATATGATCTTTGAGTCAAAGGCCTTGAGATTGAGATAATTAATTGTGCTCTCTCTTCAGAGCATTTGATAATTTCCACCCACTTTTGAACATGTCAGACACTCAAAAAAAAAAAAAAAAAAAAAAACCAGCAGTTTTTCAAGTCAAAATTCTCTCTTCAACAAATCCCAAACTTGGTTCATCACTGTAAAGTTCTAAGACCTCTGTTATCCTACTCCAATCTAATATTCAACCAAGTTCTATTCTACAACTAGAATTTTATAATCCAGTAACAAGAAACTTTTCACTATGGTCCTCACAATTCCAATTTCCTTTTCTTACTGTCTTCACCTGTGATCCTGCAGTTCCTTCTTCTGAGCACGCTCTTGTCACTTCCACCTCCTGGCCCTGCTTTAAAAAGGGGGATGTTTTACAGGGTGATTCACAAACTTCAAAGTCAAAATGCAAACCATATGCAAATGGGCCTTGAAAGGAAGTTACCTGTAGCAGTCAGAAATATAACTTTCTTCATTTATTTTCAGAATGTTGGCAAAATCTCAAGCCTGTTCATAAAGTAACTTTTTTTCCTCCTTGGCACTCATATCTCTGAACTGTACTTGCTTTTCCAGAGAAGCAATTTTCCCTTCATCATTTTCAAATTCCCTCATCCACTTACCTCCCGCTCAGCTTTTCAATGCTACTTCACAGAAAATAATCAAGCTTTCTCTTTCTTTTGCTAAGGGTCTGGTAGGTGGCTATTGCTTCTGCTTCCCCCTTTGGCAAGAGTTTCGTTTCCCCTCTTCTCTCTGTCTCCCTCCTTCCAATCTCATTCATTTGATTCTATACAGAACACACTGTCACACATCAGTAGCCATCTGTAGCAATCACTTTCAACTTTATTACCTTGCCTTGTTTTTCTCTAGCCAGCTTCTACAGTATACACTGCTAGAACTCATTAGCTATCAGAGGCATTTTCTAATATAATATACACATGTACATACACATGCTTCTCACTTTCAGTCATTAGCTAATTCTAGACACATTTTTTACTTTTTGTATCTGCTCTCCCAGATTAGTTAATTCCTGACCCGGGAAACTATCCCAATCAGGGCTGCCAGGGGAAGTCATGTTGATCTCACCGCTGTGCCTCAGGGGAGAAAAACTGAGTGTCCATGAGAGAATCAAAGATCCAGGATGTGGGTGAGGATTCACGGCAGCAATGACTCCACAAGAGAGAATGGGGTGATAATGCCACCTCAATTTTGTATTCTTTTTTTGATTTCCTTTTGGACCTGTCAAATGAGGTGCTAAGTTGAGTCTTTGCTACCTGAGAGTTCAACAATCTATGCCCCCAAACCCTTGGGAAAAGGGAGATGGAGCCCAATGGCGACATGGGACAGAGGAAAGCACTGTAGTGCTTATATAATCATTACTGGAGTCAGCCTCGCTTGGACAATGAACTGTTTCTTTCTTTATTTTTATTGCTTTATTGCTACAACAGCAACCTTGATGAAAGGCACCAAGCCCCTATTTCCCCAAAACGAGTAAATAAGGCAGGCTGCACTCAAGTGATTCCTTTTACGTGTTAAGTGGTCCTTTTACAGGTGTTTTATGAGTTAGATGGGTGTGCAACAAACTACCACTCATGGGATCTGATGATAAGAAAATGTCTAACTACCCATGGCTCACAACGTGGGGGAGGAGTTGATAAGATGTTAGGGTGTTCTTCTAAATAAAACGGGGCATCAGGATATCCAAGATATCAATCCTACCCCTGCCACCGAAAAACTTAGTAACCTCAGAGAAGTTAATTTAATTTCTCAGGGCTTCAATGTCCTCATTTAGAAAAACAAGACACAATAACACTTATCTCATAGGGCAGGCATGAGTGTTATGAAGTGATGTAAGTAAGAGCAGTGCAAGGAACATGGCGGTGCTCACCAGCTGCTTGCCTGCCCCCTCACCCTTGCCCACCACACTCTTCTCCACCTTGTATACTTTTGATCACATGTCGGGAAGCTGGATGAGCAGCCCATCCTCCTCGCAAGGATATGGTGAGGACTAAAAAAGGTAAGTATCCACTCATGGTGTGGTCCTGATCACTAAAAACATATTTGTTCTTGTTCTCCATCAAATTGTGAGCTCACCTTGGCCAGATCCTCTGGGCAAATCCACAATAAAAGCCTTTATGAAGTGTCTGTACCCGTGGGTTCTTCTGCCAGAAAATGATGCATCATCTTGGAGGCTTCTCTCTTTATCCTCCTCTTCTAATACCTAATAACTGCCCTCACACTGCCCCAAATTTAGGGAAGTCTAAGTTGGTGATGACCCTCCAGCACCTTGCTACTCAGAGTGTGTCTGGAAACAGCATCATCGTCAGAAATGCAGTCTCTCAGTTCCATCCAGACCTACTGAAATGGAATCTGCATTTTAGCAACATCCCTGGGTATGTGCATCCGAAGGTTTGAGATGCATTACTCTGATCAAAACTCTGGGATGCCTGTAAGAATGCAACACAAGGCAAATTCTTTTTATTTCACTATAAAATGCTGAAGTACATCTATTAAAATACAGTAAACAAAGCCGACTTTCTTCAATGTCTTCTTTGTATTCAAGGTGAATACTGCTGATACCAATGCTGGATTGAAAAGGTGTTGGTACACTTAGGACAGGAGGTGATGTCACGTAGTCGCTGGGATCACAGGCTTGGCAATCATGAAAAGATGAATTTAAATCCCAGTTCCACTATCGATTAGCTGTGTGAACTGGGGCAGTTCCTCATCTACAATATGGGATTCGTAGTAACACCTACAGGTCTTTGTGGTGATTTAAGGAGATTGTGGTGATAAAATGATTAGTATTCAGTATGTACTCAGAGAAGCAGAGGCAGTATCTATGAAATATATGAAGTGAAGGACTTTTGAATATTCATATTTCAAAACAAATGCAATCTCCATTGCAAACATATGAAGGCACGCCATTCATGAAAAATGTGACCAGGAACTTCAACTGTCAAAGGAAAATGAAATCTTTAAATAGGGGTCAATCCTGATTTATCAGCAGTGATCACCTCTGATCATAGCATTGCTCTCAAAGGTTACTCGGGGAGGAACTGACAATCGTCTTCTGCAAATTCATCTAAACTGTGTTAAAATGCCTGAATGATTTACCATTAGAGAGAAAAGTTGGAAGTATGTTACTTTAATTCAATCTTCAAATTATTCTAAATTCTTTATCTTAAAAGTTATATAAGACCTGATTATCTCATCTTCCTGCTTGTGCCTTTCTAATATAAACACTCAATTATTCTTTCATGTTGATTCCCCTCAAAAGTTGATGTAACAGAGAATCACATGACCAGTGTCTAGCAAGTTGGTAAGTTTGCTAGTTTGATCAATACCTTCTTTTTTTTTTTTTAAATTTGCTATACTATACTGAGTTTGTACCTCAATTTGTGTGCATTTCACACCACGCCCACCACCACCAGAGTTTAGTGCCGGTCACCACCATATATTTGGTCTTTCATTCCTTTGTTCCCTCTCCCCTCCTGACCCCAATATCACAGTGTCATGCATCTGTGAATTTTATTGTGTTTTGTCTGTTCTGTTTCTTCGTGTTCCACATATACATGAAACCATTCTGCACTTCTCTTTTATTTTCTGACTTATTTTCCTTAGCATAATGACCTCCTCTTCCATCCAGGTTGTTGTTAAAGGCACAATTTCATCTTTTTTAATAGCTGCATAGAACTTCATTGAGTGTATATACCACAGCTTCTATATCCATCTGGTAGGTAAGCTGTTTCTGTGCCTTGGCTATTGTGAACTGTGCTGCCATGAACAGAGTGGTGTGTATATTTTTTTCTGATTTGTTTTGCATCCTTTGAGAATATGCCTAGAAGTAGGGCTGCTGGACACAATGGTAGTTTACTTTTTATTTTCTTGAGGAATTGCCATACTGTTTTCCAAAGAGGTTGCACTAATTTACATCCTCACTAACAGTGTAGGTGGGTTCTTTTTTCTGCATGCCGTCTCCCACACTTGTTGTTTCCAGTCTTTTTAACCAATGAATTCTTAAAGATGTTAGAGGAAAGATTTTTCTCTCCATATATCCTTTTGTCAGACAATAATAAATTATATAACTAATCATACCCATGTTTTTGAATTGATTGCTAAAAAGTTTTGAGACAAGTAAGCTGATTCCCATTACAACTACTAGCTAGTTCAGTTGCTTTGCATATTTACTATAAAATTATACTGATAAATACCAAATAGATATAAATAGAGATATATTGAATGACAAGATTCAGTACTATAAAACATGTTATCTCCAAATTAGTTTAAAAATTTAATGAAATACAATTAAATTTCTGGGGAAGTTTTTTGAAATTCATAAAAATAATGTTCAGAGAAAACTTCGTTAAAGGAGGTAGAAGGGATTTCTTTTTAAAACAATATATATTATAAAAATATAACAATTGAAATACATATTATTGATATAAGAGTAGTTAAACTGATCAAGAAATCCATTTGAGTATATTTAAGAAAGTAGCATAGCCATAAAATTCAATTTATTATCAGAGGATTACTCAATATATGGTATTAGAAAAACCAATTCTAAGTGGAGATAATATGATAAAGTTAGATCCCTGTTTCAAACCTGACACAAAAATAAATTATAGATGAATTAAACATTTAAATAAAAATATGAAAATTGCCAGTATTTTAAATGTAAATGAGTATCACGTAGTCTTGAGATGTGGAAAGATGTTCTAAACATAATGCCAATGGGAGGAAAATAATGACAAATATTGACATCTTTTACAACATTCTCACTTCTGACTAAGTACAATGAAACAAGTAAAAAGGTCAATGTTAACTTTAAGAAAACTTAAAAAACAAACAAACACATAGATAAAAGGTTACTAGCCATATATAAAGTGGTTGGAAAAAGTAAATTTCCTGACAGAAAAATATATAATAATACTAAAAGACACTTCACAAAATAATATAAAAAATAATAACAAAAATATATAAAATTTCCTGACAGAAAAATATATAATAATACTAAAAGACACTTCACAAAATAATATAAAATGACCAGTAAACAGATTTTTCAAACTTCTATTTCACTAGTGAGCAAATAAGATTTTTTTTTTTAAGATTCTCAGGTTGTGGTTGGCAATTTGGAGAAGAAAAAATAAAAAATATACAGAATAAAATGTAATCGTCTTCAAAGAACTAATACAAAAAATTCAAAAACCATAAATAAAAATACTATATTTAATCTTTAGATAATTAAATAATGTATGATTTCTATGGACATTATCTTTTCATTAAATTCTTAAAATAAAAATTGCATTCTATTTAAGGTGTACAACATCTGATATACATATATAGTTTAATAATTATTCAGTCAAGTTAATTAACATAACTTACTCACAGTTGTCATTCTTTTATGTGATGAGAGCACCTAACATCTCCTCTCTTAGCACATTTCTAGTGTTTCATATGGTATTTAGTATAGCCATCAGACCTGCATACTAGATAGCTAGACTTATTCCTCCTACATAACGGCAAATTTGTTCCCTTTAATCAATATCTCTACATTTCTTCTACTCCCACTTGCATGCCCTGATAACTACTTCCCTTAACTTGTTGCTTTCTGCCTCTGAGCTTAACTTTTTGTTTGAGCTTTCACTCTAAGTGAAATTATACAGTATTATCTTTCTCTATTGGGCTCATTTCATTTAGCATAAAATCTGCCAGGTTTATCCATGTTGCTGAAAATGGTTGGATTTTCTTATTTCTCATAGCTGAATATGTGTGCATTTATGTATATTATGTATTTATACCACAGCTTCTTTGCATATCTTGGCTATTGTAAATAACACTTCAATGAACATGGGCGTCCAGACATCTCTTAAAGATACTGATTGCATTTTCTTTGGATATACACCCAAAAGTGGGAGTACTTGCTCTATTTTTAATTTTTGAGAAAACTCCATATTATTTTGCATAATGGCTGTACCAATTATATCCCCAGCAACAGGGAAGAAGGATTCCCTTTTCTTCACATCCTCACCAACACTTGTTATCTTTGTTTTTCATAATAAGTCATTCTAACAGGTGTGAAGTGATATCTCATTGATTTGCATTTCCCTGATGATTATGTTGAGGACCTTTTCACACAGTCATTTATATGCCTTTTTTTTTTTTTTTTTTTTTTTTTGAGAAATGTCTGCTAGGTTCCTTTGCACATTTTAAAACTGGATTATTTGTTTTCTTGCTATTGAGTTATTTGAGTCCTTTATATATTTTTAATATTAACCTTTTCTCACATTTATGATTCACAAACATTTCCTTATTTTGTAGGTTGTCTCTTCATTCTGTCAATGGTTTCCTTTGCAAAACCATTTGTCTATTTTGCTTTCATTTTCTATGCTTTGGGGGTAATATCCAAAAAACCACTGTCCAAATCAACATCAAGAAACTCAAACAGTTTCTCTTTAAAAAGTTTTACGGTTTTAGACCTTACATTTACATTTTAATCCATTTTGAGTTGAGTATTGTGAGTGGAATGAGATAAGGGTCCAATCTGATTCTTCTGCATGAGGCAAACCAATTTCCCAAAATCCATTTTTTGAAGAGACTGTTCATTTTCCATTGTGTGTTCTTGATATGTTTGTGACACTTAATCATAAATGTATAAATTCATTTTAGGGTTTTGTATTCTGTTTTGTTGATCTATATGCCTACTTTTATGCCAGTATCATGTTGTTTTGCCAACCATAACTTTTGTAGGATATTCTGAAATTGGGTAGTGTTATGTTTCCAACTTTTTTTGTTTGCATAAGATTTCTTTTGATATTCATGACCCTTTGTGAATTTTAGGACTCCCCTATTTTCATGAAAAATGTCACTGAAATTTTAATAGGAATTATATTGAACCTATAGATTTTGAATAAAAAATTTCTATTCATTTGTATAGAATTCCATAATTTGTAAGTTTCTTTTACATTAGCACTTCTTTTTCCACTTGTATATTCATGTGTAACAAATTTTTTCTTAATCAACATAGACTAAGATTTGTTATTTCACTGCCCTTTTCAAATAATGTTTTTCAGGATTGTAAACTCAATCATGATTTCTCATTTCTACCTCAATAATTTCTGCTTTATTCTTTATTAATGTTTGCTTTTTTCATGCTTCTTTGGGTTTTTTTTAAATTCTTCTCTCAAATGCTTAGTTTATTTATAAATCTTCCCTTCTTCAATAATAAAATCACACACATTTATGTATTTTAATTTGTAGATGCAGCACATAAATTTGTGTCAATCTCATTAATTCCTAACATTTTTAGTTCTTCTTCTTTGACAGTTTCTTTCATAGTTTTTTTAGTCTTCTTGTGGTTTAGTATTGCTTATACTATTTTCATATTTCTTGCATTATTGTCAAAGAATAAGTATTCACATTTTTTTATATTTATTAAGCTTTCTTTGCATCCCAGGATATGAGAAACTCTTTTAACTTTCATTTGATGTTTTAAAAGTATTCCATTTTAGTGGACCATAAAATTTCATGTATATTTAAACAAGATTATCAGTCATAATGTCATCTCCTCTGAAATGTTGAAGTCTCAAAAAGGTGTGCAAAATCTTTCCACTATGACTGTGTATTTTTAAAGCCTGGAATTTCTACATTTATTGATTTAATCATTTTAGCATTTTTTTTAATGAATGCACAAGAGATACCATTGCTACAGTTTCCTTGTGGAGTACACATTCTACAATGCAAAATATGTGTCTTTTTCATATCTTTATTGTCTGAGACTACTATCCCAGCTTTTGCATTTTCAAAATCTTTATTTGATTTTCCTTTTTATATATCTTTCTATTTTAGTGTGTCTCGTAAATATCAGTAGTTTGACTTCTTTTTAAGACCCAGTCTGAAATATCTGTTGCTTAAAGGTGGAATTTAACCCAGATCTATTGTAATGACCAGTAGCATTTCATTTCTGTCACCTTATTCTGCATTTTGATTTTTTTAATATAGTTTTACCATAGTGTTCATTTTTTTGTTTGACTTAAATTTTTTATATTCGTGTTACATTTTAAAACTATAATAATAACAAAACATTCAATAACTCAAATATTAATTGAGCACCTATTATGTACCACATTGGTAGAACCAATTCTGCACTAAACAAAACAGACATGGTCTTTGCTTTCAGGGACATTTCTTTTTAGAAGGTGAATAGAAAAAATAGACAAACAAGTAAAGGTTCTATAAAATGGCAGTTACTGTATAGAGAATTAAAGAAGGGAGTGCCTCCTTGCAGTTGGGAGGGCAGGAAAGAGTTGAGACTCGCTGATGAGAAGAGACAGTGGTGTAAAAAGTAGTAATGACTTTACTGATACTAGGGAAAGGAAACCACTAAGGCAGAGACCCCTAGTGAGAACAGGTGATGCATTTGAAAGAAGTGGCGCATATTAACTGAGTACGAAAGTGATAAATGGGGACAGCTACCAGGTAAATAAAGTGGGACTTTGTGAACCACAGTAAGTACTGTGCTGGGGTTTGGGTTTGTTTTGTTTTGTTTAGTTTTGTTTTTAAAGTGTAATGCAAAGCCATCAGGATGTTTTAAGATTGTGGATTTTGTTCCTGCTTCTATTTTTGTTGCAGGAAGTAGTAATGTGATCTGATTTTCTATTGTAAAAGGTTTTTCTGCTGCTGTGTGGGAATTTATTCTAGAAGAAGCAAAAGAATCACCAGGACAGGTAGTAGAAAGGGAGAAAAGACATCAGACTTAGGACATGTTTTTGGTTCACAATCACAACGCATTTGCTAATGGGTTGAATTTGGGAGTTGGGGAGGAGTGAGTGCAAGAGTTAAGTCAAATACAATTAAGATTTTTATTCCAGCCATTAATTAGTAGTGATGATATTTCATGAAATTCAAATGCATGAGGGAGGGGCAGATTTTGTAGGGGAGTGAGAGAAATATGAGTTCTCTTTTGGCTAAGTTTGAGATGCCTGTGAGTGTCCATGAGGGATGCCTAGTAGTCATTTGGATATACAAGTTCAGAGCTCTGGGGAAATTTCAAAGCAAAAAAGAGAGATAGGATGCCTTGTGTACAGTTACAAGAGAAGGTACTTAGGCCAAAGCCTTGGAGCATTCCAACAACAGAAAGTCAATAAATTCTACATGTAGGATATCAAATAAACTCCAAATTTCTAATCTATTAGTCAATCTTTTCTACCTTTCTAGGGCCAGGATCTTTTTTACCCCTCCTAATTTATATTCCTTGGCTTATTTCCAATTGGAAAGGAGGATGATTAAATACTTAGGTCAAAGTAATCATCTTAAAATGGAAGCAATGTGTAAAACAGTTCATTCTTCAAGCTCAGAAAGTCCTCTGAATGACTACTATCAATAAATAACTACTAAATTGAAAGCTTTAGTTTTCATATTTAATTTTTTATTAATGGACCATTGATTGATAATATAATTTTCAAAGAATAGCTTCACAACTCAGTCAATGCACATACAACACCACACTCACCACCAGATGTGTTTATCTTTGTTCAGAGTATGAATAAAGAATTCAGTGGATGGATCTTGACATTTCTTGGTGTTATATTTTTCTACAGTCAAATCTTTCAACAGAGAATCCAAGACAAAGAGGCCTTTAGAACACAGTGGTCTGGTTACACCAGCTACTAGTTACGTGATCATGAACTAATTCTCTTCTTCAGTGAGATAGTATGAATGGCTACTACACATGTCAGCAATATTTAACAAGTGCTTCTAACAAAAATAATAGGAGCAGCAGCCATCTTTCCACTTTGACGCATAGTTTGAACGCAGCAAATGTCTGTAAAGTATTTAGCATGGTGCTTGGTGTAGAGCAAGGGTTAACAGTGTTTATCAGAGCTCTGCCCTGGGTCTGAGGTCTTCTGGCAGAGGCTTAGCTCCCATGTGACAAGATAAGAGTGAATTGAAAAGAGGGCAAGTGATATGATCAGAGAGGGAGCAGGGTCCAGATTACATGGCACCTTGTAAACCAGAGTTAGGAACGTGGGTTTCATTCAGAGAAGTGGTTGAAGAGCTTTGAGCAGAGAAGTGAAATAACGTCCATAGGCCGAGCTTATTGAACAGTTACCAATAGAGTGTTTAATAAACATATCTAAATAGGAATAAGCACTGCTAATGGATGTTAGTTTTATTTCTGCTTATGTTCTAGGCTGTTTCTAGGACGTTCCAGTGCTGCATGGTTAGACGTGGTGTCTGAACAGTTATCCAGACCCCAAACCACAGTCACCCTTGACTGCTTACTTGACATCTCTACTCCCTCCACTGCAGAACCAAAGTCAAAATATACTGCTTAGTTGGAGCACAAACTTCCACCAAATAGAATATTTCCCAACATAATTGGTCACCTTTTAGATGATTATCAGCATTTTTGGCATTACCTAATTATGTTACTTGGCAAAACTTTTCCTTACTAAATTTTTCTCAATAAAAGATTTGATTATTTGGTGAACATCAGCTTTTGGGATAAAAAAGGGCCAAGAGAACACCTACAGATCCACTTCCTTGTCCCCAAAGCCCAGGGGGAAGTTATTATCCCATTACTCACCACACTCTAACTAAAACTCTGCTTGGAATATACATGCAATTTTTTTTGAAAGATGTATATATTTGGAGAAGGTACTAATAATGGCAAAAAGCTGGGAAAAAATACCACTAAAAAGAATCCAAGAGAGTGGAGCAGGAGCTGCCAGGAGATCAATAACTGATGGAGGGAGAAAAGATTTTAAAATAACATGAAGGAAAAAATGCCCTAAAAGGAGAATTTTTTTTTTTTTTTATCAGTCCAGACTGATAGGAAAGGAGAATCAAATTATGAACCTTGAAAAATCTATTACCTCTAATAATATGGTCAATAAAAATGTGGTTAAAAATGGAAACTTTTTTTTTTTAAAGGAAAGGTGCAGGTAGGAATGCAGGTGAGCAGAAGCAGGCAGGTAGGGAGAGAGAGGAGGAGGAAGCATTTTACTACATTTACTTTTTATTTAGTCATTCATCTTGGTTCTTCCCATAGGACCCGGGATGTGAAATGGGGACGTGGGGCTGTATGCAGACTGTGCCCTGTCACCACTCCACCAGGATGTGCCAGAAGTGGGAAAATTTATAGCACTGAAGGACTGGATGTTGCCAAGGTACTTCTAAATCTCTCAGGCAATGGCTTCTGAACCCAACAGGAATCTTTTACACTGAAATGCTGAGTATGTGTTGCCACATAAATTGGCACAAATTGCCAGGATGTCTAGTCACTTACTAAAAAACTAACAAACGAAAAACAACAAAAACCTGGTGACTATACTACTCTTTCCAAATATGGTAGAAAGGGGTAGAACAAACATGAGGAGACACCCACTGAGGAGCCATGGCTTGAGGGAGGAGAGAGCATGTAAACAAATACAAATAAAAGTTAAAACTTTGGGAGGAGGAACCTGCTTATGAACATGGAAGCAGCAGATTTAAAGGGTCTGAATTTGAATCCTAGTTACTGTACTGCTTTAACATTCATCCCGGGGTCTGACTGGGGAGAGCAAGCCGGCCATTGGAATCATCTCTTCAACTTCCTTTCCAACTCTGTTCTCCTCTCTTGATTCCCACCCCTCCAACTCCATCTCTCCAAGCATGATCTTGCTCTTTCTTCCTTCTATGCTGGTGCCAAAATCATCTCTAACATCTATGCTTCCATCCTCCCCAATCCATTGTTCATGCCCTACTCATCTTAATGGGACCCTACCTCATCATCAGTCAGTGCATCTCACCGTCCCCTATTTTTCCTTCCTCTTATCTTTATACCTCCAGCCTGGACTGTAATGTTTATGTATTTTTATTTCCTGTTCACTAGCTATAAATTCCCAAAGGTCATTAACTATATTTTATCACTGGTCTATTTCTCACCCTGCCTAACAAAGTCACTGAATTAAATCAGAAGTGAGAGGAAATACTTATTAATTAGGAAATGGCAACAATGAATTCATTTGCTCAATCAAAATATTCTCTTAGGAGTATAATTTTCTAAAGTTTATACTGTTTGAGGGATAATTATAGAAAGTAATATACATATGCACTTTATAAAATTAGAAAAGGAAAAACTGAAAGAGAGGAAAACATATCACTATTACTCTACCATTCAGATATAATCATTGATAACATTTTAATTTATAAATTTCCTGCTAAATTTTAGATTTTACACTTGTAAAAAAGATTTTCACATAGCACACACACATACACACACACTCACACACACATACTCTCCTCCAAAGGCTATGAAAAGCTTTTTATAACTACTTTTAATTATGCATCTAATCCTATTGTGAAGCCATATTTTACTTAATCATTCCTAATTGTCGGACATTTAAGATGATTCTGATTTTTTTCTAATTAAAATAATCCTGTGCTGAATACCTCAGAGCAAGAATTGTCTTCCCATCTTTTTAGAGAAAAGTGTCCAAAGGGTATTCAAGCTATTTTTTGCTGTAAATAATCTAAGGTTGGTCATTTAATGAGTCTCAGTATTTTTATTTTCCTCAGTCCTGCTGAGATAATTTCCTGTCCGTTGAATCTCTGCTGCCCTGTTGACATCAGTTATGTTCTTGGCTTTTCATACTGTCCAGGTCATTTACTCGATCCCTTTCTTTAGCTGCCTGGATACGTTCTGACAGATGTTTTATAATGAAGCTGGATATATTCCATGTTTTCTAGTCATGTGTTCTTAATTGATAGGGACTTGGGGAAGATTTTTTAGCCTTATAGATGCAAAGTCTCTTAGAGAGTTACTATAAAATGTAGAAATAATTCTATTGATTTTACAAAAGATATTACCTTTTAAAATTCTGCACATTTGTAAATCAATTATCTTCTTAATTCTTATATATAAATAATAAACAAAATTATTATCACTTCGCAGATGGGGCTCAGATTTTGAGAAGCCAAGAAAATATGATATTAAGTTTGCTATTTTTTTCTGTAACAAACAACCACCAAACTGGCAGCATTAACAAATGTATTATGTCATAATTCTGGAAGTCCCAGTGGGCAAAAGTCAAGGTGTAGAAAAACTAGGGTCGGATCTAGATGTTCAGGGAAGAATTTGCTTCAGTGCCCTTTTCAGTTTCAAGGTGTCACCCACATTCTTTGTCTCATGGCCTCTTCCTCTAACCTCAAAACCTCCAATAGCAGGTTGAATCTTCCTCAGATCCACCACACAGATTCCCAGCTTCCCTGCCCTCACTTAGAAAGACCCTTGTGATTACACTGGGATTGCCAAAATAATCCAGGAGGAACTCTTCATCTCAAAAACCTTAACACATCTGCAAGTTTGCTGTTCCTTCAGCTAAATTCATACGTTTTAGAGATTATAATATATAGACATCTTTGAGGGGTCATTATTCTGCCTAACAAAACTACTCACATCAGACGCAAAAGCTACAGAAGTAATGTGATATTGCTACATTACATTAGGCAAAGTGATTTGAGATCCCTATAATTTAATGACCACAAAAGCTACAATCTATATACCTGCTTAGAAAAATGTTACTATGCAAGTGCACATTGGTGACACAAATGTAGGTTTCATTCACCATATATTAATTTATTTGCCCAAGCTGAAATTTACATTTATTCAATTTGGATAACTCCTTTTTTCTATTGTATGGTAAATCTGAAACTGCTGTGTCTCTAAATGTACCCAATGAAGGAGTTTTTAAAATTACATCCTAATTGTAAAAACATGCTTACTGCTCACACGTTAGTGTGGATTAATTAGTGTAATTAGTCTTGTGTATATAACCACTGCCCAAAAAAAGTCCCTGACAGCTAAAAAGCCACCAGCCACATAACGACTTGTGAACAACTTTGCATGTAAAGGCCAGGCAATTGGTGATTTACTTTTTTTGAATGCTTGTTAGAAAAACAACCAAAAATATAGCACTTAGGACTTCACATTCTGAAAATGAAGACAAGCTGTAATACATTTCTACATTAAGTTGGCTTTTATCTGGGTATTTGCTTTATTTGGTGTTTGAATAAACGGGGTAATTTCTTAAACAGAGTGAGTACGACCGTGGCTAATGTTAAATAGAAATCATTATGGAGCTTATTGTATACCAAAATCTCTTACTCTGGATATATAGTTTTTTTAATGTGTGGGCTTATCATATTTTCTTAATATGAATTCTTTGAAATGGGGAATTTTTCTCTCCTACACTAAGACAGGGAGTCATCGGTGAAGGCCCCATGATGTAAGGAATTCACATTTGCTATGAAATTGCACCTTGATGGCTCAAACCACCCAGCTCATGGCTTACGAGAAAACAAAAAGGAAGCAAGATTGTTAAAACCTTAAATACAGAGTGAAACCAATGATAGTTACATAAAAACAATGATTCTTTACGCTAAGTATTCAAGTGCAGCAATGTTCCAAATTTTAGCAAGCATCTTTTTCTTAAAGATTTACTTTAAAATATAAAACACTCTTAAGAGTCAAATAATCACTGATTTATTTATGAAGAAGCCAACTCCTTAAACAAAACACATCATCAAGTATAAAGAACAGAACCTTTAAGAAGTTTCTTATAGGGTTTGAGCAATGTCTTGATCTCTTTAAAGAAATATAAGAGAATTCAGTTGTTTCAAAATTTTGTTTACAATGGAAGATTTTAAAATGAAAATATTTATTTTTTCACTTAATGAAATATCAGAGAATGATCAAATGTGTACATACTGAGCATAAAGAATATATGGTGAAGGAAGAGGTGCATATAACTATGATATTTTGATATCTGGAACAGGTGGACCTTTCAAAAAAAAAGGTTCCTAATTATTCCTGTACTGTTGAAATTATTTTAATTTTGCATCTCAGCAGATATATTTGTATGCTGGAAACAGGTGTTCATCAAAAGACAGTGATAAAGAGACACTGCAGTCGGGACTTGGAGCCTAGCCCGCGTGGCGTGATGGCAGATAAATTAGAAAAATCCTGCTAAACATCTCTACACTTCAGAAGGAGATTACACCTTTTTAAAAAGGCAAAACATGTGGTTCAATTACTTATTGTCTTGGCATGTGGTTATGATGAAAGACGGAGTCTTCAGCATCAATAGAGCTAAACTAACATCCCAGATGGGCTTCGGAAGAGAGGACTCCTGCAGCAGCCCACCTGCACAAAAAGCAACTGGGAAAAAAAATTAAAGAAAGTCTTTCCTTCCCCTCCCCTGTTTAATTTGTTTCTTTATATTAAATAGCCATTTAATGAATAACAAGAGTTTGGGGGAAAAAAATAAGAGCAAAGAAGTTTTATTTAAATGTATTTGCTGGGGATCCAGCAGGAAACAAGGCAGGTTTTCCAGCTCTTTGCAGAACTCTGCACAGGTCTCCATGGGCCCTGAGGGCTACGTTAGGCAGGTAACCAAGCCCAGGGGAGGACAGGCCCTGTCAGTCTGAACTACGAGTAAAACTATGTAGATAACATACTGTGTGACCTGGGGGAGTTATGGAACCTCTCTGGACCTCATTTTCAACATCTGCAAATTAATGAATCATTTGGTCTCATGATGCTCCAACCTGAATACAATCTTTACTCCAGTCATATTGCATACAGAGCAAATGCCACTGGAGACAACACATAGAAACTCATGGGGACTAACATTTCTCCACAAACCATTTCCACTGTCAGCCATGACCAGAATACATCAACAGTTCTTCAGACGTTTGGCATTACGACATACGTCAGTCAAGAATTATCAGTGGTTGGTGCACTGTGGTGGAGTAGTGGTTTGGTCAACTGCCTCTGGCTAAAGTGCAATTCAAACACAAAGGACCCCGGTTTGCATCCCAGGACAGGGAGAACCACTAAGATGCTCAACTAACTAAAAATAAAGTGCTTCTTTCTCCTCTCTCTTTCTGCCTGCCTGCCTACTCATCTTCATTCCTACCTGCACCTTTTTTTCCTTTAAAAAAAAAAAAAGTACTAGCAGTGGGGTAGAGGAACTGAGGAAACAGAAATGAGAAAAAATAAAGAGGAAACTTTATGATCTATTAATCAAGTGCATTAACTAATTTCACATCAAATCCAACCAATCTATTATTGTATAAGAAACTAAAATAAAGGTCACCAGCACCTGTGAGTCAGAATCATGCTAAGCTCTTCTCTATGTATCAGCTCATTTAACATTTATAGAAGCTCTGTTAAGTAGGTTTAGAAACATCGTTTTTTTTTTTTTGCCATTGTTGTCCTCACAAATACCAAAAATATCTGCGTTTTTTAAGCAAGGCTTGATCACATGTTCAAATTATGTTAAGGGATTGTCCAGGCTGTATTTAATTTACTCTTCCTGACAACCCTATGAGCTAGTTGGTATTGTTCTCATTTCAAAAATGAGAAAACTGAGGCACAGAGAGGCAGATAGATCGCCTAACATCCAGCAGTTAGTAAAGGACAGAATCAAGAAGACAGAGTAACATCTTACAATCAATCGCTAGAGCAAACTGTCATTAACTAACTCATGTAAGGTCACAAAGTTAGTAGTAATCAACAGAAGTGGGATTTGAACGCATGTGACTTCTAACATTCCTCTTTCCAACTTTTTTGACCAGTGTCAGAAATAAATAGCAGCTGGTCATTTTCAATAAATATGTGTTTGGTGCCTGCTATGTTTCAATACATTTTCCAGGCTTCCTAAGTGGTACAAAGAATCATTGGGAATCATTTCCCCCAAACCCATGAAATTTACTATCACCTTGGGGAAATCAAGAAACATATATAAAACATTTCAGAAAACAGTAAGACTATGGGGCTAAGAGTCACAAGAATCAGTAGATGCAATTAGTGCTGAATCAGGACATTAGAACGAGACGTCAGTTTTCATCAGTACTGTCAGACAGCATGAGGGAGTGTGAGGATGAGAGGGTTTCTGAAGACTGGAATGGAAGCAGAGCAAGAGGATTGTTCGGCTGGAATGGTCCTAAAAGCTCCTGGGAAGCCAAGACTAAAAGCAGAGAAAGAACATGGACAGGGCATTTCTGATAACTAAGAACTGGAGATTAAATTGGAAAGTTGTCTGGGACCAAACTTTGGACTTTGAATGCAAACTTGAGCTGGTAAACATTGAAGAATGTGAAGCAACAAGGTGATGTCACCTCAGGTGGAGAAGAGGACATCTCAGAAAAAGGAACTTCTGGGAAGAAAAGATAAGGTGCTTCTCAGCATAAAGAAAGATGATGGGAATTACTGATCTGTGTTTCAAAATTCATTTTCATCCTATATACAATAATTTACATCATAGAAAAAACTTGGAAAATGCCGTAAAAGAGGAAAGAACACCAATAATCCTACCACTTCAAGGACATCATTATTGATACTTTATTGAATTTTCATCTATTCATTCAAGAACTACTTACTAAGTAGCTATCAGATAGCAGACACCACCACAGTGCTGATCTATAGCAGTGGGAAAAACAACCCGAAATTTCTGCCCTTATTATGAGGCTCCCACACAGATAGATCTTTCTATGATGAGTATAGACTCTACATCTATAGAGATGTGTGTTCTTTCTGTGGGGTTTATTCATTGTTACAGAAAGTTTTTAGCTGACTTTCACTACATATAATATAGCCAACATACTTTTACGCCAGTTATAAAATATATTCATATTATTTGGAAATATCTAAAATTAGCATCAACATTTACTGATAATAAAATTATTTGGAAACTTTCAGTGGATATGTTATTCAGTCTACAGACATTTAAATTTTATTTCTTCTTATTATGAGGATGAGGCATTTTGTGAAACCAAGGAAAATGACAGACACCCTAAATGCAGCATACAATTTCAGATGAGCACAGGTACTTTTAGGTAAGAACCCTAAGGTGATCACTTCCCAGCTGTTAGACATTTGAATAATTAATCTGTCAGTATTATAACTAACACAATGAATATAGCTGTATACAAACTTTGTATTTCCAATTATATCATAGGGTGGAATCCTCAAAGCGAAAATTTAGGGCAAGAAATAGAAACTTGTTTTAGGATTTCAAGACATTTCTGCTGTCTTCTACCCTCATTTTCCTATTCGTTTTCTTTACATATCTGTAAGTTTCTGCTTACTAGCGAAATTCAGCGCTGTGGTTTGCATTAATGGTTCATGATTTTTTTATCCTTACTGTGTTGGGTTTTTTTTTGTAAAGATAAGTACAGGCAGATATGAAGCAAGTGGGCAGTCAAGCAGGAAGAGAGAGGAGGCAGCTTTAAAAATATATATATTGATATTTATGAAATCTTGTTTACAATGCTTCAGTCATATTTGAATACTAACATTGTATTTCAATCTATATTTCATATCACACCCTCCACCAGAGTTGCAATGTCCTTTATCACTACCTTTTCTGCTCTTTCCATCCCTCCCTCTTTCCACCTGCCCACCTGGCAGTCATTTTCTTTTGTCCTGCGAGCTTTTGCTGGGGTTTATCTATTTATTTGTGTCAATTCATCATATTCCACATCTGAGTGAAACCATCCTCTATATCTCTTTTTATTTCTGACTTATTTTACTTAGCATGATCTCTTTCAAATCTACCCAGATGGTTGTAAAGGGCACAATTTCATCTTTTTTTAGTAGCTGCATAGAATTCCACTGAGAACGAATGACACAACCCAGTCATCTGTTACTGGTCTTTTATATTGTTTCCATGTCTTGTTTATGGTGAACTGTGCTGCTGTGAACATCTGGGTGCAGATTTGTTTTTTCTGATTAGAGATTCTATATGCTCTGGGTGTGTGCCTAAGAGTGGGATTGCTAGATCAAATGGTAGATTCAGCTTTATTTGTTTGAGGAATTTCTATACTGTTTTCCAAAGAGGTTGCACTAATTTACATTCCCACCAACAGTGCAGGAGGGTTCCTTTGTCTCCACACCCCCAAGGTGGGAGCATTTTTAAAATTTATTTTATTTAATTGTTTATCTTGGTTGTTCTCCCCAGACCTGGATGCAAACTCAGGTCTTTGGGATGTAAGTGGACTGCAGTTGGCCTGAGGTAGTGGACCTAACCATTACACCACCAATGAGGCATGCCCTCGTGGTACATTAATAATTTTTAATTAACTTCTTTGTCACACGAGGATTCTTGGTTTGAATTTTACATTTACTTCTCTTTCTTTTTTTTTTTTTAAAGGAAAGGTACAAATAGGAATGAAGGCAAGCAAGCAGACAGACAGAAAGAGAGAGGGGAAAAAGAGTTTTATTTTTTTATTTTTAATTAGTTGTTCACACTAGTTGATTCCCTCTGGACCCAGGAATTGAACCCAGGGTTATGAGGCCTTCGTCCTTTGGAGGTAACTGATTTGACCACTGCTCTACCAAGGCATGCCAAATTTTATATTTTCTAATATAAATAATATCACCCTCTATTTTTTTATTGGGTGTCATAGTTGTGAATGTCAGTTTATGCTGTCCTTGAAGGTGGCTTTTGAGTATAGAAATGTTTACTATTGGATTTATTTTTGGTTTTAAGTTTTATATTCAGTGGACTCGTATAATTTTTTTTAATCTAGTTAGTCCTTGTTTCTAAGTTGAGCCTAAGAAATTAGTAATTCTATCTGTAAGTTTAGCAAATGCCAGAAATAATTTCTAAGGGATGTTGAGCAATGCTCAGTTAGATTTATACACAAGTAAACACCTAAAATATTTTAAACTGCATTTATACACCTAATATATCTGTTTTTCATTTTTTTTACGTATTTCAGTTGCCTGAATTAACAAACCTACCCTTCCTAAGTATAGGAATAAAAAATCCAATGTTAACATTTATTAATAGAACTAGTAGTTATTTTAGCTGCCAGTATTCAAACTTTAGTAAGATTTCAACTGAAAAATGTAATAAATCCAAATCACTTACTCAATTTAACATATCAAATTAACAAGTTAACACATTTAAATTGGAGTGACAAGGCCATAGCAGACCAAAATTAATAGATTTTGATCAGACTGTGGTAGATCTAATGAATGCTCATATTCCAAGTACATAAGATAATAAATATGCATAAATACCTTCTTTACACTAAAACATTTATATTTTATGATTTTGATTTTCTTTGCTTTTTCATACTTAGTTTTAAATTTCCCTGGGGTTTATACATGTACTAAAATATAATGATTTCTCTGGCAGTTAACTGAGGTTACTTCATTCTAATTATTTCTCAACCAAGAGCTGTGCACCTATTCACTCTCAGGGAACTGGGAGCCTTTGTATCCAGCGCACTTGGCCAGGAGTGTGACCTGGGGAACATGCCTGTAGATAAGCAGGACAAGTCTCCTCATGATTGTGATTGTCAGACAACCTGCTTTATGGCCACTCTCTGAATTTTTTTTTAATTAAATTACACAATTTAATTGGTCTTCTTGTTCTTGCATCCTAACTTCCTGAATTCAAGTTTGACCTGTTACCTGCTTTAGTAGTTTGTCCATTATCATATTTTTCTTTTTCATTTTTTGCATCTTGATGTTTGTTATGTCTTATATTTGTTTCTCCAGTAATCAAGAAAAAGTATCCTATTTTTATCTCACTTGTGACTATCTTTAGCTTGTCATACACCTATGCACACCTATGTGTAGAGACGCAATTTTCCTAATAATGAAGGAGTTTCTAATGACTCCTGAATTTACTTCTTTCTTATCCCTCTTTCACCTATTTCCCAACTTTTTGCTGTTATCTGGGGTTCTGGATTCTGACTGTTATTATTAGAAGTGATAGTAATAGCAGCAGTAATAACATAGTTTAGCTATTGTTATTTTCTTATTTTGATATTCCACTGATGATTTAATGAAAAACAGCCAAGATGGGAGGCTATATAAAAACTGTCCTTTAACTACTTTTGCCAACAAATATATTTTAAGTTTTTCATATATATCACCAGGTTACCTTCCAGAAAAGTGATACAGACACACAGCCTCATCAACCACTCATGAGGGTACTCACCTCACTACATTCTCCAGAATTAACTACTATTTTTGGAACCTCTATCTATGTGATAGATCGAAATGGTGTTTGATCATTATTTTCATTTGTTTTTCTGGAAGAAAAAGAAAGTGTTTAGGAGCTGCAATTCCAGTCATCTTCTTCTGATAAAGTCGCAGTCACTCATAAAAGAACATACATAAATTAAGTTTGACTCAGACTCTTGCCTGCAAATGTTACAAATTAATTTCCTAAGTGATTATTTTATAATCTTTCCAACTAGGTACTTTCTGAACACATAGAGACAGGGGAAAAGAAGTACAATGAGAGGTGGTTGTTTTTAATACCAAGAATCCAGGCACTGACTCCTTGGCATGGAATACTGGAGCTGTGCTATATGAATTCTCATAAAGTAAATAAATGAGTTAATCAGTAAATTCACATTAATAGAAAACTACAGTCACAATAACGAATTTGTAAAGACTGCACTACTAGCAAATATTATGATAAGATATATCATATCATAATGGTGTTCTGCAAATAGGCTCTGATTTACAAAACTAACCAACACAATAGCAATCATTTCACGTGAAATATTCCTATCAGAAATGTTGGCTGGAGAGATTGAAAGTCATTCACTTAAAACTAATAAATAAACACACTCCTTGCCTTGTAATACTGGATTGTCATACTCAATTTAGCAGTGTTCCCCAGCATTATTGATGTTCATCAGCAGACAGAAGAGATTTAGGATATAAGTTAGCTACCAATTTCCTTGACAAATAGAGAGAGGTGTGTGTATGCACACGCATGTTTATTCAACACGAATGGTGCCCACAGAAATAGCATATCAAACAGAAGAAACGACATGAGCAAACACATGCATGCGACTGAGGTTGAGAAATTCAGCCAAAATTCACTGCAAAACTAGGTGAGGCACGTGTGAGGCCCCTTACCATAGCTAACTTCATTCTGATAACTAGTGCAATCTCAGGATTTTACCTTTAAATCAGGTTTGGATAAAAATTCCAAAAAGAATAGCTACCGTGAAGTAACAACTCAGATACAATTTAAATGCGATTTAATGATGACTGCAACATGCTCACAGGCGAAGGAAAGTTTCATAGATCTACATTCACTTACTTTAGATAATACATAGCACAGTTTAGATACTACGTCACCAATGCTATTTGATGATTTCTTAACCTAATAATAAGAATTGAATGGAATTTATGCCAGGTACATGCAGAATCTCATTTTACCCCTATGACAAGCTATGAAATAATTTCTCTACTTGAGGGAAACTGGGAAGTCTATCCCTATTTTACATGGGGCTAGAGGTAAAAGATTCAAGATCTGAACTTGTTATTGGAGTCCAGAGTTGGCACTTATATCATTACTCTGAAGATGATAATGCTGAGTGACTTTGGAACATCACAATGTGTGTATGAGTGTGTGTGTGTCCATAGTTACAAACATTAAAAACATGTGTCTGTATTAACTTTGTCATTATTGTGAAACTGAACATAAGTTACTCGTACTTAAACTAGGGCTGTCAGGTTGACTAGTTTCTCCTCTCTTGACTTCATGCAGGATCAAGGTCAGAGTGCTGGCTCTGTGGCTCTGTACCCACTTTCATTTCACGACCACAAACTGTGATGTCCAAAACACAGACACATGAGCTTCTGGCCAAAGCATCTGAAAGAGACTTCTTATTGTAACACAAATACCTACAATAATGGCAAAAGAATGCAGAAAATTTTGGATAAAATAAATTGCTTTTTTTTGGGTATAAACCACATTATTTTTTCAAGGTCTTGGCAGTATAAAAGCCTCTCTTTCAAATCACTAAAGTCACTTAACTCTCTTTTTAAATTTTGCCCTTTCAGCCCTTCTCCTATTATATCAAAAGTCAAAGTTAGAAAACCACCTAAATTAACCCTCTTTCCCATGACATTATCATTTCTAGTTTCCAGGAGTGATGAAGGAACCCTAAATCCAGACTGCCAATGATAAAAGAGAAGGCACGAAAGGCATGGTAAATGAAAGAGGACAGATATGAGGGAAATGCCATGGCAATGACAAATGCCACATAGTGGCAGAGAGATGGCTGATTTCCTTATTCCATAAAGAGCTCTTCCACCCACAAGAATAACTGATGGCCCAATAGCGGCAAGACTGGCAGAGGGCAGGAACAAGCTGCTCACATCAAAAGAACATGAAGTGGTTTTTCATCATTTGAAAAGAAACTCAACTTCAGTCATAATTAAAGAAATGAAAATTAAGATAATAAGACACAATCCTTAACTTTCAGATGGGAGGGGTGGTCGGTGGAAACAGATTTTTTTTTTTTTTTGAGAAATAATCATATTCAGACATCCTATTTGGAGCACAACTAAATATTTATCAAATTCAGATGCACATGAGCTATGACCCAGTCATTTCCTTCAAGGATCTAGCCTACAGGTGCAGGCTCACCACGGTCACAGAGGGACATGCTCAGGGATGTGACAGCAATATTGCTTAGAGAAGAAAATCCCAAGAAACAAGCCAAATGTCCATCACGGAATGCCCAACACCATTAGAATAACTGGAAGGCCTCACGAAGAGCTGGTCAATGGGATCAGGAGTCAAATGGTTCATTCTTTTCATAGGTATATTTTTGTTATTTTCTTCATTTTGAAAAAGAATACCTATTACAAAATAATTCTTCTAAAACAAAAAATACTAAAGATACTTCTGGAGTTTTGAAAGAGAAGACCAAAGAGCAGCCATGAAAATTTCCATTTCTTCCACAAGAACAGGCAGTTCTAAGGATGCTAAGGGCAATCTGGAAATAAGCCTTAGGATGATATGCTCAATTTGTCTGCTTGCTTTATTTGCATATTCTGTGAGACATCTTCTTTAATAAGGGAAAAATTTTATCCATGGTCATGTTAATAGCACTCACTGTGGCAGGGGTAGAATTTAACACCTAATGGCAAGAGAAACAGTTCAAATCATTTAACTTATCAAATCATTAACTATGCCTTAGGCCACCTTCTGTATGACCAAATATATTGTTTTTTAAAAACACTGAATTTCTAAAACCGCTGAAAGTTGCCCAATGGAAGGCACCATATTTTTATCTCCATTACTACACAACATAAGATGAGCAGTCCTATAAATTCCTAGCATTTGCCAAACACATTACATGTCAGATCATAGTGTTAATTTGGAAGGGAAACAGTTTTATGGCATCTAAAGGGCTGAAAAAATTACCTCTAATCCTTTTGGGAATCAAAGAGGCAATAAAGTGAAATTGAGTGCAGAAAGACTCACATTGTAAATCAATTTACTATCAAGCCCTGTTTACTCAAGGATTTATCCGTGCCAGTAACTAGTCACCAAAGCTTAATAGCATGACTTTACCAGAATTTCATTTAAAGAATTGTCTCTTATATTTTTTTTCACAAATAGAGTTCAGCTGATTAAAGCCTAATTACACACATTGAATTAAAGGTGTGAGTACATAATAAAACATTCTAGCTAAAAGGAATCTGCCTGATGTTTGGTTTCTACCTAGTAATCTGATGGAATAAAATTGAAACAAGAAAGTAGAATTGTTTAAAAGGTACAGCTTTTTGACAACATGCATTTCTAAACTAGGAAAAGAAACAGACAAATGTACTGTGTACTTTTTTTTAAAAATGGGAAGTGCTGAAATCTTCAACAACCTTTTCTATTACCCAACATTTATAAAAATAGTAATACAAGCCATACTCACGGAGGCCAACAGCCAGCAAAAACCATATTTCCATTTTAACGCCTTTAGATGATCAAAGCAGCAGCTTAATATAATCAGCTGAAATCCATTTACCCGCGAGCTTGCCGCTGTACCCAGGGCCTGCTCTTCCTTCAGCCCTGTCTATTCTGGAACAGGTGCTATACTAGTAAATTAATTAGTCTGTGGAGAAGCACCTTGTTCTCCATCTCTGCAGGCCTCTGTGGGTCAGGGCCTGGAGGGCTTCGCCATCTGGGCAGAGTTTCCCCCAGAGAAACAATCAAAGCCCACAGATTGCAGCCGACAGAGGAAGGTTCAGATGACAATTAACCTTATTAGGCCTCATTTCTTACAGTTTATAGTGTGTCAACATGTTAGCTCCATAAATAATCTGCTGCATCAAATAGGTAGGCAAAAAGGGTTTCTCCCCTTGTTAAAAGTCACTAAGTCTTCCGAAAAGGAAGGGCAATACTTAAGAGAAATAGTGTCATTTACAAATATCCAAATGTTGGGATGACTGAGCAGGAAGCTAGATAGCTCTAGAGTTAAAATAAAATGTGCATGAAAAGACAATGATCCATTTCTGCTGGATGAAAATTTTAGGAGTAAGGAACTTCTACTTCTTTTCTAAATCTTTTAAATGTTTCTCTCAGGCTTAATGCCTCCTATATATGCAGGTTTGTAACATCTGGCTAACAAGACATTCATGTTTCTTGTTTTAAAATTACATTTTTACTCCTTTGCCCTAACCACAGGCAATAGGATTCTGTTGTCCTGGGACATATATATATATATATATGACTCTTGTCCTGGGAATACAAAATAAAACCAAACCAGACAATTAACATCTATAACTTGCCACAAAATCAACAGATATTTAAGCTTACATTTTTAATCAGAGTAAGCTTAATTAAACACTTCACAAATAACTTAGCAGCCTGGCACACAAAAAAAGGCTGCTGCTTTCTTTTCTTTTCTTTTTTTTTTTTTTTTAAGTCTCTAAGAGCAACTTAAAAGAGAGTTACTAACAGATTTTCACCAAAAATCTTGTGAGTAGACTCCAAGAGTTCTTATTTATGGTCCATCCCTTAATATTTGACAGGGTACCGGACCCAGCATCTTCTTCAATTCAATGACATAATTTCCAGGAAAGGTTGTAAACTTGGGAAAGAAACCTTCCCAGTTGGCTTCTCCCTCCTCTGCAGCAACCTCAGACAGCCCCAGTGGGGCTTCACTAGTCACCACTGGGTTAATGATGTGTTTGGAAGTTCACTGACAGTGAGAGCAGCTTTGTCTTCTCACGTAGCCCGTGTGTTGAGTCACGTGGAAGTTGAAAATATTTGCAAACTTGAACTGTTTGACAGTCAAGCCCAGAAAGCTCATTTGATTCTGCCTAAAGAGAGTTCTGTGGAATTCCACGGGCTGGATGCAAAACCTTTTCATAAGATATAGCTTTTCAAAATAGCAGCAGACTCAATACTGCCATTCTCATTCAAAGCCACTTTCCACTGAAGTTACCTTTGGAATTGGGATGTAATGTGTTTATCTTGGAATTTTCCCTAGTATCATATACTGTTTTTATGACATAAGTGCAAAAACGAAATTGAAGACATAACAAAACCTTGAAATCCTTGTAGCTTGGGTCAGAAGAAAATCTGAAAATAAAGAAGAATAGAGGAATGACCTTAATGTATATGAACATTCTTATTTAGTATATGCCCTTTTATATATTAAATAAATACTTGTCCTAGATTACTAAATTCTCTTGAATTGAACCTTATTCCAACTGTTTTTTTAACCATGGCTTACTATCATGATTCTATCTTTGCAAGGATAGCTGTGGTGATGGCTCTGAGTCATTCATTAGCAGAAGTAGAAAGAACTTGATGCTGGGAGTGAACCCTCAAGTTTTGTTGTCTATCTCGGTAGTGAAGAAAAGGCTGGAACAGCCTCTGACAAAACAGTGCCCTCTAGTGGACATACAAACACCTGGCTTCAAAGCAGTTCTCTCATGGAGTGGGGTCCCGAGTAGGGAAGCCAGATGTGTAAAGATGTCTTACTCTTACTGACCATTAAAAAATGGAAGAGACGCATCTAGAGTAATCCCAAATACGAGAGCATGCTTCATCCATACAGTCAGCTTTGCTGAGGACCTACTATGACATATTGGTGCTTACATATGTGGGTATAAAGATGAACAGAACAAAGTACTTGTCCTCAAGCAGCTCCTGGATGAACATAACCACATTTGAGAATCAAAATAAGGAAGAAGAAATACAAATTGAAAAAATAGGTCTCCAAAGAAGAAAAAAAAATTACACATAGGTTATTTCTTAAAATACATAAACATATAAATAACTCTAAACCCAACTTGTCAGCCAAACATTAACGTAGTTCTTTAGTACCTATAAAAAGTTCACCCAGAACTTAAGCTGTCAAAGTTAGCAGAGGTAAAAACTAGATAAATCCTGTTCTCACGGAGCCATGACAAATGCAACTAGTGAAATCTTCCTCTAAGATCTTCTAAGAAAAAAGGTTTCTTTAACTCGTCATTTGATTAATCAACCTGCTTCTATATAACTCCACTGAACCTTACACATAACTCCACCACAACACTTCGTTGATACACAAAGTTTATATACTTTTGTGCTCTTTTCTAGGATAAATGTATCAAACCTCCTGGAAGCATGGACCATGTCATTTATCATGTATCTCCAGCTCCCTATTGGTCCTTGAACAAGACCTAGCACAAGTCACTCAATTAATGTTTATCGTCTGGGTTACTACTCAGAACATGCAACAGTTTGAAAGAAGTATTTTATATCACTACCCAGATTTCACTGGATAAATAGGATAAGAAGATAAACAGTTTATATATTAGATAATTTAGATATGAAATGATCAAGTAGAAAAATAATAGCCTTGTTAACAGAAGATCGTTTTAAAAACTTACTGAAGACATGAAAATAAGTGAAAAAAAAAAAGAAAGAAAGAAAATAGGATTATGGAGAACCCAGCAAATGTACAAGTGTACATAGGGAGACACTATATAATTAATTGAAAAAGAAACATGAATACTGGAGACATGCTTGGAAGATATGTACGCATATATTTAACAATATTTGGGGGACAATATGGTTTAGGCACTATTACTGTATTTAATTTTCTGGACAAGTCTGCTTGGTAGATACTTTACATAATGTCTCATAGCTGAAATTTGCAAAATAAATTTATCTCAAAAAAAGCAAACAATTAAGATATCCAGTAAGTACCACTGTAAAGTACACTTTATATATCAAAAGAAATTTTTAGTAATATACACATTTATTATTTTCAATACCCATTTTTTATTCCATCCATTAGAAATGATAAACATGTAGTAACAGTTTCTAATTTGGTTGGAGTCTTAGAGTTAGGGAAAAACACAGAATATGGGACCACTAAAAAGAAGAAGTTTGACAAAGAAGATATTTCTACTCTCTTCAGTGAATATGTATATGGTGTGGGGGGATGCTGACAAGATCTTGGCCTTCGTTTCTGAAAGTCTTCCATTGTGTACAAAAGAAAGAGGCCCCAAACTCTCTCGGTTAACCTCTGATCATAGCATGAGGTGCAGGGGAATCATGCAAACTGAGAACATTTAAATATGCTCTCTGTATAAAGGCTGTTGAGCTGCTGGAATCATTTCCTCTAGCTGTCCCCCAGCTACAGAAGTGGATGGATCAGCAGGGGAAGTGAGGATATGCAGCTGGAGAGGAAGATAGGCTGGGAGATCACATCTCAGCCGGCCTGGGTGATGAGATATGACAGAGGAGAGTTCACAAAAACAGCTGGATGAAGGAGCAACAGAGGGAAAGGGTTCAGTGAAGCAAAAGCCAGAGACAAGATGCACTCTGATAAGTTCAGGGCTGGCCATACTCCCTAAATATCCACACAGAGTTAGGAAAATACTTGCTTCCCAAGTCTGTGGAAGAATTTAACAACCATTTCATATACTCCCCCCCCCCTTTTTTTGCCTTTAATGATCAATGTGATCAAGGGCCACTGAAAATACATATCCCTGCTGACTGTTTCTTGCATTATATCCTCATTTCCCAAAGGGTAAAGCCATTCATTTATGTTAGAGTTTGACCATGAAAAATACCGAGGAATGCCCATTATTATTATTAATCTGCTAAATTGGCAGCAGGGACTAATTCTCCCCTGACCATATGCCACAGGTGAATGCTCCACCTCCTGCTTCCTGCCATCCCATCTAGGACAGGCCAAATGATGACCAAGAGTCAAAAAATGCTTGGAGGGAGAAAATTCCTGGACAATATAGAGATTAGAACACATCTTGCAAATAAGAGTGAAAAATCTCGTTGTCAGGGAAAAAATGCCTGCTTTTGTATTTTTGAAAGCCACTGCTTAAAGAACACATTAAAGTTTTAAAATTATTAATATGGTAAATAAGTACAGAATAAAAATACACTTTAGAAAGATCTCATAGTATTCCCAGGATCATCCTGGAAATTAAGACACTGATAGTGCTTTGTACTAATATAGGGCTTTATCATCTCTTACTGTCAATACAAGCTTTTATTGATCACCTTCTTTAATTTTTATAGTTGGAATTTTAAGGAATGATTTTGCAAACAATTTATAAATTCTGTTGTCAGAGGTACAGGACATTCATTAGAACAACTGATATCTGTATACAAATGTATGTTTAAACATTATTGCTCGTGATTATCTGGTGTTGAGTCTGTAGTTCTTCTAACTCCTAACGCCCTGTTCAGCACCTGGGACAGAGCTCCACTTCCTCGCCACATAGGTGTTTGCAGCAGGAGCAGCCCAGCCAGGGTAGGAAATTGACTGGGGAACTACGTACTTCAGAAGAGCTTCAAAGGGCTAGCCTTCAAGATTTAGGCAAAAGGTGATATCACTCTTTAAAAAATCTTTAAGTAACATTATTACAGTTCTCTATTATTTTAATTAATGGGTGTTTTGGGGTTATTTAGTATCCTCATTTCAAGTAATACTATCAAAAATGGCCCAAGAGCCAAACATAAAAACAAGTTAATTTTCAGGTGATCTTTCTCCAAAGAGTTTTATATAAATACACCATTAATTTCCCTTTTCACTCCTGTGAGCCAAGCTTACAAATACTGCTTCCTTTTACAAATAGTAAATAAAAGATAAGGAGATAAGGCAAAGAGAACAGAGAAGGGAATTAAAATTTGTGGAGCATTTAACACATGCCTGATAAAGTCCTGGCACTTTTTCACATTATCTTTATCTTTACAATAACTCTGGAAAATGGGTTTTCTCATTTAATTGAGGAAAATGAAGCTCAGAAAACTTAAGCGGCTGATCCCAGAAACCCAAACAATCTAAGAACATTTATTAACCAGGATTCCTAATTTGAAGCAAATGTGCATGTTTATGTGTTCGCCATTCATCCAGTAGTGTTAGACACACACAGAGAGACAGAGAGAGAGACAGAGAGACAGCGAGAGAGACAGAGAGACAGAGTTAAAATGAGAACTACAACAAAAACATTGAATGCTGAGAGCAAACAAAGTGTTCTCTGCATGACGTAGCACAAATACAATATCAAAAAAAATACTGAATCATCTCATGAACATCAGGCTCAAATACTGCCAACTGTGTAGTCTTGAAGATCAGCTTTAGATGGAGCAATCAAAATGTAGACTTTTTAGGTGCCGTGTGAGGTAGGATGCTATCTATAGGTTTCAGTCTCACTGTTTAATGCACAGAATTCTAAGATTCTTTTTCCTGAAGTTACCAAACTCTCCCTTTGTAGTGCCCTAAAATTTTTAAATTTTGTCTTCTATAGGGCATTTCCATGTCTAATGACACGCCAGTCTCTCCGTCCTAAGCCTGTAGTTCACAACCGAGAACCTAATCTCAACCCTGCAAAAGCCTTGCAAGTCCATGAAACATTATGTTTGTGTGCATTTTTCTGGGAGGGTGTTTCATGACTTTCTCCAGGCCTTCAAAGGAATATGCAACGGCTCTCGGTTCTAAGGTAAATCTCTACATCTCCTCTGGTTAGCAGAGAGCTGGGCCCTCAGAAAGTGGATGACCAGTGAGTGAGTGGACGGTATTCAACGGGACTCAGGAAGAAAATGTGCTGTCCTCTCTGCTCGTTAGCAGTCAAGAATTCTTGACACCACACCGTTTTCTTTAGTGCTGCTTCAGCATTATGTTGAGAAATGAGCTGTGGAGCTTTCTTCCCAGATTCTACATGGGATTCCATCACTCACTAGCTGTATGACATGGCCAATCCACCTAGTCTATAAACCTCAGTTTCTTTATCTCTGAAAGGACTGACCATACTAATAAAGTGTCTACTTAGTATATCTAATGTAGTGAGCTCATGAACTAATGGGTTTAAAGTGCCAGGCACAAGGTGGTACACCAACAGTGACAGTGAGTTATCATACCTACAGAATCCCCTAATCACTCCTTTGTACATGTGGGACATAAACCCAGATAACGTTCATGCTGTAGTACAGCAAAACCTGCATCCATTTAATCAACACATACTATTCATCGAGCACCTCTCATGGCCCAGCATTGTAAGTGACATAGGATGAAATTCTCATAACGATTAAAAAATAAAAATAGCATATTTGAACTTTTGGGTGCTTATGCAGAGCATTTTCTCTTACTTTGTCAGTATTTCCCTTAGTTCCTTCAAACCATTCTGGCAGATAACACCAGCCCTCCTGAAATGTCTCTGGTAAGCTTGAACAGGCAGCAAGAGCCCATACATGGTTCAAGTCAGTGCATTTCTTTTCTTGCTTGGGGAAGTGCCCAGATCTGCCCTTGAAAATGTAACGTGGACTCTTTGAAAAGATAATGTTCTGGGTTAGTTGGGCTTTATCACGTTTTTATTGCTCTCTACTTAAAAAGTGTTCAAGATTTTTAATTCTAAAACTCTGAGGAACAATTGTGCTGGTAAAGTATACTCGCAGTAACTAAATAAATACTCTAACTGGTTTAAACAACTTGATGGTTGTTAATGAGCATCATGAGAGTAATATATAAGAATTCTACAGGCTGAATTGTGTTTCATTAAGTAATTGTGGAAAATGACATGAATCTGTTGATATAGATCCGTATGCTTATCTGCACAGAATTATGTGTGCATGTAAGACTATATGAGTTTATAAAACCCATACTGAAGGGTGTATGCATTGGGGCCTAAAAATGATCAAAAGCCCATTTATAAACAATACCTTTAAAGGTCAAAATAGGCAGAGATTACACAGAAATGAAGAATCAGAATGGCTCGGATTCATAACTGACAAGACTTGAATGAAGCAGAGTCTGTTGCATATTTCTCATTCTAATGGTCTCTCTCCTCTCCCGTTCTGGCTGGTATCTCAGGCCTTTCTGGAGTGTAGTAATAATTGACAGCAGGCTGACACATGGCCCCACGAGAGCTCCGCCAGGTCTCCTGGGCCTGGGGATCAGTGTGCTTAAAATATTAGGATTTGATAGAGTTCACACTTGCCCTTGAGCAGATGGTTTTGAACATTCTGTCACTCTGCCAGTGATTACTGCAAACAGATTCTTGGTCCCAGAGGTACACGAGTGAAGTGCTTTAGAGCTCTGTGTCTCATCTAAGAGGTGTAAAATGTATCCTTTCCAAGGTCTTCTCTCAGCCGTGAGAAATGCAAACGTTCAGCCAGAGCCAGGCCTTAATCACAACCTGCGCCGGCTCCTGGGGGAAACACAGACCTGGCTGAACTGAAATGTAACCTAAATCTTTCTATTGGGCATCTCTGGAAATACATCAGAGTTATGAATTTCATTTACGACCTCCCCGAATGAAGAATTATGCACAGTGATCGTCTAACTCTAGAGTGGGGAAGGAGAGGGGTGGGAGATGGATGCTGAGGATGCTTTGAAAGCTTCAAAAGTTCTATTAACCCATCTCCTGGTATTTTTTTTTTTACATTTTAGCCATTTTGAGGGAATCAGTCTCTACAAATGCAAAGTATTACTCACTCCTGGTGAGTGACCTGGTCTAAAGAAATAGAAAATGAAATCATCAATGAAGGCAAATCATGGAAAGCATTGCACAGGATTCTCATTCTGCAGCGGAAGGAGCCAGTAAGATCAGAAGGGCCGGAGCACTGCAGAATCATTCAGGAAGTATTTCCCAGGGCCTGCTCTTTGCCGAACAGGATGTTGTGAAGAATGTTAGCAGCTAACGAAGTGGCCTCTGCTCCAAGAGTGACCAGAGTTCAGAAGGCAGACTCTTCTCTCAGAGAAGTTTTGCTCTGGAAGGAGCAGATATGGTACTTCTTATCCTCAGTTAGCACAACTTCATTTTAGAAAATCAAGTGCAAAAGGAACACCTTTATTTCCACTCTTTGGAAAGGCCTCCGTGTCCTAGTTCAGACGGCTAGCTGATCCGACCTAGCTGCTTTTCATTCTTACGTCCAGGAGAAAGCCTCACAGGACAACAGCAACTGCTAAGACCAAGCAGCAGAGTGGAATTCTGTTTTATTTTTTGTTTTGTTTTGTTTTTTTTTAAAGAAAACTAGATGGAAGGGAATGAGAAGCAAAGCTTAAAGAGCCATAGATTCAGACACCAGTTTTCATGCTAAAGGTTGATAACCTCCCCCTCCATTATATCATCTTGCTGTGATGCTCTGAACACCTGCACTATTAAATTCCTTTCTTGGATTTTTTTTAATAGGAAAAAATTAACAAAGTAAAATTTGTTGACAGTGTTCACAGTCAACGCAGTGGGTGTCCCACTGCAGTGCCGTCACATTTTCCATGTTCAGTTCTGCAGGTGTTAAATACACGCCGGCAACAACATATGTTACCAGTCTTAAATGCTGCTTTTTTTAAAAAAAAACTTATAATTAAGGAGTGCTCACAGCTTGGGAAAAAATAATACAGGTGAAAGCTACCTCTGCCCAAAGATTTCTTCTTCTTTATTTTTTTCCCCTGCCATGTAGATAATCCTTGAATGCTGCATATATAGAAAAAGGAAGCTCTTAAAAATGAGTATCTTTGTAAATAGTAGCCATGAAACAAACCTGTAGCTTAATGCTCAAAATTCATCTTGCTCCTCTGAATAACACATTCAGTCTTTCTGGGTACGGGCAGTTCCATGTGGTAGGAACATTTTCCAAGTGTGATAGAATTCTTTGATCCTACTTTCTGACTGCATAGATGGTCCCTTCTGCACAGTTAAATAATTAGCGGGAAATCATTGTCATCTTATCCTGAGGAATTTCAGAGATAATTGCTTTTTATTGGCCATTGGGGACGATTGAATGGCATCTACATACCCCCTCCAAAGACTAATGATGGGGAGGTGAAAGATATTTTCAAACAAGTAATATACTTTCTACTGCAACTGGTAAAGAAAGAGTTTAGAAGTATGTTCCAAATGTGAGGCAGGACCCAAAGCAGCAGACACTCAATTTTTCGACCTGTGTTTCTCCACTTCTCCTAAACTCAGGGCAGCCAGTCAAGTTCAGTCCCCACTCAGAGTCTCTGCTTCCCTCCTGACCCCTGGCCCGATCTTCACAGAAACAGGGTAAGACCAGGATGGCCTCTCTTTCAAAGGCCTTTCTGGAACATCTGATCCAAAATTGTTTCACCCAGAACTTGAACACAGGACCCTCTGATCTGTGTGCTTCGAGGCAGTGGTCCATATCACAGCTATCTTTTTAAAAGAAACACTTGTAATTTGTTCGTTTTATGACTAAAATACAAGCCCTATGAGATAAGGGACTACATATCTGCCTTGTTTACATCTAGCATAAAACCTGGTACTGAGTAAATGCCCAACAAACATATATATTTAAAATTTTAATAGACATTTTTAATAACATAATGAATTGCTTAACAAAGATTCAGACATCTAGGCTGCTTTCTCTGGACGTGCTGATTTAATAGGCTGAAGTGAAACCAAAAACCTATAGTAAGTGTCCCCCAGGTGATTTGAATCATCAGGCAACTTGAGGACCATTCTTTTAGTGCCTTATCACCCAGCATGACCCATGGGTCAGCAGCATCAGCATCACTAGGGAACTTGTTAGAAAATATGGACTCTCAGGTCTATTGACTCAGGACCTATAAGAGCAAGATCCTTTGGTGATCTGCACACTAAAGTTTGAGAAGTAGTGCTCAAGTGTATGTATTTGCAGATCAAGTCTCCCCTGCTACCAAGATACACAAATGGAGTCATAACCACGACACTCTGGCAAGGACCCTCACCTTTGCCTCTCAACAAGAATGGGAGCTCTGACTGAAATTCCTAGCTCAGTTCATCATGTCTCCCAAAGTGGACATGTAACATCTATACCAGCAGTTCTCAAATGGTGGACACCAGACCATCAGCAGAAGCATTATCTGGAAATTTGTCGATAACACACATTCTCCAACCTCAACTCAATCTATTGAATAAGAAACTCTGAGGACAGGGGCCTGAGAACCATGGTTCTAAGCCAGAGATTCCCACTTCTTACTTGTGCATAAAAATCACCTGGGGGACATTTTAGAAATTCCAATGTCTAGGTTACACCCCAAACAAATAAATAAGAATTTCTGGAAATGGCACCCAAATTTCAGCAAACTTTAAACCATCTCAGCTAATTCCAACAGCAATCAAGTTTGGGTACCATATTTCTAGACCACAATCAGACCTGCCTGGCCCCTTGGCAATAGTCCCCAATAGAAATAAAAATACTTGGAAATGAGGTGGGATCAAGACAGTGGTTCCTGAACTTTGTGACACATGAGAATCTTCTGGGGCATTGTTAGAACAGATTATCAGGCCCTACTTCCAGGTCTGGGGTAGAGCAGAGAATCCACTGTTTTAACAAGTTCCCAGGCGATGCCCCCCAAAACACATTCTGAGAACCACTACTCTGCAGTGATCAGTCTCCCAGACAACTCGAAGAGGTTCAGTTTAAAACAAGGACAAGCCTTATTTTGTCAGATTCTATACAGGCACAAATACACAAGTCCCATTGCCCAAGTGACAATCTCAGTAGACTGTGAACAACTATGTGGATGATCTGGAAATAACACTCTAATGTCTCCCTCGCAGTCGGAAGGTATATTCTCATTTATTCTTCCCCATTCTCGGCCTGCAGCACACAGGTTTCATAGAACCTTATTAGACGACATTTCATGGGCCCTGCTAAGGAAAAACACACACGTCTCCCAGACCCTCTGACTTTTTGCTTCCGACACGAAATGAAGCTCTTCCAACGTGGTCTGGCTACAGAGTACATAGTTCACTAAGCAGAGCCATTTTAAGCCAACAGATTCAGTAGCTTTGATAAACTACTGTAAACTGTTCCCTCCCTAAAATTCATAATCAATCATTGGAAAGGAGGGAGATAAACGGAACACAGATTAGTTGAGAATCCATGAGGGCATGGGTTCAGATCAGGACTCTGCATGTTAACCAATTTGCTTAATCTTCCTGCATTTCCAGCAACTGATCTGTGAAACAGGGAGGAGATTCCTGTGTCAAGGTTCTAATCGCCACCCACCTATGTTACCTCAGGGGCAGTTACTCCCTTCTTTGCATCTCAACTGTGTGGTAGCAACTTTCCCAACCCTCAGGCTTGTTGTGAAGAGTTATCTTATGAAAAGGGTGCTGGATACTGGCTGGCCTTTATAAGTTTTAGCCTTCAAGCTGCTCAGATCTCCATCTCCTCTCCAAACATTCAACCTTTCACCTCCATAATCATAAGGAGTGGTTTGTACACCTCTACTCCCCGACAGCTTCATTCACATCTTGGCCCCAGTTACAGGGGTCCACAGGTACTTTGTAAATGAAGCCTTTTGTATGGATTATCTCATTTAATCCTCCAAGGAAGTTTAAAATGAAGGAAGCCTTTATTTAATGATGACTCAGTTTAGACCCAGAAAGATGAGACGTCTCCCCAAAGATAAACAATTCTTCTAGTAATCAGGGAATTTGGATTTAAACCTAAGCAGATCTGATGTCCCAGCTTACTAACAAATTATCAATGGTTAAACCCAATAGCCTTTTCCTAGACTCTCATTCTCCTTGGTCCTCTCTTGGGTCATCAGTGGCACCCGATTACTTTTTCTAGGAAAGGTTCTTCTCTTTCGGTTTATAAGTCACAGAATTACTTCGTTCCTATCATTTTGCTTTTTTTCTTTTATCTCCAAACCGGAATCCTAAACTTGGACATTTTTTCTAAATTTGACCACCTTGAACTCCAGCTGTCTGTTGGGTACCTCTGTCTGGATTTAACCAGACTCCCAAAAGAAATATGCCTCACCCTCGCTTGTCTATTTCCTTTACTTACTTTTGTTAATGCAGTTATCATTGCTCCAGGTACTCACTCTCAAAACTTCAGAGGCATTTAGTTAGTATGGAGCTTCCACTTATTCTCACTCTTTTAACAAACTATGCCCCCCTCTCTAAAAATCCCTTAAGATGATGCCACTTCTCATTGGCAAAATGACCAACGAAAATTAGAGACAACATCTATCTTTTCCCTCTTTTTCTCAGGATTACATAAAAAAGTAGCCATACTGTTTCTTTAATTTCTACCTTTAGATATATAATGTTCTGTGCTCTGTTTCCCTGTTAAGAGGAATCACATAGGAAGCTATCTTCTCAAATATGATGATGCTGTCTTACCAGAAAAGGCCATTCACAGCCACTCACATAGTCCATAGAAGACACATACTTGAGCTGACGTAAGTCCTGAGTGCTCACAGATACTAGCTGGCAGCGGCAGCTGGGAGATAAGGTCATCATTATGTGGCATCAAGTTTTGGCTTAGAGTTTAGAAATAGCTTAGCTCATCATTAAAACCATTTGCACTTTAAATTCTTACCATTTAAAGGTACATCTTGATGTTCTTGGACCTTAAAGATTCACTCATGCTTATCTACCCTCTGTTCTTTTAAAACAATCACATCCAAACTAAAATTTTGGAAAATAATTCATCCAGAGATGGTAAATGAAATCTTTAAAGTCCAAAAGTATCAAGATGTACATTCAAATTGTGAGAATTTAAAGTGCAAACAGTTTTGATGATATGAACTAAATTATTATGAACTAAATTCTAAGTCAAAACAGTGCCCAAGTTCTAACCTATCTTCTCTTATCTAATATTTAAAATCAAAATGCTCTCTAGTTCTTCTCTGGGTTTATATGTCACAGAATGATTCTATTCTTCTCTTATCATTTCTATTTTTTCCTTAATTTCAAAACCAGAATCCTAAACTTGGACTTCTTTTCTAAACTTCACTGCTTTTATCTCCAACTGGCTATTAGGTATCTCTGTCTGGATTGAATCAGACTCTCAAAAGAAATAGTCCTCACGCTAACTTGTTTGTTTCCCTTACTTACTTTACTATGTCTATGTATGAGTTTTTCATATTTAGTCAGCAATAATCAGAATAAACTATCAGAGAGTGCAGTGAAGTCCTGAGAGAAATTGGTTCTGAATAGTCCTCCCCTGCTAAGACTGACACCTCCTGAAACTTGTGGCCAAGTAGCAGTTCGCATCACCCCTTTGTTCTGCGATTGGTCACATTCGAGGAGGCTAACTGTCCAATTAAACGGACTCCACTGGCCCATATATTCTGCAGGGAAGTGAGGGCACAGACTATACAGGCAGTGTAATTCACCAACGATATTTAACTGGTTTTTAGGAGTCCAAACTAAATCACTTGGAATTTTGCCAAACTCAAAAGGGGTGGTGGTGGGGGAGCCATAACAATCTTCTTTTTGCTAAGAATAATTATGTGAAATGCTCCCAGTGGGGTTCCCACCTTATTAAGTACCCAATTGTGATCCACGGCTGCGAGGTACTGACTAACAACATGCTGAATGCTTTATACAGGATCTATAGGAAGGACAAGCAAAGGTAAAGGGATATGTTATTTGGAAACACAAATGCAGCTGAAGTTCAGGGGCTCCTCACAAAAGAATATCTTTAATTTAATTACCACACTTCCCCAATGTCAACGACTTGACATCACTATCTCTAATTTCTTTTTTTTCCTATATATTTACGTGCAGATATACTCTAAAGAGTGACATGGAGAAATTATACTATAAATTTAATTATTTTAATACTACTTAAAAGATCAAATTTCAATCATTATGAAATCCTTCAGAAGCATGATCTTTTTTAATGTAATTAGTCGTTTTGTAAGTATCAGCTAATATTGCAGTTACTACAAAGAGTTAAAATACAGATGCTGTGAATGAAATGCATAATCCTTAAGACCTTAGAGCATTAAGACATATCTGCTCCTTAGGGTCCATCTTTGTCCATAATCAATTTCTTCCCTTGGAGAACATTAATTGTCTCTAATGATAGCTTTCCATCAATACATCCTTGATCTTAAAAGGCCTGTACAGCTTTTTCCTTTATTCAATCAAATCATCTCCACAATTGCCCCCCTTTAGTAAGATAATACCTTTTAAGCCTTGTATTTTAATATAAAAAATAAGAGGTAGCTGCAAATTCTAATGGAAGTGCTAACATTTGAGAACCAGGATGATGGCTTCCATTATCCTAAATAATGTTTGAAGATTATAGAAAGCACTGTGTTTCAAAAGGTGGAAACTAATCCACCACTTTTAAATTATTCCTTGTATAAAAATCTCTTCTGACATTAGATTTTTTTTTTTTGCCCCAGTGATGGCACTGTATATTTAAATATTTGAATATGAAAGATCATTTTTTAACTCCGAAGAAGGCAAATAATTGTTATTTATAAGAACAAAACACTGAAACATTCGAGAAAGTGACAACTTTAAACACCAAAACCTTTTATTTGTATTCTCTTGATAAGTCATTTCTGCACTCTTCACCCAAATCACCACAACTCTAAGCAGGAGTTACGAAAATTATTTCCTGGTGGTTAAAAAAATACAAACACACACGCACACACTCAATATATATTTCAGTCTCTTCATATCCCACTAAGCAGTGTCTTGCTTTCCTCCCTTATTTGCCTTCTTCAGACATGCTTTCCTAAAAGCATGGAAATTTCATTTTCTTCCTTTTTTTTTTTTTTTTTTTTTTTTTGCCATTCTACTGATTTGTTTCCATTCAAATAGAGAGCTGCTCTGGCACTGCTTTATCTAGGTTACCCAGGACAAATCTGAGTTTCTGTCCATGGTCTAACAACAGCTTCCAGAGAGACTGCCCTAATATTTATAATAGGTAAGAAACCTTGAGAAGAGACACGGATAGGACAAAAGCTGTCTAGCCTACAGAATTCTTCTTTGGATAATTTCTATATTCAGTAGGAACACAGCAAAATTTCCATGCTGCCGATAAAGTATTCTTATCACTGCAAGGTTAGGAAGCCCTTCTCGCCAGAGTACTGGTTACTTGTGTGCTTTCTCTTGTACTTACAGCAAAATCTGCCAGCATTCTAGGAAATAGATGAAGAGACTGTTGAATGTAATTAACTGCAAAGCCCAGGTGATTAAAAAAAATGATTAAGAAGAAAATCGCCCCCAACATTCATTCATTAAAAAAAAAAAAAAGGATGTGTATGAGGAGGGGCAGGCAAATGGAAAAATTACTAATTTGGTTAGGGTTTCTCTACTAAGATGTTTAATTACAGATGCTATATTTACATTATGAATTAAAATATAATATTTTATAAATACACTGACTACAAAAAGAATACCAAAAGAAATACTAGAATTCTATATGAGATGGGAGAGAATGTGTAGATGTAGGAAGACATTATCGCCCTAACAAATATCAGACCTAAACAAAATAACACAAAAAGTGAGACCAGTTAACAACCAAGATAAGAGATGAAAATTGCCACTGAAGCAGATCAACTTTATTCAATGCCCTGATAAGCACCTATTTGCTCTTCCCCATTATGCTTTCTTAGTATTTATAAATTATCATTTAATTATGCTGGCAAGTGGTAATTGTCAAATAAAGCTCAGATAGGCATAAGCCCTCAGGTGGCATATGACAGGAAAATATCTGTTAAAGCTGGGTTGATTCACATGCTTAAAAAATAATTTCCTTTCTTCTTTTTATCCTTGCCAACAAATTATATGAACTGGCACTTTGTGCTTTGTAGGCATTTTGAAGTCTATGCAGATTACAGGAAAAAAATTAGTTGTTTCAATATCTACCATTCCTAAATTATTCTGCTGATTGAAGACATCACGTACCCAGAGAACAAAAGAGTGCAAAGATCAAGAAATTCAAACCTTCTGCTACTCAGAGTTTATGCTCAGGGTCATTTTCAATTGAGGAAATCAAGATTTGGAGAATTATTTTACATATTGTGTAATGGATTTTACATGAAGTACGAATTGGAACATGACATTCATCCCATTAGGAGAAATACAGAAATCTCTTTTTCCTTGTCTCTTGTTACTTAGGTTTAATTAGTACCCATCCACTCCACCTCTTTTGTATTGAGTATTATCATTTTTTCCCCAGCTAGTCTCAGCGCTCCTCCAGCTGGGGAGCATAAACACAAATAGAGGATTATAATGCACACAAAAAGATAAGTTGAACACGGAGAGGCAATTTAATTTACATTGAATATTTACACAAAATGTAGCAGTTTGGTTATATATGTGGAGCTACTTGTGAATTATTTTTATTTTCTAGGCTGAGTCAAAAAGACACAGAAAAATACCTGCTCCCCCACCCTTAGATTGAGGGGGAGAGGAAGAGGGAGAAGGGTGGAGTGAAACGAAGAGGTGGCAGAGGGGATAGAAGTCAAAGGAAGTAAATTCAAGCTCCGCTATGAGCAAAGATTCTGATTACATCTCTTGTCATGCCCCTCGCCCTCCATGCACTCCGATCACCCCGGGCTGCCTTAGGGGGCCTGGTGGGGCCCCTGGCGGTGGCATGTTCCTATTCCTTCTACCTGAGTGTGTGCAAATGTCCTTCCCACTGCTTGGAAAGTTATTTTACAATTTCAACTCCACTTCCCTCTCCACCTCCAGTCTCCTTGAGTGCTACACATTCTAAAGACCCCAATTCATATATCCTTTCCATAAGGAAATCTTTCTCAGAATCAAGACACAATTATATAGTATTATTATAAACCCACATAGCTATTCTTACAATTTAAGAAAAAATAAATAAATATCAAAGTGCTTGTTATGTGTCAGATAACTAACTATATGATCAAAAAATCCCTGACACAACCTTGGGGAGGAAGAAGATATTCAGATACTTGCCCAGGATTCTGGAGTGAGTTAGTGGTGTGGCCAGGTCCCAAACCTATGTTTGTGTTCAAAGTATGTGTGCTTACCTATTACGTCTTACAGCCATATTTATCCACACAGATGTCTAGTCATTTTTTTCAACTCCCCAACCCTAGCCCATACCCCCACTAGTTGGTAAGTGCCCTGAGGCCAGCAGTTATGTCTATTTCGCTTAGGCTGGATCCATAATAGAAACTCCACAAATAATTATTAAATCAATAACTAAACATTTGTCTCAAAATAAACACAGTGTGGACGCTGAAGATGGCTAGTATCTCTTCTCATTTTAGCTGCTAACATAGTTCCTCCATATTTGGACATCTATCTACTACCTAAATCCAGTAAGGTGGCTTGGCCTAGCAGGCAGAATTTCATGTATTTTTGCTTCCATAAGTAAGATGCTTTTGTTTCTGTTTTTGCTGTTAATGACTTAATTCCTTTCATTTTAAAGATTGTAAGTAAAAAACAAAATATTTAAGTGTCATCAGTACTCTAAAACATCTAAGTTCTATAAAAATAATGTCGCTTCCATAGATGTTTTATTTTGAGACTGAGTAGATATTCAGATTAGCACATATTTTAATACTGATTCATAAGAACCCTGAATGCACAGTGCCCTAAGGACATTTGGCATATAAAGTCCAGAATACAGAGTGCACCCCAGGTACAATCTGTGTATTAATACTTATTCACAGTCAACAAATATGTTAACAATCTTTTGTTAACAATAAAAGTGCACAACTCGTATTTGAATATGCAGTCTCCCCTTGAATAATTCAATCAATTCTTTATGCATGAAAATGAATATTACTCATATAAAAACTTAGCCATTTTCCCTTTTTTGGCTTTGTATATACTTTCAGAATATTTTAGTCCATGTTGTGAGCTATTCAGTAACAGATGCAAATTTTCTTTTTAAAAAGGAAATAAAACCCTTTTTAGTAATCAAAATATAAAAACGCATTCAGACTGACACTTGAGAAACTGAACATAACCTCAATTCAGGCAGCCTTTTTAAAATCAGAGATGTTCCCATACAGGCTATTAGTCGAGACTGACAAGGCTAAATGGCACTGGTGGCTTGGTATTCTTCCACGGTCTTTAGCTACTTATTTATTTCCATAGACACTACTTTACCCTGGTCAAAAACTCTGCACCAACTAAGTGGCCATTTTCAAAGAATGTTTTGCATATTCTGCAGTAGATAGTTCTTGCCACTTTCATCTCTTCAGAATATTGTTGTAACATTAAAGAACTATCCACTATAAATAGAAAGTTAGCTTTTAAAAAATAAAGTGTTTACTTCTCATTCTTACAAAAACAAAACACGCAAAAATAAAAATCTCTCCAATTTGAAAGTTGAAAAAAGCCAAGGCATGAAAACTCAGTCTTTGCTCTTAATAAAAATTAAGATATTGGCCACTGACAAGTTATTGTGCTTAAAAACAGCTGTTTTTGTACAATCATAGAGGTTCACATGGTAAATCCAGAGGGTAGTGCAAATATATACCAGTAAGGCCAACAACACACAGCAAATTATTTTTTAACTAAAACTCCTCTTTCCCTTCTTTTCCTCCGGCTTCTCCTGTATGGTGACTATCAGATAATATTCTACGTGACCCAAGGCCTATGACGCTGGGAAGTATAGACTGCAGAAAAAGAGTAAGCTATGTTGAGGACATAGTTTGAAGATGAAGCAGAGTTATTTTATTCCAGGACTCTGCCTCCTGGCCGCTCATAGGTGGATATGTGGTAATTCTTTTCCACCAACCCAAGCATTCTGGGAACTTGTAAATCAAATTCCCTACTGTTTGTAACAAACATAAGATTAGTGGGTTCTTACAATTCAGTAAATAGGATATTGGGGAGATAATATACGTATAAGAGAACAAAACTGTTTAAAAGGGGAGACAGAGCAAATCCACGGGCATTTCAATCTTCTTTGCTAACCAATATTCTGTATATTGATAAAAATATTATCAAGCCCTAAAATTACATAATTTATGTCATTGCTACTCCTCAGCTAACTTCAAAGATTTTAGTACATAGCAGAACCGTCTGTACAGTAGGAGATTTTGACAAAGTGGCTGTTAGCTAATTGTTGAATGAGAAAAATAATCCAGCACCGTCTAGCAGAAATATAATATGAAACATGTATGTAACTGTAAATGCTGTAGGAGTCACATAAAAAAGTAAAAAGAAACAGGTGAAATTGATCCTGATAAGAGATTTCATTTAATCATTGTATCCAGAGGACTGTAATTTCAACATGTAATGGATGTAACAAATTATTGAGATATTATGATTACTTAATTCTTGGACTAAGTGTGCATTTTATAGTTACACTATATCTTAGTTTGGTCTAGCCACATTCAAATGTTCAATAACCACTTGTGGCTAGTAGTAACCATAAGAAACAGTACAGAGAATCTATATACCCTGTTAAAGAGCATTTACTTTCATCTCCTGCGTTGAGTTAATGATGTTTTGGTATTGATGATACTAAAATAATGCATTTTCCAATATAAAAGTACATTATTTTGGCAATGAGCATATTTTAAGTAAGGCTTGTATATCATAGTTGTATTATCTTTTGCAAGTCAACACAACAGTGGCTGAAAGTTCTTATCAGCATTGCTTCTGGATTTTTCAGTGAGTTTTGTACTGGGAATGAAAATAAACATAGGAAATAGTAAGGTAAACCTTTTAATTGGGGCTCTGAAGGTGAGTAGAAGTAGGAGTCTGTTGCTGGTAGCAGGTACATTCTTCTACCTAGTTATGATTCACTAAATAAAAACTCCACAATGTTTTCCTGTGGTGCGTGATCTCTCCTCTCTTAATCATTCAATTCTGAAATGTAATTATAGTTCATTTCTTACTCTCCATTTAGCTTTACAATTTATCAGTTACATAATCTTGCCAATACTGCTCCCAAAATGGATCACATCTTTATCTCCACCTTGGTGCTCTCACAAATTGAAGACATCTTACCCTTCTTGGACTGTGACCACCCAAAGATTCCTAGTCTTTAGTGAGTATAAAACGGTGCTATTAGAGATGAAACATAGTTTAGAAAATATCAGTCCCTGTTCACCATCTTCTGAAGTGAAGGTGTTCACTTCAGTATACATAGGACTTAGTCCTAATTCCTCAGCGTGCTTATCAGGGCCCTCCACAATTTGCTAATAGTCTACTTAAATTAAACTACAGCCTATAACCCTACTGCATCCTAAATTTAGGCTAACTGTTCCAAAATACACTGGTGGTTGGCGCCCTTCTGGCACACTCAGGTCTTCCATCTTGGAATGCCTTTTCAGCCTTAATCCTTGATCTAGTTTTCAAGATCAAACCTGAAGTCCATTGTGTGACACTTTTCTACATCCATCTACACGACAATTCAGTAAATGGTGTATGGCAGTCTTTGCAGTGTACCACATACTAAGCTATACATTGGAGATTTAAAAAACATTTTTCTCCTGAAAATTTCCCAAGTTGGAAAGTGATATTTGCAATATAATGTGATAAACACTACAGTAAACAAGTGCATACTGTGTTAAAAGACCTGAAGGGAAAACAGATTCTGCCTGTGTTGAGGAGGAGCAGAGAAGATACTACAGAGAAGTAGATATCTGAGCGGTGTTGTGAAGGATTATTATTGTTTTATAAGGAAGAGAGAAACGAAAGAATGATCCTGGCAGAAGAAACTGACTATTAAAAGACATAGAAGAACATGATTGGGTAATGGAAAACAGTTTAGTTATCATTAAAGGAATGGCGGTATTCAAAATACCTAACAATCAGGAGGGCATGAGTACTGCCCAATCAGCATTAACTGTATATAGCTGCTGAATATCAGCCCAGAAACAGTCAATGCGTGTGCTCGGCACAAAAAGAGCGGCAGGAAAGAATAGACTAGTTGGGCTATGAAAATGATTTAACCTTATTTCAGGAGATAGGGACTCACTGGAAGATTTTACACAAGTGCAAGTTATGTTATCCATCTTACTTTAGAAAGGTCAATCAAGCAACTGTCTAGATAAAGTCTTAGAAAGGAAACAAATAAAAGGCTAAGAAATAGTCAGACGACTGTAGCAGTCTAGACAAGAGATATAGTGATCCAAGTAAAGACAACAGATCACATTTAAGGCATGTTTAGGAGATAAATATTCACATGATTTGATAACAATTAACATGAGGGATGGGATACTGATGGAGAGATAATGCTACGTCTTAGGTTTTTCATTTGGAAACTGGTGTACAATGATGGCTTCATACAAAACAGAGAACATAAAAATTAGGAAAGATCCACTTTGTGTATGAGTTTAAAATATCCAAGGAACAGAGTTGCCTATGTCTGGAAAGACAGCATAAATGGGAGACTAGAAATCAACAGAGAAAAACCTTTGAGAGTCATAAGTCATTATGTGGTGTTAGAAACAAATAGATGAGTTTCCCTAGGGTAAGATAAAAAGCAAGGAAAGGGAAGGGACAGGATAAAATCCTACTGAAGATCATCATTTAGGGAATGGGAAGGAAAAAAATCAGGGTTTTGCCTTGTATCAAAGCTATGTACAGACCTCAGTCATCTTCATTAGATCTTAAGATCCTAAAGAGCAGATATGGCATCTTCTTCATCTGTAGTCTTAATGTCCTCTGTCTGGCACCCAGTACACTTGGATACGTACACACGTACACATGTTTGTTAAGTTAAAATAAATTTTATCTTAGAACATTTGGGGTTATTATTTATTGAGGCAGTTGATTAGATTACTCTCTCTATTGCTATGCAGTTGCATATGAAAATGGATTTCCCAGTTAACCTTCCAAACTCACCCACGACCTTTAAATTCTTCCTTTGGAAAGGATTCATTTTCCACTGGGTCACCAAGCCAGACATTATGTGAAGACAGTAACTGCTCGCCCATTTGGTACAACTATAGAAAGGAAGTTCTTGCAGGTTTGATATGAAAATGATTACACCCCCTCTCATTTTCATCTTTGTAGAGACTGTGATGTTATGGAGAGATTCAAAGACATATGCTTTTCCACTTTGTGGTTTATGGCATGCATATGGCAAGTTATTTCATCTCCTTGAGTCTCTTTGCTCATCTATAAAATTGAGATACACCCTAGTCTTCAGAGTGAATGATGAAAAAGTAAAGTGCCAAACTCATTGTTCAATTAGTAGGGTCTCCATCTTTGGTAAGAATCGAACAGAATTTTCTCCTTTAGATAAACTACTAGGAAGAACAAAAGATATTTTCCAGAAAAAAAACTAAAAGGTAAAAATTAGACTATTTATAAAGTTAATTTCACATTGAAAATAGATATTTGCAATGGAATTCATAATATGGCATAAACTTCTAGGTATGGTAGAAAAGGCATGAGTCCATATGTAAATACTCTCAACAATTTTGAGAAATCATTTGTCTTTATTTTTTTTTTAAAGTCAAGGTGCAGGCAGGAATGAAGGTTAGTTGGTAGGCAGACAGGAGGAGGGAGAAGGAAAAATCATTTATTTATTCTATTTAGTTCATCTTGGTTGTTCCCCCAGACCTAGGTCGAGAACTTGGGTCCTCGGGATGTATGTGGACTACGCCAGCAGAGATCACGGACTTATCACTAAGTCAGCAGAGCATGCAACTCATTTCCTTTTTAATGATTCCTTTGATTTGAGTGCAACTTCACAGAGGAACAGGCTAGAAGCAGAGAATGTAAGAGTACAAAAAAATGAAAGAAAATCAATTAACTTCCACCTTTGTGCCAACGTGCTGGACACTGAGACAAAATGCGGACAATCCTCTGCCTGTACCTGAACCACTAAGAAAATCCTAGGTCACAGGAGAGGCACCATGATATTGTTTACTTTAGGGCTTTGGGGCCAGATTTGTAATGGAGTATTTGCCTTGATAACCTTATCTTTCAGAACACCAATAAAAAAAGTCAATTTACCTGCTACTACAAGGAAAATCTGTGAGGAGGAGTAGTAAAGTATATATAAACAGTTCAGGGTCTTCAAAACCAACAGACATTTAGTAACCTCAGAGTATCTGGTTTTAATTATTTTGGCAGCAAAGAGGTCAAAACCTTTGTAATAGAAAAAAAAAAAGGTGAAAGTTAAAACTAGAGTGATAGCAACATGGTGTGACTAGTTCAGAAAGGAAAAAGAAAAGTACTAGATAAAAGACAGCTAAGAGAGAGACAGATGCTATTGTATGCTAAAACAAAAGCAGTCTTTTTCCATAAAAAGATGTGGGATACAGTCCTAGCTCTAGACTTCACCAGCTGATTTATCCCAGACTTAGCCCCGGGTGCTTCAGCTTGAAAAATAGTGTTAAGTGGACTTCTCTCTATGAGCATATGATTTCTGTGAGCATACTATTATGAATGGAAGTGCTTTGTAAACTGAAGCAGTGCGCCAGCATAAGCTTATGTCTTGCAACTGTGCTGTAGATTCTGATTATCTGGTAGCTGTGCTGCTCATGTGTAACTTTCACTAGGAGAAACTTGAGATTGACTGGTCTTCAGAATTGGCTGTTCATATATAAGGCAACTTATTCAAAGTTCTGATTTTCTTAGCCTTTTTTTTTTTTTTTAAACAATCCTGGCCCAAACTAGAATTCCAGCCAATGGAAATACAAATATAGATCTATGGCCCCAAATTTAAGGTCAAGATTAACTTTGGGAAGTGTTGGGTCTATTACAGAATGTAAACGTGTTCCTTATCATAGTTAAACTTTCCTCTATAATTTGAAAATGCACTGCAAAACATTTCTGACATAGGTTATGAAATATAAAATATTTTTATTATGCACCCATTTCTTCATTATGTAGACTTCCTTCCTGTCTTTTTTCAAAAGTTTACTTATAAAATATTTCATGTCAATTAAGTAAAAAAAAAACAAAAAAAACCAACAAGTACAATATATCTAACCCCAACTTAGGAAATAAATTGTTACCACAAAGCTGAGGGTCCTTGAGGGTCTCTCCCTAATTTCACGATCTACCCCAACCCCATAGCACCTGCAGGTCAGGATTATCCTGAATTTGTTACTTAAATATGTAATGAGAGCATATATTTCTTCTTAATGTAATGTACTTTTTAAATATTTTCTTCACTTCTGGTTATCATTAATTTGTTCCCGTAGTCTAAAAGTCTATTTTCATTTCTTTTGATTCACATGTTTGTTTGGTTTCTCTATATACTATATAGAGTGAAATTATATTCCTTCTCCAAAGATAGTGAGAAAAACTGTGGGCAAATCAGTTAAAAGGGGTTAATTCTATGGTAAAGGACAGAATTAAACATTGCATTATATACAGATGTTGATTTATGATGGTGTACACCTTAAATCTGTAAGATATTATAATGTAATGTTCCTTCAATAAAATTTAAAGATATACTTTCTTCAGAAGTTGCATAGTACCGGCTCCCAAACTATCTGAAATCATAAAAGGGTTCTATTAATTTTAGTCATTAAACGAAACAGAGAAGTTAGGCAACTAACAACTTCAGATCATTAGTGCTAAGGAAAAGTAGGATAACAATGGCTAAATAAGGATTAGGACACAGAAAAGCCTGGTTGGAGTCTCGTTCTGCTGACTAGCTAGGTGAGCCTAGTTGTATATTTAAGTTCTCAATTTTAGTTTTCTCATCAATAAGATGGATTAATACCTGTCCTGCTCGCAGATTTTCTGATTAATAAATAATCTCTATACAAGTTTCTAACCTTTTCTAAAAATGTTTATTGTTATCATTAGGAGTCAGGATTCTTGCCACTAAGTCTAAGACAATGGTTCTAAAAAAGTTGGAACCCAACTCCCAGATGACTCTGAGACTCATACAGGCCACCCCACAATAATTGTTTCATTTATTACATCATTTATTGTATCTTTAACATATAATGACACAAATAATCTTTAAAAAAAAAAAAACCCTATGGGTAGATAATATCCTCATTTTCCAAATGAGAACACTGAGGTTAAACTTGCAAACTTGAAATTCAAAGACCATGCTTTCAACCACTGGGTGGTATCGCCTCCCTAGATTTGGTCAATGCTGATTGGCATGGTGAACTATCCCTATCTAGTCTCTTTTGGACTCCCATACTAGAACATTCTTCCTAAGAGTAAGAATCAGATCACACACCTCCTGGCTTTCAATCCGGCATACCAGGTTTCACAAAAAGATATTAAATTAAATTGTCACTTTGTTATCAGTCCTCTTGTATTAATAGTTAACCCTATCAAATTAGAGGCATTAAACAAAGATATTTTCTCAATGTTTCATGTGAAAATGATGATGCTTAGAAAATGTCTAGAATTTCAACTGTCTCCTTATATGGAGTAGTTGAAGACTTCCTCAAGTTTTTAAAATTTGGTTGTTGTAGTTGCTGCTATAATTGTTTCCAGTACAGCTTCCAAATATTTCCATTTTGCCAAAGTAGAAACTGAGGCCCAAAGAGACCAAGTGACTTTTCCAAACTCTCAAAGCTGCTAACAAATCTGAGCCTGGAATGTTAGACTTCTCCTGGCCAGGTCAGCACGTTCTATAAACAGGTAACACTGCTTCCTGGGTAAACATAATAGAGCTTTTTTTAGATTTCAAGGACATGCAATGTTTAATTTGGTATTCATTTACATGATACTAGAGAAGTGAGTCAATCTTGAGATAAAACCTATGAACTTCTGCCTCTTAAGTAATAGAAGTAATTACCAATATGATTCATTTCCTGTTGGGACTCAAAAGGTAGATATAAAGATTTCTATTCAGAAGATAGAAGCTAGGAATTTGGAGCTTACAGAAACTTTTGAAAGAGGGCTCTAAGAGCTAGTTTGCAAGGAGAAAGTAAGAAACTTTTGAAAGAGGGCTCTAAGAGCTGAACTAGAAGGCAATTAATTTCTCTTCTCGTTTACTACAAAACAAATTCATCTTAAAAACAACAGTAAATACTTATTTAGTACATGGAAAGAGAGGGAGTCCTGGAATGATCTGCTTGCTATGGCTCCATCTTTTTCTTATTACCTTTGTACTTACTTTCTCCTTGCAAACTAGATTCCAAGAGGAATCATCCATCGATAAAGATAATCTGTCTTCAGCAAGTGTTTATACTTTGTCCACGCAATAGCTAAGGACTCTCGCTTCCATGTCACCAACAGGAAAGAAAAAGATAAACAAAATAGATCATTACTCTGAAAGAGGATACACGTGGAGATAGACTTAGGATGTTACAGGACCACAGAAAAGGGACATCTGTCTCTTCCTCTAGGTTACACTCACAGTGAGAACTACACTAAGCATTGAAGGGTCCATGTGTCTGCCAGAAAAGAATAGCAAGATGACATTCCAGGTGAAAGAAACACCCATTGTGTGCAGAGAATGAACCATAGTTTTGGTGTTACTAAAGGGCCAAGTACAGAATGAGTAATTCTCCAAGATGAAACTTAAAGGGGTAGAAGAATGACCCTCAAGGTCCCTAGAATAACCTGAAGCGATAGTGAGACATCAACACAGAGAGATCTATTAAGGGATTGGTAGAAGGAATTTCATTCCTTGTAATAGATACTGACACAAACAATTTTAACAATTTTAAAATGTTTAACCCTATAGTAAAGTCTTTCTAAGGCATCTGCATTCTAATAAACTTCCTTGAGTGGGAGAGAAAAATGTGCTTCAGTCACAGGGATAGGTCACCTTCTTTGTGATATTAATGGATCAAACTTTAGGAACTAGCTGCTTTGAATTACCTTCTGAAATACCTGGCATCAAGGGGGAGGAATGCACCTGCCTTTATGGGCAACCTGCCCCATACAGGGACACCAATGTGCAGGTACTGAAATATGTCCACTGAAACTGTCTCACTCAGATGCACAATGAATTGCTTGCTAGTGTCCAAAGTATGAGCTCAGTCTTTAAAAGTAAATAATGTCAACCCAAAGGAAATGCATTCATCCATCATTTATTCAGCAACTACATTATGCAATCCTGTGACAGTGCCCATCATGATGAAAAAATGCCTGAGTCCCTTATGTGGAGAAGATGGGTCCAAGATAAAGCCACAAACAACTGTACCTCCAGGAAGACTATAAGAACAATAGCAGAAGTTCCAGAAAATTGCATGAAAGTTCAGGGGCAAGCAAGAGTAAATAGATTTAGAAAATTGCTCCAATTTCCATAGGAATAATAAATATGATCAAGAACAGAGAAAAAGAATCAAGGATTACAATTTCCTCCCTGATTAGATTGCCCACTTTATCCAAGAAAATTCAGATTAGAAAGTCAGGCTACACACTCAAAAATGTGCACAAAATTTTAAGTTTGTCAAAATAGATGGAATATAAATTTCTCAAGATGAGAACCCTCCAGCTCCTATTATTTGAAACTAGGGATAGCAAACAGGAATATCTCAGCCAAGCTCAACCACTGTGAGGCCCATGGTGCAAAAAAGAATCGCTAAGGTAACCAGACAGCAGAATGTAATTACCCAAAATGGAATTCAGCCAGATTGTGCAGGCAATACCCACACTCTTTAGAAAATGTCATGGACTCTTTTAATAACCATGGCAATTTTATTCCATAAACATGTATTAGCTGAACATATTAGAACAAGGATAAAATATTCTTGCTTTCTACAATATTCACTGTTCCTAGATGCAATTTTTTAAGGTAGGAAGAGAGACTAGGATTATGTAAGCAATAGAATTCCAATAAGGTATCTTATATAACTAGCGAAGAGAAATGCTTACATTTTTCGCGTTGCTCATGTGTGTAAACATGAAAATATGTGCACTATTTATACTTGAAAGCCTAACAGTATGTAATGGTGTTACAACCTCTGGATAAAAACCAAAATCAAGCTAACAAACAAAAAAATCCTGTTTCTAATATTTGATTTCAAAATTCTAGTTTATATATCAAAATACAGTTGTTTGTTCAGATAACTAAAATCTGTATTGCCCCTACTACCTAGAGTAAGTGATTTAATTGTTGGATTAAAGATTCAATCCAACAAATATTTAATGAGCACCTACTATACACCAGAAACAGTCTCTGTTTTTGCAGATCCTGTAGGCTGGAGAACACATGCAAAGGAAGTCAGTGAATTTGCAAGGCATTAGAAAAGTAGAACCATGAAGTGACCAAGGATAGAGAAAAATTGCCAAAATGCAGAAAGAAGCAAAAACAAGCAAGAATATCAAGACTCAATTTTTTTGGTATTTAACAAGCAAGATTTTACTTACATAGATGATAATCACCTTTTTGTTTTAGTGAATATAGACTCTGTGCCAAGCACTGTAATAAGTGCGCATTTGTTCTCATTTGTTAGTGGAATGATTTCTTATTCGGGAGAGGGACCTCAGCTTCACTGCAGACCAGAGTAGTAGCTTAGTTCAACTCGCCTAGGATGCAAGTCTCAGGGCCACTAGTTACTAGATCTGCTGTCTTGAACAAATACTTAACTTTCAGGTAACTTCAGTTTCCTTATCTGGAAAATAAGGATGGTTATCTCTCTCTTTCAGGGTTAATAGAGTTAAACGAGATAATGTTTATAAAGAGACAGTCTCTGGAGGACAGTAAGTATGCAAAACAAAATACAAAGCTATGACTTCATAAACACGCTTTTCAATTGGCATACTATTAAAACATATATTGTCATAAATCATCCTCGAGCTACAAACACACACACAGCTGGCCAGTTAGTTGCCACTCCTCTTCCTAACTGCCTCCCGCTCCCTGCCCACGCCAGGTAGTGGATCAGCTGTGCCCAGTTCAGGTCTCACACCTCTGCCCACTTCTTCCTATCTCACCTGGAAGACCTGAGGGTGATAGGCGGCATAATTTTTCCTAGTATTTCAAGCTTAAAACCATCATGAAATCTATACTAGCAATTATTTTCACAAATAACATTTGTATAGCTTTAACTTTCTTTTCTCTTTCCATCATATTTAATCCTCGCTCATTTTTTCAGAAACAATTTTTTGCCTTACTCTCTACTCAGACCCCTTCGCTTAGGCACCATATTGAATACAAAGAACAATACTAATTACTATCGATAAGCATTAGGGCATGCTAAACAAGGCATTTGTATCAAGGGAAGAAAAACTACCCCCATCATTAGCCCTGACATTATGAAGGCCTTTTTCCTTTTAAGATCTTTTAAGTGCCCAGAAGCCCCCATTTTCTGCCACATCTATCTCTAATTAAATCCTCTTTTCTTCAGACCCCAGTAACCAAGATAAATATGAAACTAATTCTAACTGCACTTTATTCTGTTCTAGTTTTGTTTATTAGTGAAGAATACAGTTTTAAGCCTAGCAATATTTTGGCAATAACGCTAATAAACACTGGCTTTTATTGATAGGGTCATAACCATGTTTTTAGAGGAACACATTATGCTCTGAATTCTAAACCCACTTATAAGCAAAGGCACAAAATCAAACTTTTGAAAAGTTGGGGACTATCTGTTATTTCAAGAACATGACATGATACTAAAGACCATAAAGAGATGCTGATTGATTTGGAACTCATGCTGGTGAATTGGGTGCTCAAGCTGAGTTGGGAATTTTCTTTAGACTCCTCACATCGGATGAATTACAGCATTTTGCCCTGATACTGTAGTCAGTCTCCCTCAAAAGCAGCTTAAGATTCTGCAAACCTAATGTGATCTGTGGCAGTAAGTGCAAGACTGTAAAATGGTCTTGCCTTTGAAAAAAGGGCTGGGAATGCCAGGCTGCCAGCTCCCAGCAGAGATAAGATGTGTCCTGTTTCTTGCCCTTTGCATAGTGGTTGTCTTCTGTCATTCATTGCCCAGCCCTGGGCTTCAAGGCAACAGGTCCAATGTGCTTCAATATTTATATAAATTTCAACAATATGGGTTTGAAGGCCAATCTAATCAATGATCCTTTACAAGCAACAGTCCTTTCTACTAGAAGAGACTGCAGGATTCTCAGGGCAAAGAGGTCATCGAATACTGGTGTGGTTGTCTCTCACCAGGCTTAACAGCCTAGAAGTCTGATCCTGTGAGCAAAGCGGTTTGCAGATTCCACCAGCAGAGCATGGTCAATGAAAGTTAGTCTGTATTTACACTTACACATAATTGGTTTCCTTTTAAAAACTTGCAGATAGTGACACAACAGTTCATTCAAAATAAGTTATGCTTTCATGTGAAGTATTCTTTTTCTAGACTGTAAGTAAAACAAATAGTGTTTTCTTCTCTATTTCCTAATTAGACAATTGTCTGATGTTTTTTGAAAAGGCTTAACAAATACTTATGTTCTTAAAGAATGCCATCCAATGTTTATATGAAAAGCAGTAAGCATATAGTTGTCCTTTGAGTTTGTTTTGTTTTTTTCACTTTTTAAAAGAAAATCTTAGTAACTGGGTTTCATGTTCCAATCCATTCACAACCTTTATAAAATTTAGGTCTGAGTATGAGGACAGAAATGACGGCTCCTTCTGAGTATACTCAACATACTCAGCTAATCTGACATTAATTTCACTTGCAAAGGATACAACCTTGGAATCAGGCAAAATAACAAAGGGATCCCAAATACAAATGCTTACGTTTGGCTCCTTTAGAAAGCATTTCAGTTCAGCTCTCCCCACTGACATTCCTTTGAAACAGCAGGAAAAAATTTCTTCCCAGTGATACTTCAGTAAAATGCTATAGTTGGTGATGGTTATGACGCAGGTGATTGAGACGGGATGAATGTGGAGTATGTCCAGGAAAGAAATCAAGGAGCGATGCCTCATTCCAGCACCACATGGCATGTTTATTGTAAAACAACTAAATAATAGTCGTGCATGCTTTTGGGGGAAAAAAAAGGGCTCACTGTTAAAATAGTGTCTCATATATCCAGAGCAAGAACTCTGCTTTGGGCCTACCCAGGGGCTGCAGCTTCCTGAGAGATGAGAGCAGGAAAGGCTGCCTGGAGTTCCCCAGCAGGATGGGTCTCCAGCTACAGGATGCAGGGGAGGAGTTCTGCCAGCCAGTTAGCCCTTCCTCTCCTACATCTCCATGCTGCCCTACAGATTTCAAGCCACGCTGTGCCCACATTAGTTACATCACACCATCCTAAACATTGTTGGTGACCTAGCTTGTCTTTTCAACACTGGAAATCTGTTCAAGTTCAGGCAGCCAAGACAATTTTGAAACTAATAGTGATACTGGCAGATCTAAAACCCAGAGGTTTTACAAATGACTTAGGTTGTTTCTTTTCATGCATTTGTGAAACGATTCAGCTTTTTTTTCACAGACTGTAGACAGTGCCCAGAGTTTGATGGTGTCTGTGCTGAAGAAGGGGAATGAAGTAGCCATGGGTTAGGTTTGTGCCATATATTTAGAAGCTGTTTAACAGTTTTTTTCCCCCCGAGAACAATGGTTCTTATTCTGCAAGATGAAATGTGTGCTTAAATCGGGTGGTAATATTTTAGAGCTGGAAAATAACATTTATACAGAAGTTTTTTTGATCTGTTCACCCAACACGCCTATATACTTGGTCACCTTAAAAGTCTACACTTATGTGATTTAAAGATAAAAGAAGCATTTTTCTGACTCTTGGGGATAACTCATAGAACCATGGTTTTATAACTCTCTTAAGTATATGACACCCTTCTCCCCTTCCCTCCCTTCCTTTCTCCCTCTCTCTCTCTTCTCTTAAACTTCCCCTGGAATCTTAATGTATTCCTTTGCTCCTCTGACGGCTCTAAACAAGAACCATAGACGAGGTGCTTTAATCAAGAGCAATTTAGTTTCTCATAATTCTGGTGCTAGAACACCAAGATTAAAGTGTAAGATGAGCTTGTTTCTTCTGAGAACTTTCTCCTTGACTTGCGATGGCCATCCTCCTCTGTGTCTTTACAGGTCTGTGCACGCATGTCCTCTTTTCATAAGGATACAGGTCAGATTGGATTAGGCCCGCCCTAATGCTCTGCTCTCATTTTAACTTTCTATTTCAAATACGCTATCTCCAAATACATTCATCTTCTGAGGGAATGGCAATTAGAACTTCAGTATATGTTTTTGTTTTTGTTTTTGTTTTGGGGGGGCGCATAATTCAACCCATAACAATTTATAAGCCAAAGGTGATGTTGGGGTTCAGGGGCTGGCGTCTCATAGGCCTGTCCTTTAATTTTTTTCCCCTTCCCACCCTCACCAACCACATACCCCTACCAAGATGCCTCTCAGGTACCTTCTGGAAACAAGATGCCTAGGAAAAGTGCTCAGTAGTTTGTTTCCCAAACATTAGTGGAGATTTTTCCCACCTAGCTTTGTGTCACACAGTGTGCAGAACAGCTGCAAAAGGCAATAATACAAAGCTTGCATTCAGATAGCTGATATCAAAGCACATCATCATGTTTCACATGAATGGCAGCTAAAACTAAACACACCGGGTCTTCTTCACATCCACGAGAGAGGTAGCCAGATGCTATGGAAGGGACACGGGAAGTCCAGTTTTGAAGTGAACACAGCTTTCTTTACCTGCTCAAAAGGGGAAGGCAAGGCTCAAATGAGCTCCTGGAGATTAGGAACACTGTAAACTGAAAAGAGCTACAGAAGCATAAAGTATGATTATATTTTACAAAATCACCTCACCAGCTTTCCAAATGCCAATTGTTTACTCCTTCTCATTCCACATGTCACTTATCTATAGCATTAGAAGTCATCGTACTTAATCAAATGTAAATGTTCAACCTCTAATTAACTGAAGGTGCTAATCAAATGTAAAAGGTTATTACTTCTTTGTTCACTTGGGAAGGGGTGGAAGTTAATCAAGTCTGGGATGATTTTCTCTCTCCAAAATAATCCCTTTACTTTCCTTCCAGCCCATTTTTAAATTTTAAATGATCAAATATTTAGTCTTTGCACATGAATAGACAACCTCTTTTCAATCTACTCCACAGTTCCCAAATGCTCTTCTCTAGGCCTCATTGGAAGCTGCCTACCTCCTTTATAGCCTGGTCAATGAGCTGAGTCACTATCCTGAAATTTGCCACATGATTGCATTAAGTACAATTCTCCACTGAGGAGTTATGTCCTTAACAAGCACTTCCCATGCTTAGAGACTCAAGGCTCCTAGGAAGTCAAGTGTCTATTTTAATCTCCAGGAACCTCCTATATCTTTCTCCTGGGCTGTTATCACCCCGCAACTATCACCAGCAACTTTTTCTGTTTAGTTTAATTTCCATGTAAAAACAGAGTTCTCTTCTTTTCCCTGCTTCCCATTGGCTGCTTTTTCCCCTGCTGATTCACCAAAATATTTTGAAGAATGTCTTCCTTTTCTCAATTTGTCAAGAAACAAACGAGGGACTGGGCTAGAGGCTGTGTGGGGTATTAACTTGAGTCAGACACATTCCTCCTGTCTGCAGTTCACTGCCATGTTGGGGAGACAAGGAGGTAAACAAGTTCAGATGATGCAAGGTTAGGCTGGAGGATGGCTTTGGGGGCACAGAGAGGTGGAATTCTTCTTCACTGGGGAGTCAGGAACAGGCTCAGTGAAAAGAGGCTTTGGAACTGAGTCTTAGAAGATTTGAAGAGAGGGGTATTCCAAGTAGAGAAAGAGTGAGGGCGAGCGCTCAGAGCTAGCCTCAGATGGGGTGTACTTGGCATCCCAGCATGTGCAGCAGGAGGGATCTGGAGGGTACTGAGCAACGAAGCAAGGAAAGAAGTCAGAGCATGAAGAATTCTGAGAACCAGAGACCCTGCTGACTTCCTGCCTATCATGAGTGATATCCCAGCAATGTGGCCACACTCCCCTGCATGACTCAGGAAGGAATGATCCAAGAGAGTCTCTTTTAAGGCCTCATCCTAAGAGGCATGCCACAAACAATGTAAAATGTTGTGTTATAGACCTTTCATTCATCCGTACTCTAACGCCAACAAGAAGATGTTAAATACTCCCATGGATGGCTACAGTTCAAGTCTACCTTACACTAACTGTAGAATAATGAATTCATCAGCCTCTAGAGACCTTTCTCAGAGAAAAGTACCACACAAGCTTCACCATAGGCCCAAGTTCTGCTTTTAAATCTGTTGCGTGGATGCTGACATGTCCACTTCCGGGGTCAGCTGTCACCTGGAGGCGTGTGACTCCACCTTACTTTCTGTCATACAAACTCCCCTTCATTCCAGTTGCCTCCTCCCAGTAGTTCAGAGTCAATTTCTACCTGCCTGCTGTCTCTCATGTACCATTCATCATGTCCAAACCCAAGTTCCTTTTTCTTCAAATCAGCTTCCTCTTTTCTTTTTTTTTCTTTCGGTTTTCCTTCCCCCCACCCAGTGTTTCAACAATTCTTCCCCCAGTCACTAGCTGTTTAAAACCTCAAAATCATTTTCGATCCCTCTCATCCCTGACACCTTATCAAATTAAAAATCAAATCAATTTTCATCTCAACCTTCTTTTGTCCCGATTTTCACAGTCTCTGAGCCCGAATCACTGGGACAGTTTTCTCACTGGTTTCACTGACTCTAATCCAATCTGTACCTAGCTGCCAAACTAATCTTCTTTAATATATCACTTTCATCATGCTGATTCCCTGGTCAATAATGTTAGATAGTTCCCTCTTTTGGATACAACCAAAACAGAGTGAAAGCCCACTAGGAAACTTCACAGATGCTCCCTTCTCTGAGTGGTAGCTATTAAAATCCCAATCATATCAATGATGGAAATTGAAGCTTAAAAATTTAACTTACCTAAGGCTAGTAATTGGCAGAGCCAGGATTACAAGCCAGTCCTTTGAGTCCTGGTCCAGTGTTTTGCCTCAACAGAAGTTGATAGCTCCTATGCTTGATTTCAAGATTCACCATAATCTCCCTTTGCCTCATTCAATTATATTTTTTCTACCTCCTCAGCATAGCTCTTTGCCTCTGGATAAGCCGACCTCTTCCTTGTTTTTCTGTGGCTTCCCTCGGTCAGACTCTAGCTTTCCCCCACCTCTAAGGCACACTTTATTACCATCTAAAAGGATGCTGACGATTTCCCTGACAATGCCAGGGTCCCTCAGTTGGATCCTGCAATATTTATGGTCCAGCAGAGTGGCTCATGCTGGAGGACAAGCACTGGTGGAATGGGGTACAGCAAGGGGAGGATTCATGGATCATGCAATGCTATGCGTACTATGTAACATACAAAATTACATGCAACACATATGCCTTTGCTCATTTTCCAAAAACAAATAGTTAATCCTGTGATAATAAAACACATTCATTTGAAATAGTCCATGTTTGTTCTTTGCCATTATGTATCTTTCTAATTACAAACACTAAGCATAAATCAGCTATCAGATATTCTGCATGAAATATCTTGACAGTAAATGAAGAAATCGTTAAGCTCAGTAATGTAAACTACTGCTCTAAACACTTAGGTGCAAACAACTGCAACTGGGCATCGTCCTTCATCTTCTAAATCCACAAAAGGTCTTTAAAGAAGTTCTTGTAAGCTGCAGAGGAGCTAGAGCACCCTCCGGAATCCTACGGTATCTCAGGCAGCCCAAATATGTGGTGCGTATTCAGTAAATACTTGCTACCAACTCCCCTTCATTGATGACGTGCGATACAGGCTTTAAAGACAGCCAGGCTTATTCACTAAATGAAAGGCTAAGAAAAGGTACGGTTCTATCGCTTATAAAGTTGCCCAGCACAGCGGATCTTTGTATCCTTTGCTCCATTCATAGCCATGTTGCAGGCATTTGGGTGAAAACTTTGACTGTCACTCTTTATTAAAACAGAGAGAATATTAGTAGATGAATTTGGAGGTCACAACTGTGGTGTGTGTAATGCTAACTGATCTAAAAATACTCAAATTTCCCACTTCTATTTATAAAACATAAATCAGACAAGGCTTGGAGGGAATTATTTGAATTCCCCATTCTCACACAAGTGTCAGGATCAAAGGGATGATGGAACTCTTTCAATTTATTGCTCAGTTTTTTTAAAGTTAAATTACAGGCTTTAAATGGAAACCCGGAAAACATCAAATAGCCACACAGTTGCTACTAGGTATATAATAATTCTCTGTGGGTAGACGATTTGACAGAGAAGTCTCATGTCTGGAATAAGCAGCAAATATTCCCATGATAAAACAATGTCTCATTATACAGCATCATTAATGAATAAAGTTTCCCAAAAAGTAGATTTCCCAGATAATTAAGCTTTACTCATTATATTTTCAAAATTTTATATAAATGTTGTCAAACTGTATTACATGCTTTCCAATCACATTAAATAATATTGAAAATAACTTCCATATGTTCATCATATTATCAATTGTGATTTCATACAATTCAGGCAGAAAACAGGGTTTCTTGCCCCTTCATTAAATGGCACCAGACTACTATATGCTTGGAATTACATAGGAATTTAAAATAATTATTCCAAAAATCATTGCAGACTTAATATTACAAAATAGTAAAGAGAATCTTTGCATATACCCTTCACTTAACTTCCACAATATTACAATCATAAGTAACTACAGTGAAATCATCCAAGTTAAAAAATAAACATTGGTACAATAAATATTATTATTTATTATAATATACTATATATGCTAAAAACTGCTGACCTTATTAAAATCTCACCAGTTTTTATATAAATGACTTTTCTCTGTTCCAAGATCCAACTCAGAATGCACATTGAGTTTAACTATTTTTGTCTCCTCCAATCCAGTCCTCCATCTGTCCTTGTCTATGATGATTCTATCACTTTTGATAAGTACTGGTCAGCTATTGTATAAATATATTTCAGTTTGTCTGACTTTTCCAATGATTACATTGAGGTAATACATTTTGTCCACAGAAGTAAGGTTGTGTTCTTTATTTGGTACATCATGTGAAGGGTTGATGATGAGATATGTCTTCTGTCTGGTGATGCTAATGTTGGTCACTGGGCTAAGGGGATGGCTATTAGGATATTCCAAATTACTATTTCCCTTCCGTAATGAGCAAATATTTCTTTACTTTATTAGTATAATTTTTCCAACACTTACTCTTAGAATAAGGCATCAGATGTCACACTTGATGTGCTGTCTAGTAGCAACTTCATTTTTTTAATGTTATCAACTTAGAAATAAAAAACAAAACCTCATTTGTCAGCATTCTTTTTAAAATTAAAAAAATATGGGCTCTGAAACAGTGTTTATTGTAGACATTTAAAAATATGTCTTTTTGCTGCTTAGATATTCTTTGTGGTCACATTCATGTTCTTTATATTCATGTTTTCTATCTCTACATTGCAGATAATGCTGATAAGTGACCCTTCCTATGTGAAGAATTATCTTAAAGGCACTCATGTATCAGAGGGAGATATTTGAAAACCTAGAAGTGGAATCTCACAAGTTGACTGACTAAATGCATATTTCTAGTTCAACAAGCAAGTTTACTCTGCCAGTCCCTTCCCAGTTATTAGCGTAACTCATGAAAATAGGAGTTTGGTAGTCATTAATTCTGATCATGCTTCCTAGGTAAGATGCAAAAAGGAGAATAAAATGTGACATCCACCAACCAAAAAGCTGCCTTGTGACAACATGAATGTCTCACTGACCAATGTCCTCCTGAATAATTCTGCCTAAATCTCTAAACTCAGACTCTGAGTTCCAAATCATAAAAGTCAAGTCTTCATATTGCATCTTCTCCATATGTAATATGTACTATGTAACATGGAAAAATCTGACTGAAAAATCTTCAGTGTGCCATCAAATTCACCACTTTGCCTCTGTGCAGGATTTCACTGCAACCATTTCAGAAAAGAAGCAAGTGTGTCTTAATCTCTAAATCTTTCTGAAAACAGTCCTTTTTTTTATTATGTGTCTCATCTGTTTCCTTTCATTAAAAACATTCATGTATATTAAACATATTTCCATCTATTATGAGATATATTTTAAAATACAGTATATGTTTACTATATATTTAAGGTCTTTTTATAGATTTCTACTGTTTCAATTTGATGAGAGTGACATCCAGCCCATTCTTTCTCTTTTATATAACCAAACATTTCTCAAATAGCATGTCCTTAAAAACATGTGATTCACGTTTCTCTATCTCCCTTCTGCATGGTTCTTAAAATGATTGAGGCCGTGTTGCTCTGTTGTTTAATCTGATAATTATGCAAGCACTAAATCTTACATTGGAGGAGAAAATGTTAACACACATTGAAAAACCAAAAAGCGTAGAACTATAATCTGTATGATAAAATGCATTACTCTGTTTAAAAGGATTGTTTTACAGATGCAATTAACAATCAGCGATCATACAGTTTAGACCGGTGTTTTGATGCCATCTGTTGGAATAAGTCCTCTCACTCTCTGGAATGAAGCTATAATTTTCAGTTTACAGTTTCATTAGGCAACACACAGTCTAACAGTCACCAAAAGAAGAGAAATTCTAAACACTTTCAGTTTTAGAATCTACCATAAACAATTAAGCATGTTGCGGAAATTTTCCAAAAGAGAGAAAATTAGCAGCATGACCACAGATTACTGCTTTATTACACAGCCTTAAAGTACCACTAAGAGTTCAAATAGCCAGTGATCATTTTCACATTTCAGTTTTAATATCTGAAACAAGATTTCTATCCCTTAGGTTTATTTAGGATTTTTGTCACTTAAGAAAATGCTTCTCCTGTGCCTAAACAAGTTATGCTATGATGCCAGAGAGGAAAGTTAACAAGTAATTTGTATATTAGGACACATTCCTGTTTGTTGTTATTAGCTTATGAAAGGCCAGATCAAATCTGTGGGGGCTTTTTATTACACTAGGGGGTGCTAGTTCTCTACATGTGCACATTAACAAAGCAAAACTTTTTCCTCAATTAATTTTGGGGAACTATAAAATTTGACCTAAAAAATCAAATAGACCATGTGGCTTGCATGCTACACATGAAGAAAACAAAAAAGCAAGAAAAAGGACTCATTAAAATTGCACTATGAATTGAACAGCAAGAGTCCAGGTGTGAATACAGTTTTGCATTGCAAGAAGATCGATATGGGCTTGTTTCAGAATTCAGACATCCGTTGCTAGTATCAAACAAAACCGTAAAGAAAGTCACAGCATTTCAAAAAGTACAGTATCAGACCTGAATTTCTTAACGCTGTCTATTATATCTATGGTGCTCCAAAAGAACTACAAAGCCAAACCAACAGGGAGAAAAGGTTTCTTTACTAAATTTAGACAACTTATTTGAGATTCTCTTCCTTTGATATGCCATTCGAACTGTCCCAAATGACATGAAGTCACCATTAAGATCTGAACTATGCTCTACAGTAGGCTGGTAAATTGCCTCAAGTAACTAATGGTGCTCTCTGTTAGGTTTTGGAACATTTGCATGATGAAAGTATACACCACACACACACACACACACACACACACACACACACACAAGAAAGAATCAGGTTTGCTTTTTTTATTTTTAAGAAGAGAATCCAGTCCAACAGGGAACATTATCCCAGATATCATTCTGTGTATAGTTGTGGGGGTATATTTTTTCCTTCTTCTTGTTGGGTTTAGTTTTTCTTCCTTGAAAAGATTATTCAATGGGATTCTGAATATACTTAAAATTCACATATATCTAACTAACCCACAATTTTCCAACTTCAGAGAGAGTGTGCAATGCAAGAACCTTTCTTCCAAAATAGGAGCCCTTGAAGTAGATCCTTTGTCAATTGTCAGGATCTACTTCAATCTTGCTTCCTCTTCGTCCCATTCCACCAAACTGTATGCATTCATCTCTTCTTTCCAATCTTTTCTGAGTAGTTGGTAGATTTTATAGACCTTCTGTATATCGGAACACTTTGATAATATGGTAAAGAACATTTAAAAATATTTATATGCAATCGTATTTTGGGGTCAACTCACAGCATGCCAACCCATAGCTATTTAGAAACAGATCATGTACTTTTCATAAACAGAAACACAAATACAATACTTCAGTAGTAGGTCATCAACACACACGAATAGGGCATAGCACTCAGAATATATGAACAATTAGACAAGACCCCCTACAGTTGTGCTGAACAGTTTTATGCAATGATCTTCCATAATCCTAATCTACAACTATGACCTATTGTTTTATGAACATATACACTCCAAACCCTGCCTAGTAGCAGCAGCATTTGTACTGCAAAACATGGCAAAGTTTTACATTTGCATTTAAAAGGGTGATTTTCATGGGTTCATTTTGAGTCACAACAGAGCTTTGTCAGATTCATCAAGTTTTCATCCTTTCTTTGAGGACAGAGGCCAAATGGAGTATTGTTTATACTTTGTTATGCAAGATGAAGGCAAGAAAATGGGTTTCAAAATAGTAGTAATTATTAGAGTTGTCAACTTATACTGACAAACAGTATAAACTGTGTTGTTCTATATGTGGGTCACAGAATCTTAGCGTTAGAAGGGGCCTAAAAGTCATTTTATGAACTTCCACCCATGCAGGCATCTCCCATACTTATCACAGACAAATGCCTTTCGAGTTTCCATTTATACCCCTCCAATCATAGAAAATCACTGCTATAGGCAATAATTATTAGAAATCTCTGCCATTTGAGTTGACGGTCTCTCCTCTCCATCTCTTTTTACTTGTCAGTTTATGTTGTATATCAGAGTTGTCCTTGAGGCTGGACTCTCTGGGCTCAATTTCAATTCAGCCACTAATTACATTTGTAACCTTCAATAAATTATTTAATTCTTTATCCCTTCAAGATAAATTTAGAATTTGACCACATCTCATTACTTCCATGACTATCACCTTTATCCCATCACCATCACCTCAAAAGTCTCACAAATCTATTCTCAATATGGTTGCCAGATTGATCCAGTTCAAAGTTGACCAAAGTCACTCTTCTGATCAAGACTGTGCAATGACTTCACATTTAATTCAGAGTTAAAGTCTGAGTCTGGACAATGGCTTACAAATGTCCTCCAAGTCGCTTCTCCACTTTATATTCTGCTCTTATGCCCGTCTACCATCCCCCTCAGTCTGATGAGTCACCTTCAGCCACACTGATCTTCCCACTTCTGACACAAAAGGTACACATGCTCCTTAGTATGCATTTAGTTCTCTGCTCTAGTTGTTTCCACAACCTGGAACCCTTCTCTCTTAGATGCCTGTTTGCTAGAGCAGCTTCTCTTTCAAGTCTTTGCTTAAATCTCTACTCTTACTGAGACCTATTCTGGTTTCTCAATTTAATAAGTGTAATTGATCTTCATCCAACTCACCCACCCAGAAGAATTCCTGATGATTCCCTTTACCTAAGCTAGTTTTTATGACATTTTCCCATGTTCCAATTTATCTTTCATTCATTTATATTATCAATTACTATCATTCTTGACTAAAATAGTCTTTAAGGACAGAAGCATGTATCTATTTTATTCATAACACCTGGCATATAGTAGGCATCAATAAAGGTTTTTCAAGTGAATAATTTAATTGAAAGATGATAAATGTTAGTACATATTACAGAATTTAAAAGTGACTAGACTATAACAAACTTATATATAATTGTTACTGTTGTAATTGTTATTGCTGTTTCATTACTTATGCTCTTTATCCTTATTTTTATTATCTGAAGCATTCATGCCTATTTTACTAAGTTACAGTTACTAATTATCTAGATGGTCAGATCACTTCCCAACTTCTGGGCTATTCCAATCAAAGTTGACACTACAGTCTAATCTCTGGAATCATTCTTCCTTTCAGTGTGAGGTAAGTCCACGGGTAACATAAATGCTTACTCTACTTGAGTACTCTCCCCTAAATTTCCCTGGATATACATCTGGCCATCTCCTTACTTTCTTCATGTATTCCTGGCTCCTTCAAGCATAACCTGAAACCACAGGCTACTTGCCTTTAGTCTCCTTCAAAGGGGAATGCCTATGAATTATTTCCCAAAGTTTCTAAACAATGGACAAAGTTATTAGGCAATAGAAAATTGGAAATGGGAAATAAATTTCCCAAATTTATTAGACATGCTGCTCCTTTTAAAACAATTCTATAAAGATCGCCAAAGAGCCAGATTTTGGTGTCTTCAGTTCTCAGTAAGTTTTTCACAGCCTCTCTTAGTCAAGAGAAATTCCATTTATTAATTGAGGTCCAAACAACTATTAAGTTGCATTTATAGTTGTTTGAAAAAAACTAAGCACAAATTGAAATAATAATACTTTTCATTCAGAATTTTTTAAAAAATTTAATTAATTTTGGCAGTATATTTTATGATAATATATAGGTTTAAGATTTGCATCATTATAAGTTAACATCTCTATATAATATATTCAGTTTACCACCACAATTCCAGTTCTTCCTTCACCATACAATTGATCCCCTTTACCCAAATGAATCTCATTCTTCTATAACTGTAGCTACTTACTAATGGTTTGCATGTATGTTAGGCGTGGTATAATGTTTCAAATGTTGGAATATGATTGGATTCCACTATTCTCATCTTCTCATCTTATTTATTTTAGCCTGAGACTTGCATTTTCACAGAAAATGATGAAAATCAGCTTTGCAAAGATGTGCCAAAACCAAAAGAAACGTCGTATGATCTAATGTGAAATTGTGAACTAATTCAGGCTAGCAATTCATGCGGTATCTGAGAGATGATGAGCATCACTGCTTCTCTGAATCTGGGGGACAGTGATTGTGGGCCAATGCTCCTCAAGGTTTAGTGACTCACTGGAGGCTCTTGCTAAAATGTTCATTCAGATTCAGGTGCAGCATTTCTAGAAAGCTCCCAGGCATGTGTTGCCACTGGTCCACAAACCACTTTCTGATTATAAAGTTCTTGGACTGTTTGGTCTCCTTGCGGAAGTTATGGAATTACTGTCAAGGTGATACTCGTTTATTCACAGAAAAACACAGATAATAAAAGGAAATTCCCAATGTTTTTACTAACTAGTCACATTCAGTTTTTCATGAATAATGAGATTAGAAATGCAATTTGCATCTTGAGAGTAATTCAATAGCACTGGATAAAGGACTCTCTGATACTCTTCAGACTTCCAATCACAGATATCGCATTATCCAGTAGACTGGCCATTAGACATGAGTTTAGTAGAAGGACACATCACAAGAGATATCTTATTGTTTTTAAATTGTGCCTTGTGTGCATGAATACTCTAAGGAAACTCACACTAAGTGTCCGTGACTGTAACGTAAAAACTGCAAACTACTATGAGGGCCATGGCGCTGATAGGTGACCAGCCAGCATCACTGATTTTTCCCAGACCGACTGGGAAGACAACGTCAAAAGGGGACACACTGCAATGGGCCTACTTTTAAAAAATACTGTAAATGTCATATGCTCAGCAACTTGACTGAACTGCCGACCACTCACATGGATACAAGCGGTTTCTAAACTTCTTCCTGAATTAACCTTCCACACAGCAGGCAGCCAATAAATATTTGCTGAATGAGTGAGCCCTCAAAAATGGTGAAACAGTCAACTTTTATGGTTATTAGAATTACTTTTTAAATTATAAACATAGATACATATTTATAAATTAAATATATTGTTTTAAATACACTTTAAATCACATTAAAGATAGTAGAAAAAAGTAGGCTTCTAATCGCAAGTACACAGAATGACAGATTTTGCCTGGTAGTGAAGAGTTGTGGTGCTAATTCTCCATGTTTCTACATTAAACAAGTGATTACTCCTCTATTTGCATATCTCACTCCTAGGTAGATACCCAGAGGAAACAAAATCTCTAATCAGGAAAAATACGTGCACCCCTGTGTTCACAGCAGCACAAGTCACAAAAGCCAAGACATGGTAACAACCTAAATGCCCATCAACAGGTGACGGGATAAAGAAGATGTGGTGCATATACCCAATGGAATTCTATGCAACCATTGAAAAATGAAATTCTGTCCTTTGCAACAATCTGGATGAAACTAGAGGCAATCATGGTAAGCAAAGCAAGTCAAACAGAAAAAGGGAAATACAGGATGGTTTCACGCATATGTAGAATATAATGAAATGAAAGAAATAAACACACAAACCCCAACAAAATTCACAGGACACAGGTGAGGGCTGCCAGGGGGTGGGAGGGGTGAGTGAGAGGGAACAGGTGGTAGGGAAGGCCCGTGGGGCTTTCAGTGGCGTGTGTGGTGCGGAGCACCCACAGACTGAGAAGCCAGTTTAATATCTTAAAATGAGTATGGCTTTGTAAACAAAAGAAATAACAAGACATATTATTAAAAGCAAACAAACAAATTGCTGGTTTTCTTTTTCACCATAAATTTCAAACTCCCAGAAAGAAATAGACGTTTGGCATATCAGTGACCCAAAAAATCCCACCTGGTAATTGTTTTCAATAAATCCTTAAAAGAGCTGCTGCTTTTTTTTTTTTTTTTTAGTTAATGTGAGGCAGGAATGAAGGCCAACAGGCAAGCAGGCAGGGAGAGGAGGAAGCCCTTCATTTGTATGTAGTTCACACTGGTTGCTCTCCCAGTACCAGGTCTTGAACTCAGGACCTTGGGAGGTATGTGGCGCTGCTCCCAGGCGTACTAGACCACTAGGCCATCAGGGCACACCTGGGATGTCTTCAAGATTGAGAAAAACATGAGCATAATAAGAGTGCTTGGACATACTGCATATAAAGACAGTGAAAAGCAATGAGAGTGGGAGATATTTCTGGAAAAAAACAAATCGTACTAATGAAGTAATTACTTTCCTATATTTGTGAAACATCATTTGGAAAAAGACTAGATTTGTTTGATGTCACAGCAGAGATTAGAATTAGGTTCACTGAGAAGAAATTATAAGGAGGAAAATGTTGGTCCAATATTAGAAAGATCTATGAAATAACTGATAGGGGCCAAATATAAAATTATGCAGTTTGGGGAGGTCAAACTTTTTGTCATTGGAGGTATTTCAACAAAGGTCAAGTAACCACTTGCTTTCATTTGTTAAGCTACCATTACAGAATACAATGGTCTTAGACAACAGAAATTTATTTTCTCGCACTCTGCCCATGATGTGATACTGCTGTTCCACAAACCACAGTTCTAGAAACTAGAAGCTCACGATTAAGGTGTCAGCAGGTCTGATTTTTTTTCTGAGGACTCTATCCTTGATTTGCATATACCTTAACTTCTTGCCGTGTCCTCGTGCGATCTCTCTTCTGAGCATGCACAGCCCTGGTGTCCCTCTTTGCCTCCAAATCTCCTCTTTACGAGGACACTAGTCAAGACTAGATTAGGGATCAGCCTCATGGACTCATTTCATTTTGGTTACAACTTACAGGCCCGAACTCCAAACACATTCCGAGGAAATGAAGGTAAGAGTGAGGGCTTCACTTTACCAGTTTTGGGGTAGAGGGAGGGACAGACTCCTTCCAAAAGATCAACTTTTTCAAGATATAAGACAGAACACTAGTAGGAAGTGGGGTAATGGGTTGTTCTAAACACTTATTACCAAGGATCTTCCAATTCTCAGTTTAGAAACTTGAACATAAAATAAAATCTCACTGATCCAAGGTCTGATTTCCTGGAGCTCTGCTTCAGCAAGTGACTTGCCACTTATGGTGGGATTGTTTCATTTTTATCTCAGATAAATAGCATAAGCTGAATATAATACAGTCTGATTTAAATTGCTATTTGTTTTACACAAATAGTATTAACAGAAACAACTTCAATGATATGATTAGAAGTCACTAACTGCGTATTTTCACAATATCAAACATTTTTAAATAAAGGACAACATTTGTCCACAATTTTGTCACCCATGCCAATGAAAGTCTTCATTTTCTATTTTCTTCTTGTTACCCTGAGTGTGCACAGTTAGTGATACCATCAGGCACTAAGGAACTGAAAACTTTTCTCCAAGCAACTACAGGGATTGGGAGTGATTTGAATGAGATGGAAAGGTGAGGAGAAATCAAAGGAATGGATCAGGAGACTCAAATACAGATTTGCTGTGAGGGTAAGAAGTGTGGCTATGAATTGTCAACAAATTTTCATTTACATGCAACTGAAGGGAAACTCACTTTAGCAGTGGCTACGTTTATGAGTGGAGCTTATCTCATGTTCTGATATAGGTCTACCCCTTCTATTCTCCCCATAGGCAGGCGACTCTTCACACCTGCAGTTAGACTTAAATAACCATAGAATGTTTTGAGTCTCTAAAGATGCAAACTTTTAAGAGGTTTTCTCTCACTGCTGCTCCCCTAATGCTCTGAAAATAGCAACAGAACAATTCAACTACATTACACTCTAAATATTACTAACATCAAGTATCAACTTTGTCCTTGCAGAGGTAAATTCCCTAAAACTGTATCTCAGTCAACAGATCACGAAGGTCCTCCTCTCTATAGTAAGAACAAAATCCCGGCCGCTGAACAGATCTCCTGCAAGGATCAGATGGGAATAATATAAGCTAATGTTCTTTGTAGGCTGGAAGTCACTAGGCAAATGTTAGAGGATGCTGTTTATCTGTCAATAGTCTTCCAAGTGCCGTCACCAAGAGCGGACAAATACGGATGGCATCTGACTTTACATCAAGCAGAAAACTGCCATCAGATTTCTGGGTTCAAACTGTGGCTTTGCAGCTTATTAGATCTATAAACTTGGGCAGCCTCGCCACCTCTTGTTTGCTCAGTTCCTTTCACCTGCAAACAAGGGTCATAATTTTACCATGCTCAGAGAGACCGATGAATAAATAACATGATTATGTGTAAAGTACTTAGAAAAACATAAATATCTGGCAAATTACCAACAACTCAAAAAATAGTTATTCCTTCTTTATTATTTAGCTTCATATTTAGTTTGGGGAGTAGACAGAAAACAGATGATAGAGACATGCGCACTATATACATACACACATTCAAAATGGATACAGATAAGCTGTGGATATTTACATCACATACACTCTGTGTACATAGTCATAAATGAAAAATGGGCAAACAATGTCTAGGTGGAGGTACTAAACAGATTCAGTATATTTGACAGATTCAGGAAACAATTTTAGGACACATAAGTGCCTCATCTAGGAAAGAGTTTTGCTCACTTGTCTGTCTTTCCACTAAAATGTGGAATTCTTGAGGGTATAGGTCACGTCCGATCATTTAACCCCTCAATGACCAGCATTTCACTGATACATACGCAGATTTCATGCACATTTGTTGAGTGAATGCAAGATGAAATTAATGTAAGAAAAGGTAAGGAACAAGTTCTAGAAACAAAGAATAAACCTGCATGCTCAGAGCAGGGGGTTCATATAATAACACAGTAACTACTTACTAAATGTTCAGATGAGACTTCCCCAGGGAACACTAGATTATAATTGTGTGAAAAGAAAAAAAGGGAGCAGAAGAGACAAAGACACACATTTTTGCCAAGAATGACATAAAAAAATTCCTAATTTCTGAACCCATGGCTGTTGGATCTCCGGCATCTCTCTGCACAACAATTGTGGGCACTTAGAATCTCCCCACCAGAAAAGAACACTAGAACACAGGCCCCACAAAAACCAAGGACCGAGGTGCACCTGGTGGAGTAGCAGGTCAATCGCCTCTGAAGGAGCACAGGCCACATACTCCTGGGTTCACATCCCGGGCCCGGGAGGAAGCAGCTATTGTGACAATTAAATAAAAATAAAATAAAGATGCTTCCTCCTCCTCTTTGTTACTGCCTACCTGCCTACTTGCCTTCATTCTTGCCAGCATCATTGCTTAAAAGTTCATGGCCCACCTATACTTCCCTTCTCCCGGAATTGAACAATAATGTTTGATAGAAACCTTTGGCTAACCTTCTAATATCCACAGACAGAGTTACTGATGCTCTTCCCATATGGGAATGCCTCCCATATTTTAAAGTCTCTTGAAGAGGAAATGCCACAATCTCTAATATTAATGATCTTCATTAACAGCAAGTGATGCTGTTTCCCTAATAAAGCCCTATCAACCCGCTCTGGATGAAACCAAAGACCAACAACTCACTGCAGTCTTTGAAAAATTTCATCCCTTTCATTTTTTAAATATTTTTAATATGTACCCTCTCCTGGAAATAATCTCAGTTCCTCCTAAAATCCCCGAGGAGTTTTTTATTAATATTGCTTTCCCCCTCCTACGCCTTCTAACCTTTTCAAGTATGTGTACGCCAGGGGCTTTGCCATGGTTTATGCCACTGATAAGTTGTTCCTTCTGATCTCCAGTTCAGGACGCACCTTTCAGCAGGGTTGCCTCTGAGGTGCCTTGGAGAATTAGGAAAAGATGCAGCCTTCTGGGAAGACCATTTAAAACAGTATAACCTTCCAGAAAAGTCCAGTAGAAAAGGGCCCCTTGTAGTGAAGCCTGCTCTTTAACTTGTCCCTTTGTCAATACCTGTATTTGCTGAAAAATCTGAACAACTGTAGGTGGCAGCCGTACCTTTGAGGCTGTTTTTAGAGAACAGGGGAGGCAGAACACCTACAGTTAGAGACAGATAAGCAGGCAAACCCACAAATGTGCGGTCTGACGTGGAGAGGGGCACATGGAGGTAAAACAAGCTTGAAGCTTTGATGCAACAAGAGTCGGGAGAAGACTTACACAGTGAAGAGACGAGAAAGCAGATGGGGCAGCATGCTTCTCTTTCTCCAACGTGGTCCCTGATGAAACTGTTGCATTGGAGAGGATGGGACTGAGAGTCTAGAAGTCTAGTTTCTAGTAACAACGTCTATTAATAACTGGCGGTGTGATCTGGGACCATTCAGTCCACAAGTCTAGATCTTCGTGTCCCTATTGATTAAATGTGGCTTTGGAAAAGACTGCTTTCAAGGAATATTTCAGCTATCAGTTTCTATGAAGTTCTGTATTCTGTGAGTTGTTTCCTTATTTCCCATTTAAGAAGAACATTCTTAATTCTAATCTTTGTCTTCTAAACTATAATGTCCATTTAGCCTAGCCTCACCCTCCAACCAGTCCCCAGTACCAAAACCACACGAAAATCACACAATTCTAATTCTAGTCTCCAGTTTGACCATTTTCTTTGATCTTTTGCATCTGAGAAACAAGAATACTTAAAGCTATTTATCACTTTATGTCATAGCCTCGTAGAGATGAGGTTTCCTAGACTTCAAAGACAGTAATCAATGTGATGAGGCATGAAATAGAATCATAAATCTACTAATCTCTTCCATGGTTATTTTCCTGGTCAATATATTCATCATAACATACTTTAGAAATGTTACATAATCCTGATAAAAATGAAATCTATTGTTAATGGGTTTAAATAAGCAAGGGACAATATTTGACTTTTTAAACTATGTATATGTTTGACTTTGATAAAAATTAAATTCAGAAAGTATGACTTTGGCACACCCTGGTGGAGCAGAGGTTTGGGTCAATCGCCTCCAAAGGAACAGGCCACATACCCCTGGGTTCAAGTCCCAGGTCCCAGGAGAAGTGACCAGTGTGAACAACTGATTAAAAATAAAGAAAAGATGATTCTTCCTTCTTTGTCTTTCTGCCTACCTGCCTACTTGCTTTAATTTCTGCCTGCAACCTTCCTTTTTAAAAAAATATGACATTGCAAAAAACATTCCACTATGTATGATTTTTCAATCCTGTCTAAAATAGTCATTCTCCTAACCTCCAAAAGAGCAGTTCTCAACATTTTTTTTTTTTTTTTTTTTTTATCTCTGAGGCACATACAAGTGGCATTTCTACATACATAATCCCATGGATGTCTCCCTTGTACTAACTTTAACATAATTAAGAAATTATATCAGAATATTAAGTGACAAAAAAAAAGCATTACAGGATAAATGTAAAGTGTTAAATTAGTCAAATGTCTAATATTCACAAACTTCCTACTTTAGCAATTCTTAGTGAACAGAGGACATACTTTAGGAATCATCTCAATAAACTCATATAATAATGCCGAGTTTGAGAACCCTTGGGTTACTGTAGGATCACCATACTCAGATGCCTACCGGGGTCAGGCAAGTAGAAAAAGTGAGCCACGTAACCCTTCAGTCTCTCGCATCTCCACTTGGATAGAGTGATGGGACCAGAGAGCTATGTTTCACTGTGAAAGAAGCAGTAGAGGTTATGTAACATTAAAGCATGACTGTCTGGCTGACAGATCAATGAGCACAGTAGCAACACTGGCAAATTGGAGAGGACAAGTCGTTTCTACAGGCAGCCACTACTCAGTTCCCAACCAGTCACAACCATGCTAGAATAAGGGCTCACTCCCACCCCATCTCATCTCTACTATTTTACACTTCCACTTCCACATGTGTCTGTTGTTATCCAAGATGTAAGTCACCACAGGCGTACATTTTATATATATATATATATATATATATATATATATATATATATAAAATCAAAGTCATGATAAGCAAACTGACTCCCCCTTTCAACTTATAAAACATGAAAATGAACCCAATTATTTCAGTGTATCAATTTCATTTTCCAGATGACTTCTCAAAACTGGAAAATCTGTATATACAGATGCTGTATCCAACCATGCTCTCAAAAATTCAGAAAACAAGATGATCATTTGTGTTATCTAACCCAGTTGGGGAGTTATTACAGAAGCATAACTCATTTTCTTATTAAGCTACTTGCCGTGAGATAATGCCCATTGATTATGTGGAACAGAAATCATGAACTCTTATCATTCATGAACTTTGATATTCTAAAAAACTAGAATAGTTCACAACATAACAAGATAATACTGCTGCAGTAATTCAAAGAATATTTTTGCTTCTAGCTCTCCTTCCATATCTTATCATTCTCTCCCTGGCCTTTCTCGGACAGTTTCTCTCATACTTTATGCACCAGGTGGGGTGCTCCACAAAAGCAACTTCATTTATGCCATCTTCATCCTGACAAATCTATCTCTCTATTTGGGTCTCAACTTTCCTACCAGTCTCAGAGGAAGAGGTTTCTGTCCTTAGTCTACAGTTCATGGCCTTCATAGACTCTGAGCCCTATTCCCACAGTTACTCTGCCTCCACAGTGAAAATCTTCCCTACTATCTTGAGTCTCATCCAAGGTTTCTCTGCCTTCAAAATAACCAAATACTTAATATTACCCTGCTCCTTCTTCTAGATGCTGCTCAAATACACCCTTTTTTCTTTCATATCATTTATCTTTCTCTATACTAACTTTCATACATCTTATCTTCTATATGGCTCCAATTACAACTGTAATCATGGAAATGTGTCACCTTCTTATGAAAGTTAGTTTACAAAATACTTTCATAAACCTCATTCTTTGAATCTCAGTCTAACCTTGTAAAATAAGTAGGACAATAATTATGTCTGTCTTATAAAAGAAGAAACTGAATTTCTGTGAGATTAAGACCCAAGGTAACAGCCAAAAAGAGGTAAAGGAATTTGAACTGGATTCATTGAATGAATGTGATTTTCCACAGTTCTACTACTTGAGCTAATCAGTTCTAATGGTGATATTCTCACGAACTCAATGAAAAATTTTGTCATCCATTTATCCCCTTTTTTTCTTTGCCTTTTGACAGAGTAACAACTCTGAGTCAATCTCTTGAATCAATCTCTGTTCTTTTAGACTGTCTTCTCCTAGCTTTAAAGTTTGGCCTAGCCAGTCTGTTGCCTGTGACCCTATTCCAGAAAGGGGAGTAACTAAGGTGGGGGAATTAGTATCCAACAGAATTCTCTTCAAGGAAAGGATTATACGTAGTTGGAGGAACTGCTTTGATAAGCCACTTGATGTGAGAATGAAGGACTGGTGAGACTCAAAGGTCAGGCCAAAGGTTTCATAAGAAGAGTTAAATCAATTAGTTCAGGCTTTACATGGGCTGCTTTGGGCCAAAGCTCACTCAGAACAAAGGCAAAGTCTGAGCACTGCCACTAGAGGGCCTACTTCTCTTCTTCGCCCACACATCACTAAAGCGTATTGAGGGGATACTGGGTTGAAGGGGATGCTGGTTATTACTCTGGAGTGTGGAGGTAGTAGAAAAGCTAAGTTTAGGATCTATGAAATTTCAGGTAGTGGAATTCTGGTAAATATTTAACAATGGAATATTCAGGGGAAAAAAATACTGATTTCCAGAGTTTTTCCATTTTTATGGTGAAAATACTCCCCCATGGCTGATCCCAAGCTACCAACATAAGATCATTAAAAGAGCAGCTAGAAAATATGTACACAGTTGTGGCTCTCACAAGCTCTTAGATGCTAGCCCGCCAATGACATGTGAAAGAGTGACAAGAAAGTGTAACTGAACAAGATCATGGTGGACCGAGTATGTAAAGGTTTTTAAAAATTTTAAATGTGGCTTTATTCCGTGGCAAAGGAAAGCTATGAAAAGTTTTAAAGCAAAGGTAGAACACATTCATATTTGAATTTGAGAAAAAGTCTCCTTGTTAATCGCCAATGGATCCAAACTCATTTATCTCTTCCCCTTTTCAAATTCTAACAAAGTGTATTCACGCTCATAATTTAAAAATATCAACCTAAAGTGTCCTATCATAATCATGGTATTTTCCTAATAGAAACTTTCTAATCATGTTCTTTCTAATTTTTTCTAATCTTTTCTGATTTTTTTTTCCAATTGGGAAGGGGTAATATAAGCAGAAATTTACAAAAATATAAATGCTTAATAAATTTATTTAAAAAATTACGATCACTAACAATAATAAATCATTTAAAAATGATGATATGATGAAATGTTATCATACATCATAATGGAAAATATTTTAAAGGAAGGCAATGATCAGTCTTATTAGCAAAGGTATGGGGAGATGAGAATTCTCATACACTTGTTGGAATGAGATATTGTTAAACATTTCTAGAGGGAGAGTTAAAAATATGTCTGTATAAAATATATCTGATAAATGGGCATAATTTTGTCTCGGGATTTACATTTCTGGGAATTATCCTAAGGAAATTAATTTCAGAGATTCATGAGGTTGTTTATTGAAGCAATCTTTGTAATGGCAAAAAGAAATTAGAAAGAGCTCATCAAGTTATGTGATTTGTTCCATTAGGTATGCCACATCCAGATTACTATGTGATCATAAAAACTATAGCTGTATTCGTTTATATAGAAGAGGCTTATAAATGCTGAATATTTTAAGTGAAAATTCATGTCATAAGACATATATATACTAATAAACACACATTCTGAAATAACATTCAATAAAGTGATTATGTATGAGAAATAAAATATTTTTAATTTGCTTATCTGTTTCTTCTCCTTTTTCTATACTGAATATAAATTACTTGTGTATATTATCCTCCTATCTTTAATTGATGCTCAGTATAAGAAGTCATATAAAGATTCTGTCTTCCATAAATTTGATATCTGCATATTATTTACTTAATGCATGTAGACTTTCATATAGTATATGACTATATAGTGAGCAGTATTATAAAAGACATATAAATGTAAATTTAACTTATTGGAGCCTTAATATAACTCTATGAGCTGGGTACTGTTATTAGCACCACTTTACTGATGAAGAAACAGAGCTACAGAGGCTGAGCAATTGCGCAAAGTCACAGAGATGGTAATCAGTAAAGCTGACATTCAATCCAGGCAGCATGGCTACAATGCCGACACTCTTTTAAACCATCACACCCTATGGACACTCCTTTCAAGTCACTAAACTTTCATTTCCTTACCTGAAAAGCTGGACTAACAATATTACCTATTTCATAGACTTGTTGTGGGATTTAATTGAAATCATGCCTGAAAGAATTTAGATGAATGCCTGGCACATAATTAGAGTTAATAAGTGCTAGCTAATACAAATAATAAATATGATCACATTACTGAAGCTCAGCTACCACCACTAATTCAACTTCATTTATTTCTCACTCTGCCCTAACATTCACTTTCTTCTTTATTTCAACTACCCACCCCACTGCCCCCAAAAGTCCGTCATACTTATTCCATCTCTGGCCACACTGAAGTTAGATGATTGATTAGACCTAGTCAAATCACAACCGGTACTAAAAACCTAGCTCAGGTCTCTGCTCCAATTACTCTAGGTCCTTCTGACTTATTACACTACACTGCTCAATGCATGAGACAATTAATGTATAATGAACTGATCATTCTTTCTCCCTAACAATACAACAAGCTCTGTGAAAGCAATGATGAATCTTAGAATATTTTCCTGCACCCCAACCCTAAAAGGAAAGGATTTTGGTAGTTAAGATATATTTGCTTCATTTCTGTACTTACTACTGAAGCTATACCCAGTGAAATAGAAATCCATAATTTATCTAAGGTTCCCCACAAGTTTCCTTCTCAAAGAAAGAGATTAATAACAGTATTAAAATCAGGAGGAGTCTGACATACAAATGCAAACCCAGATATGCATGCACAATTGATAATTGCTACAACATGTAGTATTAATTAGTAAATATGTAACATTAATGACATCATTCTTAACATTCTTAACATAGTTATTGATATTTACTGAATGAATGTCTCCTTTGTGTCAAGCACTGGATCAAATGATTTCTAGATATTACATCTTACTCATAACACTAACATTAATAGAAATAGTCCTTGCAAAAATGGCAGATGAGAAGGTGAAGAATTTTTCTCATTTGACTAAGAATCAAATCGTTCCATCTGACTCAAAAACGTACTGTTTTTCTATATATATGCCTTTCCTCTGATGTCTATGAAAAGTTGAGATTTAGGACCTGTTTCCTCATTTCTTCAAAATATCAACCAAGACTGCTTTCCTTTCTAAAATTTAGGCTCACTATGGAGTATTTTGTTTCTAATGGCATCCTCCAAAATTTAATTACAATAATACCAGAGACTTTTTTGTTTTAATGGAATCATTCATTAAAGGCGGTCCTTCATCCTGTATGCTATTACCATTAACCTCTGGGTAGCTGCAATTATTAGAGGCATTGTGGATTCCAAAGAGGCGAGTTGTTTCATGGTCAAGGACAGGAATAAAAATTGACTTTTTTAGAAAAAGTATATGTGTATCTCTTTGTGAACAGATGATGCAACTGTAAATACCAGCAGAGTGACAGTCCCTAGAGCTTTGTGCTGGGAATGTATGGATGACTTGAGCTGTGTGTTTCAGCCTGAGGCACTGAGCTATAAACAGAAGCAGAGCAGTTCAGAAGATTCCAGGAAGCCCACATGAAAGTTGTTCTTTGATTCTCTCTGAGTATGTTCCCGCTTCTAGGAGGGCCCCTCACATCCCCTCAAATTCACACCCCGAGCCACTCCTAGACCACTTGGCTGGATTGTCTCAAATGGAGCGATTGCAAGAACAGACTGCAAAACGTTTACCTTCTTCCTACAGAAAGATGTGTTGCGATGCATCTCTGAACAGACACCAGTTTTACTAATTAATAACTCTCACCCTCTTCAAAGCATTTTTGCAAGTTTGAGCTTAGTATAGGGCGAATTTCCTCATTCCATTTGCTTTGCACTTCTAAGCTGTCCTGAGGCAGCAACTAAATGTTTAATACGAAATAAATATTTTTAGGGAAAAGGAGTTATTTTTTAAAATGTGAATATTGATCTTACACAATGCTAACTTCTCCAAAGTTGTTTTTTTTTTTTTTTAAACTTAAGCCCCTTTACATAGTTTTTTATTATTTTGGTAAACTGTATACTGAATCTGACAATATTAACTATTTTCCTATAGAAATAATAGGAGAAAATTCATTCCTTTTCAAGCAGTTTAAAATTCATTAGAGATTGGCATTTTAAGACTTAAAAATCTTTTCTGAAAAATAACCTTTGTAAAAATTCAAATGCCTGCTCTCCCCCTCCAACAAATGTTGGCTTTTGTTATGTTTTTCTTATAAGCTGCATATTGAATTCCCAGGCTGTGTTTCTGAGCGGCAATCTACTGGAAAAAAAGTGCAATTATTTTTTTTTTTCACTCAAACATGCATTTGAGAGAAATGAGTAGATCAGATAAAGAGCCGAGATGCTATTCAACTCAACCTTGAGTCACTCTGTCTCTTTAAAAAGAAAAAAAAAAAGCGTGGCAAAATCAATACAAACCAATAATAACTTCACATTTGTGGAAGCAACATGAATGGCTCTCCAAAATATTGAGACACATCCAAGTACATTTTCGTAGAGCTGATATTTATCAGAAGTCATTTGCCCTCAAGCAGATGCTCCCTTTCATTGTGCTCCTGTCACAAATGACTAAGATTTATGACAGACAATTACAGCATCTGCAGTTAGCAGCCTTATAATCAGCACCATTATTTAACGATTGGTGCAATAAACTGACTCCTGTTACTGTTTATCAGATATCAGTCAGTTCTGGCCATTTTCTTCAGCTCCCAAATCACAGTATGGCGCAGCCACTGCCTTTTAATGGCTAGGCTGAAACAGGAGCATTTTCACATTTTTTACAGACTGCCGAGGGAAAGAAAAAAGCAACCAATTACATGTATGTATGGTGCCCTCTCATTTGAGATGCCCGTGTATATAACTATCTCTACACAGTTCTAAACCTCTCGTGGAGGGGGGGGGAAAAAAAGCTTTCACTGTGGAGAGGCAATTTTTATTTTAGGAAAAAAAAAAAAAAGACAATAAAAAATACCCTTGTCTTTATTTTTTAAAGTCTCATGTTTAAATTTATATGCCTATTTAAGAGTATAAAATGCTGATCTACTAGGTCCCCTGTTTTCTCTTAGATGACAGTTTTGGCTTGCCTTTCACACCCAGAGAGGCAGCTATTGTCCCTTGAAAATATTTGTCAAGGAGTAGTATTTATCATTGAAACCCTATGAGGATTTATTTGCAGGGAGATGTTGTAGACAAAACAAAATGAAGTTTTCCATAAGTCAAAAAGTCTATTTATAAAAGAGGCCATGTGTCATATGTTAAAAGCCATTTCTATTCATGAATTCTGTATTTCTAAATATACATACACAGAAAGGTACAAGTTGACTGAAGGTCCTTCCACATGAAGCACTGCACATTTATATTATGAAACATGGGTGGCAGGTAACAATGCAGAGACTATTTAAAAGACAAGACTTTAGTAGTATGGGGGGAATGGTGCAAGATGTGAATCTATGGCGCACTCTGGTGGAGTAGCAGTTAGGTCAGTCACCTTCAAAGGTGTGGAGGTCACAGAGTCCTGGATTGGGTAGGCAGGGAAACAATCAGTGTGAACAACTAAATAAAATAAAATGCTTCTTCCTCCTCACAAAGAAAACAGATGTGAATTTACATTCAAAATAGAAAACTTATGAAAGATCCAACAGATGTTCAAGTGTGAAATACTAGTAAAATTATTTAAAGGAGAAAAAGCCAGACCTTTCTGATTCCTGCCTTTTATTACTTTTACTACAACCCAACACGTTGAGTTTCATTCATCTACAAAGCATTTCATCCAGTAACTTCCATATTATATACTTTATAATATTGTATATACTCAGAAATATTGATACAGCTGCCTTTGTGAAGTCTGTTTCAGTCACAAAGGTACATGTCTTTTTGAGAAAACAAAATAGCAAAAAAAAAAAAAAAAAATACCAGTGCATTCTTTTCATTTAAAAATATTATGTGACCCCATGGGGGTCAGATCTCCCTTCCAAAAAATGCATAAGGGGTTTCATCCTTTTATGATGCAAAATTGGTTATTTTCTAAGTTGAAACTGCCACAAAGACTTCATCGACCTTCACAAACTAGATTTGAGAGCTCCACGCAAGACTTCAGCAGGTGAGCGGTCAGAGGGCTCCTAAACTTTTAAGTTAGAACGGTCTTAAGAATCATTTCATAAAATTTGAGAGATGGTAACGGCGAGAGACAGAGTTAAGTGATTCTCAACAGAGCACAGAGCTAAAAGTTGTTGATACAACTGTGATTAAAAGCCAGGTACAGCTTCAACAGCAAGATCCCTTCCCATGCAGTTCTCTTTAGAGGCCTCAGCTACTGTCTCTGAGCTCTCTCAAAGGCAGAAAGCAGCTCTTTGGCTCCTCTAAGTCAACTCCAGGTAGGGCCTTCTGTGTCCAAGCTTCCTGCAGAGCACTCTACTCCTGGAAGCAAGGGTATAAATGTTTCCATGAACTTGCTAGGCACTTCCCTACTTAGAGCTAAAAAGAACAACTATTCAAAGAATATTTTTATTCCATCAGTGGGTACCAAAATTAACTCAAGTTACTGACTTTAAAATTTTTGGATATAGGCATTCCTTGGTGGTCTAGCAGATATAGACACGTACATCCCAAGGATCCAAGTTCGAGACCCAGGACTGGTGGAAACAACCAAGATGAGCAACTAAATAAAATAAATAATTAAATAAATAATAAATAAATAATGCTGCTTCCTCCCCCTCTCTTCCTGCCTGGCTGCCTGCCGACTCCCCTTCATTCCTACCTGCACGTTTCCTTTAGAGAAAAATGGGATATAGTAATTGGGTACTTTGTCTAAATCTTGTTTATTTGTTGTTTGTTGTGATTTTTAAGTTTGTTTGTTTGTTTGTTTGTTTTTAATCTATTTTGCAAAGTGATTCCAAAACCACAGCAAAAGTCTTTCATTTCACCTATATGGCTGCATGGAACAATTCACAGAATGTTTAGTATCAGGAAGAAGTCAGAACTAACCTTTCTTTGCTGGTGATACATAGAAATATATTAACGCACAGGTCTCTCATTCCATTTTAGTAAGATTGGGCAAGTACTTTGGCTACATCAAAGAAATTGGTATATTTTCTACCTATGTCTTGCCCTTTTCTGCTGGGTTAGCAGGAAAAATTACCTAGTCTACAGCAAGTGACTGCCTTTGGAAGCCAGTGACAAAGCAATCAGCACTGCAGGCTGTTAGCAGGAGTTCCTGAGAGGCGTGATCTGGGTCGACACTATTCTTGTAAACACGTGCAGGTGGCATTTCAGCAGCACACCTTGAAACCAAACCCTGGTGTGTAGCTGATAGCCAGTGATGAGCCCCAGCAGATCTGATGCCCCTTAGCTTAAAAAAAAAAAAAAAAAGAAGAAGAAGAAGGTAGGAGGACATTTTCTTCAGGACACTCATCTGAAGCTAACTGGGACAGGGAAAGAGGGAAGGGACATGCAAAGAAATTAACACACACTGTCAACCTACCAATACTTGGTGGCTGACGGCCACATGGTACAGGAGCTGAAGATCAAGCTCCTAAGACAGTATGTTTGGGCTTGAACAGGTTTGGGTTTGGAGAGGATCTGCCAGAGTTCTTCAGCCCAGAAGGTCATACAAGGTGGCGTTGAGAATGAGAGTGTACACATAAAGTATTGAGGTCTGCAGGGCTGGGTGGTGGGGGTAGGAGGGGGGCAAAAGCATTACCATGTAAATGACAGCTGTCATTACTGTTACTTTTATATGAGACTGCAGACTGAATTTTTTTATAAGTATAAATTTGAACTTTAAAATGAGGCTTAATAAATAATCATTCCCCCTTCCCAGAACTTATTTATACAGAATTACCATGTCAACTTTAGCACAAGTCTATTTACCACATCTATCAATGTATATAAAATATCTGTGTATCTATCTATATACCCACATATACGCACACATACATATATAGTTATTATTATTGACTTTGGTTGGCTCCTTCATGAATAAACTAAATTGGTAGAACCCAGAGAAAACATACAAATGTTACAAAGTACATGATTCCACTTTTCTATTCAGTAACAACAGTCCTCTAAATAAATGGGGCTGTTAATACGACAAATTCTGTCTTCTCTGTTTCAAAAAATGGATAGACCTTTTAACTTTATTATCTTCATTTTTCTGGTTTTTCATAACTACCTATAAAAATAAGAGTGAAATGAGTAAAAAAAAAAAAACAAAAAAAAAAAAACCCAACTAATAGTTCCTCTCAAGAATCAGAGACCTCTTTAGAATGCAAGTTGTTGAAAAGCAAAATGAAGTCAAATGACAGTTCTGAAAGGACAGGCAGCCAAGGGTGTCACTCACGTTTTGAGGAAGACTTGATGCTACTTCATGATGAAGAGTCGAGAGAGAAAAGGCTTTGCACCTTCTGGATTCCAGTCTTGGTCCACATTTATTCGTTATTTTACTTTAAACAAGCTACTTCTCTCAGCCTATATGCAAAAATACAGTAGGAGTAATGCCTATAGTGTTGTCTGAGGAATTGTCTGAGGAATTAAATAAGTCAACATGTGCAAAGTGACCAGCACAGAGCTGGCAAGTATGAAGCACCCATGAAGTGTTTTCTTTTCTCCATTTCTCTTATCTATAAAGTGCTACCAGCTCTGTTTTCATCACTGTGTTATTCTGAGAAAGTGCAAAATGTCTAATCGTCACATCTTGATCTGGTCTAGAAATGCCTTCAGTAGCAGAAAGTCTATTACAATTAAAAATAGTAACTTTTATGGGAAAAATTTTTTAAATATGTACAAATATGTCATTTTTTCTCAAAATGTAACTTCATATATATTTTTTAAATGAGCCTACCTATCAATTCCATTAATTCAATTCCACTGCAGGTATTAGCCAAGCATAGCCTTTGCAATCCCAGTGGAGGTAATTGCTCTAGTGTAGAAAAGTGTCAATTTTTACACATCTTTTTTAGCTAAATATAAAGTAGAAGCTTTTGAAAAAGTATTTTAAGTCTTATCTCTGTTCTTTATCTTATATTCTTAGATGCTGTATATTTTCAGTTGCCTACTTCCAAGGATTTATTTCCTATATCCAGTGATAATTTTACAATTCTGAATAAAGAACAACTATGAAGAATTATTCTTCTTGTAAAATAAAGGCCAAAAGTGGAATGAATTTTTATTCATTTCACATCTGAATTTCATTCACTGACCTTTGGGTCTGTGTGTAGGATAGCATAGCGTGTGATAATCAATGCAAGCCAAGTAAGTTGTCAGCATTCTTCCCTGCCTTCCAGACTCTTCTAAAGTGCTACTAAATATACATCACATAAGAAAAAACATCTTAAAATGTGATGAGTTCATTTTGTAAAACATTTTCACTACAGTTAAGTTTTGCAAAACTCTGGTGGGGTAGATGGTGAAGGAATTAATCCATTCCAAAGGGGGAAAAAGTATCACTTGGGAAGCTCATAGGATCACACAGCTGTGGTAGAATTCTGACCAGTTCCTCCAGTTTTTTCTACTGGTTCCACACAAAATTGTTTTGTTCCGGGTCATACTACGCAGACTTGGTTTCAAAAACCTGAGTTTTGGGAAAGTCTGCATCCTTTCCCATTCACAGTGTGACCTGTGGCAAGTCACCAGCTCTAGAGACTGATGATAAGAGCGCCTGGACACACAATCCAGCCCCGCCTGTAGAGGTGTGATTGTGGATGGTTATTTTGCTCTCTGTGCCTCTGCTTCACACAGTGTGCAGTGTACAGTGAAAACTCCGACTTCACTGAAATATTCTGACCTGAGTGAGGCACTCTTCCTAAAAGCCTTAGAACAATGCTTGGTATCCAGGCACAAGGCACATTAACTATTGATAAAATTGTACAAAACACCTACCTCCACGGTTGCCTGCTATACTGATGAGACAGCACCTTCAAGGATTTGTATCAGGAAACCACCAGGCCCACTCTAGGAACCACTGCACGATCTTGCTGCTCTCAGCAGCAGCCTACACTTATTTTGTCTCACTTTTGGTGACGCTTCAATCCATGAGCTAGATATTTCCCTTCTTGAAGTTGCTGACTGTTTGGCTTTGTTGAAAAAAAAAAAAAGAGAAGAGAATTTGGATCCCCCTCTACCCCACTGAGATCTGACATGTGAACTTCTTTACTTCATTCTCTGGGCAAGGGCAGCCATCTGAGAAACTACTTGGATAACAATTTAGGTACAACCACCTGAAGCAGAAGGGCGCTGGAAAAATTAAGAGCTTCCCTGTTAACGGAGGAGGAATTCAACAAAATGGAGAGAAGACTGGAGATGTTGTCCTCTACTGAGCAATTTCTCTGGCTCCAGCAGCACACAGCTTCCACCTGAAAATGTCTCCAAGGGCTATCAGACGCACTCTTTGAGAAGATCTGCTAATGACCAGCGTGGGGGTACACCTGGAGGAATACACCTGCTACTTGGCTTCGCCCTGGCCTTGGGGTTTATCTGATGGCCAGTTCGTCTTTTCAAGTTCTTCTGTGGCCTGTCTTTGTTTATGTTTAGGTTCGTTTATTTACTTTTTAATTATCACCTTCGAATTTTATTTTGTGTGTGAGACCAAAAGAAAAACTTGTAACTGCTCTTTCCTTTAGGACTGGAGATGCTGATGGTTTTGCTGCAACCGTGCTCAGTGGCTCCGAGGAGGGAGCTGGGATGAAGCGGTGGTGCTATAGTGCAGCGACTCTCATTTGTAGGGGCCATTTGTAAAGTCCTGAGAGTGACCTTCTGGATGCAAGGTGCTGAGGTATTTGTAGGTGTTAAAAATCATAATCTATTGTCATTTCTTTTTACTGTAAATAAATACTATTTCATCTTGAATTTATAACGTGGCTTTTTGGCTTATAGAGGTCCCCCTTTGTTATTACAAGCTTTTGGTGTGCCCAGTGTTGGAGAAAGGACAAAGGCACAAAGAGAAGCAGATAAAATCTAACTCTTTCAGAGTTACAGGGTTAAAGACCAGAGGACTATTTCTAAGAAAAAGTTAGAAGCATCAAATTGTTGGATGATCCAGCAAGAGTAATATGGTGTACAAGAAACAGATTAGAGGGAAGGAAGGGATAAAGAGGCTCAAGGCACAGTTCATCAATTAAGCAAAATATGGTGGATTGTTGGACTGTGCTTTAATTCAGAGCAGCAATTCCTGGGTGTTTCATTCAAATGCAATGTTATCCACATTATCTCAGAGGTTAGCATAACTTAGTGATAAAATCACAGATTGCAGAACTATACCAACTGGGTTTGAATTCTGATTTGGCCAACAACCTGCTGTAAGATGTGGAAAATCTCTTGACTTCCCTTGTGCCTCAACTGGCTGATCTACAAAATGGGATAATACTAGCATCCACCAATCAGACTTTTTAAGAGAATTCAATACAGTCAAGCACATAAAGCACTTATCAGAGTATGTAGCATAGAAGTGTTTCCAGTATGTGACTTCTTTTCATCATTCCCCAAGTCTGTTACTAATAAGCACTGCTCTCATCATCAGCTCTCTCTCTGGTTCTCTCATTTACCGTGTGTGTGTGTGTGTGTGTGTGTGTGTGTGCGTGCATGTGTGTGTGGGGGTGTCATATTTTCTTTTAAATAATGAAGTAGATATTTTAATTTTAAAATCAGTAGATATTGCTTGAATCAAACTTGTGAAGGAGAAATAAAAAGTATGAAGGCACAAGTTAAAATAATTTCGCTATCTCTATAACACATTCAGTCAATCTGCATGTTTTATGTTTATTGGTGTCAGAAACTGGGTAACACCTAAAAGTCCTGGCTTAATCTGTCATATTCTATTTACTTAAAAAGAAATCGATTCAGTGCAGCAACTAAGTCTAATTCTGCTTTCAAGTAAAGTTCAATTTTTTTTTTACCAATTGTTTGAAACTACTTAATATCAATGTTAAGATGAATCCTTATTATAACAGGAAGAACTGCTCCATATACTACACAAAGTTCTTTCACCCAGTTCACAGTATAACTCTGCATAAGGACATAAGAAAAGCATCAGCTTTTGAGTTGAATGAAGCATATAGAGGTTAATGAAGATGCTGAAAGGAAATGAAGTGATTTGGACCAAATCACAGAGAGAGAATTGTATGGGCCTGAGACTCACATCCTGGTGAATCGGGGGTGTTATCTTCAGCCTTGGAATCTGTATGTCAGTTCTTTGCTGCCTTGCATTTTGAAATGGGATATTTCTAGTTCAATGATATGCCCTCTGCCCACTGGACAGCCGTTTCAACATACATTTCCAATCAAAGAATGTCCGAAACCTACTTCCAAACAAACCCAAGTTCTCAGATGAGCCATGGAAGCTGAACCCTGAGAATAATCCATTCAAATTCAGAATCCTTTACCGCAGGCTTTGAGACACTCCTCAGACAGACATGAGGGTGAGAACGATAATCTGCTGGTGGTTCTCCCTCAAGGTAGTCAGCAGAATCATTTTCCAGTATACATTTTAAAATAAATTCTGTGTACTAGCATTGTCTTTCCTTATAAAACAGAGAGAAAAATCAATGAAGAAGAGGAACAGGTTAGGGGAAAAGGGAGACAGGTATATTGTTCTGAACAAACCATAGCTTGCTTTTGTGAGAAGTAAAAGATTTTGGTAATTTACCCTGTATTTTTTTCTGACATTGAGTTTCAAAAACAGTGGGCCACTAGAAACAATAAACAATGCTGATCATTCTCTGAAATGAAAGGTTGTGTCTTAAGAGGAAGGGATGGAAAAGAGATTTAGTGAATTAACCACTTTTCCTCATTAATAGTAGAACATTCTCAACCAATTAATAAGCAATTATATCCACATCAATTGAGATGCCCAAGGGACGTGCCAGCTGATGCATTTATTATATTAACCCATTACTCCCTGAGCTGATGTCAATTGAGAAATATAAGGAAAAAAATAAGAAGAAAACTTGGGAACGTTTTACAGAATGACTTCCCTGAGTTCCAAATGATATCTAGAATAAAGGAGAGAGGGTAGAAAAGGCAGGTTAAATTCAAAGAATGATACAAAGCCAAAGGTTGTATGGGTCTTCTGAAAGGGGCTTGAAGTAAGAGCTAGCAAATTCCACAAATATGTGACTGAAATTAGTTGGTAATTTCTTCAGGAAATTCCTTTAACTCCTTAACAGAGTTCTTCAATTTTACTTCATTGTAGCTAGGAATAAGATTGTCAGAACATTCTGTGCTGACATGTATAGCAATTTTATTCACTGCAGTAATTTTGGATCTCAAATATATCTTGCAAGAAGTTCACGAAATACAGGAAAAAATATCATTGTGGATTCCTACAAAATCAGGTGTTTTTTCCTTATCCGGACTAACTCCTTTGTTTACTTATTGAACATGTTTAAAAGCTTACTATGTATCAAGTGCAATTCCAGATGTTTTATAAATATTAATTCTTTAATCCTTAAAACAACTCTCCAAGACAGGTGCAGAGAGGCACAGAGAGGGTAATGTGCTCAAGGTTGTAACAGTGGAACTGGGCTCAAAACCCGATCCATTTGATTCCAGCATCTATGTGCCTAACCACGATTCCATCCTCTATTTGAATAAAAGAATGAGTGAAAAATAAAGACATGGATCAACATCTTACATGGACCTTTGCTCCACCATCTATCCCCTCCCTCTCTACCAATGCTTTGCATTTTGTCCACAAACACTGAGGTTCTCTTCCATAAGACAACTCTTCAAGCTACCACTCTCTTCTAGAATTCTTGAAAATAATCCCACACTCAGTACTTCCACTTCTCTACCAGATATTTAATCCATAAATCCATGTGACTTGTTCCCCAATCCCTCCCATTTCTCTGCAGACTGACTCTTGATTCCTGGTATTCTGTTCTACCATCTTCTTTTGGCCTTTAAGCCTTTATTCCTTTGATTCTTTGCTGATTGACACTTCCCAGGATGTAGCTTCATCTCTCATCTTTCTTTCACTCACCAGGGACTTTGAAAAAAAAAGTCCTCATAGTCTTCCGTGTTTTTCATTCTTTCTATTACCTTCTGGAGTTTGACTGGCCCCAGAATCTACCTTTTCAGCACCCTGAGAGTTGGGGGCCCATTTCTTTGAGGACAAAGTCAGATTAACCAACATCACAAGACACTCAACAGAGTATCCATTGATAATGAATAATATGTGTTCAGTGCGACTTCTATCCAGAGCAATAAACAGGGAGCTAAATCATGAAAAATATGACAGTTTGGTAATTTATAACAAGCACCATTATTACAAAAAAAAGAACACTGGATTTATCTAGTAAGCATATTTTCCCCCCATAGACACTCAAGATGGGAAGCTAAATTATAATCAGCATACTACTAGGTCAGAATAAGAATAAGAATAAGAAATAGGGGGAGACAAGTGCATGACTCATATGTTAAACAGCAGCAAGCTGGGATTCACAGGTGAATCTGGCTCCACAATAGGGCATTATGTCATGGGGGCCCAGGAGTAGAGTAATGGGATCAGACACCATCTTCCCTGAAATAACAAATGAGCTAATGAAGGAATAAATGTTGAACAATGGTCTGGAGATCACTTATATTTTGCCACTACCTTATAGTTATTTGTTGGAATCTTCCTTGCAAGATGTAAGATGAAAGATGGCAAAATTCACAAGTTCGCTGCTGTTACCTTTACCATCAAGCATAGTGCCTGGTAGTCAGTATCCCAAAGGGGATAATATTTATTAAAATTAAAGTCACTGAGGCATTTTTAAAAACAACATACTCTCAAGTTGGATCCAGAAAGTACTATTGTACTGTTTTGTCTTAGCTTTGAGTCTGTTAGGCTGGATAGATGGGATGCCTTAATTATAAAAGTTCTATTTGGCACATACTTTTGAAAATTGTGAAATAGTAAACTACACAGTACTCACTTTGTCTGCCTAATTTCCATAAATTTCAACTACTTATTTCTCCTGCCCAGTGACTAAACCCCAATCCAATCCCACCCCTTTATCTTTAATGTTTCTCATTCTCAGTAGGTGGAGAATATAGCAGCAAAGAGAGAGAGGAAGAGATTCTGAGTGCCTCTGTGGGCTAACCGGGGCACTCATGGGGTTAAAAGCACTGCAGTAATATTAAGCACATGTTTCAAGCCAGCAGGGTGCCAGCCTGAGATGTCCTCAAAGCCTAATTTGATAGATATTATGCCATACACTGCTGCAAGTAGTAATGAAGAAAGTAAAAATTTTATGGATGAGCAAAATAGGAGCTCTTATGGATGGAGTGTTTTTAAATCAGGTGTATAATTTACCCAGTGTCAGACCACATGTAGAGTGCATTACTCAATTGAACTTACAAGCAGATAGGAAAGCAGTTTCTTTTAATAAGCACTTCTTCAACTTATTGGCTCTACAATTACTTGCACCAAATTACCAGCAGCTGCTGCCTGTTTGGTATTTTATCCTAGACAAGGAGTTACATTAGTTTCTAATCAACAAGCCATTCAAGGACTCTTTATAATTTTTAGCTTAATTCCACTTTTATTTGGAATTTATTAATTGAAATATTCAATATTTTCATGACAGCTTTTTTTCTTAGCTTCCCTTAACAGGAAACCTATTCAGCTGCTGGGGTGGAAGGCAAATGGAAAGAAAAGAGACCCTTAAACTTATTTTTGTTATTGGCAACATTATACAACTTCTCTTGGATGTAGCCTACCTTAGAGACTAAATTTTGACACTTCAATTGCTTTTATGAAAGTAATGCTATTGTATCTAAACTTCTTTATGTTTAGAGACAACAGATTGTTTAATGTCTCTAAAACAGCATACCCCTCTGCACAGGCATTAACTGCGAATTTAAACATTAACCAGTTCAGCATACATTTCATACAAGGCGTCTTGCCCTCAGCATTATTGACATTTGGGGCTGACTGGCTCTGTCTCAGAGGTCAGGCAAGGAGGATGCAGAGATGTGCTGGTCATGGTGTGATGTTTATTGAGCTTCTTTGCTTTTCTACACTACCTGCCAGTGACAACCCCCCACCTCTAACTCCCTAGGTGTAGTGACCAAAAAAATCTGCAGACATTGCCAAATCACCCCTGAATGATTTAATTTAACAAATCTGAAGATATTCAAGGGAAAAGTAATGAAAGAAAAGCACATTTTCAATTAATGTGTTGAAGCCATTTCAAGCTGTTCTTATGAATATTGTGTCTGCGTGTATACTAGATCAGATTGCTTGCCTTCCGAGGAAATATGAAATGAATTTGTGAAGAAATTTCAGTTTCTCGAAGTGCAATTATTTAAATATTAACCTATTTGAATTTGTTTTCAGAGTCAAAGGCAAAAGGAAATGAAAAAAAAAGTGAAATTAGAAGTGTTTAATAAAATAAACATTTAAATAGTTATTCTCACTTTAGAACTAATCTGAAACAAGTATGATTTTCTTGTTATGTCAGCAGAACAAGACTACTTAATTTGAGGCATAGTTTCTTTTTTTGAAATTATATTTCATTGCCAGCTTTAAATTACACATCGGAAATATATGAACATAAAATCCTAATAATCATAAATGCCAAATCCAGTTCAAGATTTTTCTCACAGAGCTTTCAAATCAACAGTTGTGGATTTTCTCCTTAAGGGCCAGAAGCAAAACTGGTAAATACTAAGAACCACTGGAATACCATGTGCACTCTGAAAAACAGCATAAGTAAAAGGAAATTAAATTGCCATCACGAAGTTTCCTTCACAAAGAACCTACCATTTAAATTCTCTATCTAGTCATATGTTGAAAGACTCAAATAACATATTGTTGAAGGTGTTTCCTTCTTAGGTATAACAGAGAACCTTAAGATGCAAGACCTGTAAGCTCATTTAGACCTACTAAGGCCCTTGTCAAGCTCTATCCTAATTAGATAACCTTTACAATAAGCTTATGAGACTTTACCAAACACATATATGTATCAACCACTTGGACATCTTATAAAACTATGGATTCTGATTGAGTAGTTTTCGGATCTTAGGGAGCCTAAAATTCTGTTTTTCTAACAAGCTCCCAAGCAATGCCAATGTTGATGGTTCACGGATCACATTTTGAAGAGTAAGGATTGGTCTACAACATCCCAACCAACTGATCATCATGCCTGATCTTAAGATTCTTAGGGGGTCGATGACAGAGAAAATCTTAAGTCCAAAAATTATTAAGACATTTGTATACCCACTGAAATCTTATTTTTTCAGGCTATTTCTGGAACTAGTCCCCACCCATGGGAAACTTCAACAACCATCTTAAAATTTTAATACAATTAAGCAAAACTACTAAACAATAATTAGCTAGGTCTTGCCTCATTGAAGTCATCCAAACTGTATTCCATCTTACTACTAGTTTATTGAATTCAAAATTAAATAATTGAACCTTATCACAAAACCCATGACTTTTGTGATAGCCCAGGGACATATTTCCTTCTTACCACTGTGTCTATATAACCCCAATTTAATAATGAAAAATAGAAACATCATCCTCTAGCACAGATTCTACAGTTAAAGACCAGTCCTTAAACCTATCATTTTTCAGATAACTCTGGTATATTTTGACCATGCTGACAGAAACATGTCATGAGTCCATTACCTAATAAGAAAATTAGAGGGACAACATCAAGTTAATGGATCAATTCCTTTTTCTTTTTTCTGAGATAAGAAACATATCCTCCTATGACCTGGGAGATTCAAAGAACTTTTAATTCCTTAGATGCAGGGCCTATAAAAGCAGTGTTAATTCTTGATTATAGTTTGTTCCATCTGGTAGACTGGTTTTTCTTCAGTCTATTTTATGGCTATCTTAGTTTTATACCCAACAAATAGAAGGGAAACTCATTCATTAAAACCAAGAACTAAAACATTATCTTAATGTCATTTAAATGACTTTGTGATCACCTTAATGAGTTAAAATAACTACAGCAGGTCATGCTTGAGCTTCAAGCAATCAGGACAGAAGACCAAAAATGAACACTATCCCTAAGCTATCACTGTGATCATACCGGTGCATGCTGACTGTATCTCAGAACCACACCTGAACTACAAGAAGACAGAGAGCCCTGTGGTGTGGTGTCCTATAGCAGCTTGTCAGGGGTAGACATAGGCCGGGAAAGACTTCTGCTCAGAATAAAGGCTAGTGAGCAGTTTCTCCCACAGGAAGTTCTTTGTGAATTAACATTGATATCAATCATATTTAATAAATTATTAAATACTCAGGAAGACCAAATTTATTCATTGTGAAAGCTTTAAATTTGTAATTAAAAAGAGAAAAGGTAACATACAGGTATGAAAATCTCAATAGCTAGAAAAGTAGTAACTATACTTCACTTAGTGTGTATAAGGTAATATATTTTATGATATCTAATAGCTATAAAAATAACTTTGAGCTATCAGTTTCAGAAAAAGTATATACTTGGAAGTCACTGTTTTCTGAGGATATTGATTCAATCATCTCTTAGGGTTGAAAAGAAAAGAAAATAAAGAAACATCAAGAAGAGTAACTGAAATTAGCATCCTACAAAAACTGCAATGCTTATACTTTTCAAGTGTCATGTGAGATCATGTTACCACATATCAAAAATGTTCACAATGAAGCTAGAGAAAGTACAAGCAACAGCAGAAATAGAAACCAACAAGTTCGGAGGGGTTCGAGCATTGTTATTTGAGGCACATTGAAATGCTGACCTCTTCAGCCCTGAAGGGTAACTTTTTAATGGAAAACTTCATGAAAACTTAAACAATTATAGATAATCTGAGTAATGCCATCATGCTGGAGGAGCATCCTTTGACTCTTCAGTCAAATAAGGTTAGAACACTAAAAGGAAGAAGTGATAACAACTTTACAAAACTCAACTTCACCAGCATCCTCTTGCCCCCCATTCCTCCCCCATAAAAGCATTAGCACAAGAAGGAAATAAAGACTTCAGGTTGGAATTCATTCATCGACTCAGAGTGAAGTGCTAGCCTAAAAGCTAAGGCAATAATAAAGAACAAAATACATATGCTTTCTGCTCTATTAAGTTAAAATCCACTGTAATTAGCTGACTGAATGGGTTGATAGGTAAGTAGTAGATGAAAAAAATAATTTTAACTGGTATCAAAGTTCTGAAGTAAAAGTACATAGTCTTGTGACAATGTCTAGCAAATGGGTCTTCACCAGGAGAAGGCTTCGGTTAGGAAATGTGCTGATATATTAAAGATGGGTAGAATTTTAATTAACTAGTCAAAAAAAAAAAAAAAAAAAAGGAAATGGCTCAAAAATAAAGCCAAGCTATTCATTAATTTTGAGGGGACTCTAAAGCAGCCAACTTAATTCACATTAAATGTACTTGAAGTACAGATTACAAGAATTCTCCAGTAGAAACAAACACTAGGTGAATAACCTAGAAGTAAAACCACAAATTTAAATTCTTATTGTCATAATTACATAGAATTGATATCTTCAAAATGGAATTTCCTAGTAAAAAATTATTTTGAACAATGTCCATGGACTCTAAGAATATTTACCAGTTGAATTGTGGAAAGGTGGAAAACGTACACTACGTTAGAGTGGTCGTGTAAGTTGCCCATATCATGAAGCATGGAACCAGTTCAATTTTTCCCCCCATAGTTCACTGGTTCCACTGGGTCCCAAAGGAAATTAATAAAATTTAATGCTATTTCCTAGCACTTCCTAGGCATGACTTACAATTAGTTGTGAAATGCCTGTGTGCTACTAGAGTGTGAACATGTGGTGGAAGCATGTTTTCCATTTGCACATCCTTAGCAGAAAGCAGCACCAGGCCATGCTCATAGCAGGCGATCAATAAGTGTTTGTTGACTTGAAAGACAATAGTCAAGGCTTTAATTTATCTAACACAAGTCATTGACTAACAGTCATTATCTACTTCATTTGTGTTGGTGAACACTGACATTTAAGATGTTCTGTTGATACATACACCAGGGCCCTCCCAAACAGGAACAGAGCCCTGCTCTCAAGCTTGACAGGGCTATCTTTACCATCTGATGCTCTCAATCCCAGAAAATCCTCCTTCTTGCCAAACATAGTCATTATGTCCAAGTGCACATTTTGGGGGCGCTAAAATGGTGACTTTGAACTTCAACAGAAGCCATTTTAGTCCCTGGAGTTCTATTTTCTCTTTAAAGATACCACTCTGCAGTTAGTGAACTTCTATTCAGCTTGATGACTGCTATCCTGATCTCCAGTCTTGTACCTCCCCATCACATATTACCCTGTAACAGGCAGTGGGAAATTATTCTGAGGATTTTTTTTATTTCTGAAAGCCAGGAGTTTCAATATTTATACTCTGTACATATAACATAGTTATATGTGTGTGATATCTCGTGCATATACCTATTATTTTGTTAAATAACTGCCCTTTATTCAGATTACTACATGATGTTCTTGTGTAGACAAGAGGGTCTGGCTTCTAAGCACTAGCAAAGGACCTGCCCTTGAGTAGGACAAAGGAAAGCTCATCTCTCTCCATAAATGAGAAACAAGAATGCATTCATACAAATGCAGCTAGGCTGGTAAATCTGGTCGTGGAAAGATGAGTTGTCTTTTACAGATTGTGCTGAAATCAAGATGGGAAAAGCAGCTGCTGGAAATCTGAGGAATGAGAAGGTGGAGCAAACAATACTTGGTGTCTCTGATCATACTTTTAAGTTAAACCTAATACATAAATATGATTTATTCCACTGCATTCAGGGCTCAGATGCACTGGACACCTTATGGCATCTATTGGTTATTTATTGTTCATATACCCAACTAGACTATATTCTTTATAATATTATATCCACTGCTCTACTCCTGGGGCCCTCAAAACACTACCTAATGTATACTTGATGTTCCATAAATGTTTGTTAACCGAATAAATTAATTTAGTCACCACAAGCACCGAGAGCACATTTAAAACTGAAAAACTGTTATTCTTCTTTTGACTCCATTATTATTTATCCAATATCTCAATCCAGAAACTTGGACATCATCATACAACCTCCCTCACTTCACTCTACCTCACCTGTCACTCATCAAGTTCATTCAACTCTTCCATTTAAATATTTCTTGAACCTACTCACTGCTCTCCATTTCTGCAGTCAATTTCTCAGTTCAGTGTCCATTCCTGGAACACCAGAATTACTGAGGGAACATTGTAACAGCTCTCCTGGCTCTCATTTATCCCCCAAAGTCCATTCTACACATCTTTCAAAGAGTATAAATATTATGACCTTTACAATTCTGAACCCCCCACTGATTCTTCAGCAACGCCATAGGATAAAATTCTCTTTTTATGCTTTATGATACATTTTTATATGGCCTAGAACTCCAGTTGGCAAATTAAATTAATTTCAATTTTCTAACCAGAGGCTCTCACAGAGGCTCTTTCCTCCACATGGAACACTCTCTTCACATCAACAGCTATTCATCCTTGCCTTTTCACCTTAGAAATCACTTTCTCTAAGAAGTCTACTCTGATTCATGACATTGATTATAGAGCTCTTATATGCTTCCAAAGTCCCCTCTGCATGTTGGGTTCTATAAACATTTTTTATAGTATCATTTTACTCCACATGTAAATAGTAACAAGTAAAGGATAGGATAGAGCCTTATGGTTCTTGTAGTAAATCAGTCCCTTCATTATTTTCTTGAGATTCTTAGAGATAAAGAACAAAAATGGGATAACAAATGGGAGCTCACTGTCTGAAGAAAAAGGAAGTTATTTTTACAGATGTCCCCTAAAGGTAGCAAGATAGGTTTGAACAGTTCTGAATCATGGGCCAATGAGAAAATGCTGAGTACCACTCATTTTATTGCCCCTTCTTTCAAATATTAGCTAGAATTATAAACATGGATTTTTCGGGGAATTTGTAGCCTGGAGAGTACTGATATTATTTGTTCCTTCAGAATGAGGCTCAATGTGTTTCTAATTTACCTCAGGTACTTTTAATAATGGATATCCATTTTTAAATATTTTGGGAAAGTAAAGAGTAATTTTTACCTTTGCGTGACTTCTTCACTCACACTCATTATAGTAAGTCACAGAAAGCAAGAAGGCAGATAATGTGAAAAGTCCAAGCAGCATGACTTCTCACAAAGGAGCCGATTAATTTGAAGTAGATGAGAACAAGTCAACCACCAAGTAATTTTTGCAGCAAAGCAAATCACACCTGCAGATTTACAAACAAAATTTTCTATTTTTCCTCATATTTGTCATTTGGGGCTATGAGTGCTCAAAATGGAGGCAGAATTGTCTCCATGATGATATCTTTTCAAATTCAAACAGATAGGAAGAGATGAGCGGAAAGCAAGCAGAAGATCCCATAGATTTAAAGCCCAAACTGACATCTCCTGAAATCTCTTATTTATTTAAAATGTAACAATGACGAATCATTTAAAGCATAGCTTTGAGTTTATTTCTTAGAGTATAATCACACAAACTGTACAGAACAACATTATACAAAGGTAAGCACAGCATGAAGGTTTATTTTCTTAGGAAAGGAAGCAGATAAACTCATGTCTTATCAACCTACTCAGTAGGAAGAAAACAAAACATATTCCCACAGAAATCAATACATTAAATAAAGCTTTATTAAAATACCACTCTGAGGAATAGCGTGTGTGGTTGATCTTGTCAGCCTCTCTACACTGTCAAATACCGCATTGCCTTGGCCAGTATTAACTCCCGATGCACTTGTTCCCATGTTCTCCACTAAATCGTAACTGCAAATCACTGAACTCAAGAAAGAATCTGGAAAAGTTATGGAGAACAAGTTTTAGGCAAACTATACCTCAAGCCAGGATGTTTCTGAAGTCAACCAGTTTTTAAATATTTCCACAGAAGCATATTACCCTGAGATAGGGTTGCCAGATTTATCAAATAAAAATGCAGGATGCCAATTAAGTTTGAATTTAAGATAAACAACAAATAATTTTTTTAGTATAAATGTGTCTCGTACCAGGGTGGGGACATAGCATCTTTAAAAGGATTTAAAAGTTGTTTACTTGAAATTTAAATTTAAGTGGGTGCCCTGTATTGTTGTCTGTCAATCCTAGAATTAAAGCCTAGCCAAGGATAATTTCTGGCAGATGGCTCCATTTCTCTGGTCTAGATCACCACACCTGAGGTCATTCATCTGAGACAGAGGGTGATCCTAAGCTGACAACCCCAGGTTAATTAAGAACTACTGTTGGTCAGGTCGTCAAAAGTCAATATTTCTATATCCAATGTAACAGTCAATTCAATCAATATACATTCTAAAGCACTTTATTTACTTCATTCTTATCTTTTTAAAATTAATGTGTCATTAATTTACAATATTAACTAAGTTTCCGGAAAATAGATTCACACCTCAGTCAATGTGCATCACACTGCACCCACTGTCAGAGATCCAGTGCCAGTCACCACTGTCGTTCTTACTACTTCAACCCCAGGTTCCATACCCCTGCCTCCTCCCTCACACTGGTAACCAGTCTTGTTTTTAGAGTCTAAGAGAATTTTGTTAGGTTTTCTTAGTTTTTTATTTTTTCCTTCTTATTACATATATGCATGAAACCATATGATTTTTCTTTTCCTTTCAAATCATTTCATTTAGCTTAAACTAAATGCTCATGAATGAATGACTGGATAAAGAAGATACAATACAATATAAACAAGACATAATATTCAATAGAATTCAACTCTGCTACTAAAAATGAAATCCTGTTTTAAACTGAAATGGCTATAAACGAATAAGATTTTAAACTTTATTTTCCTCTAATAACTTAGAATCATAGTGGTACTCATTTCATGCTCTGTGTGAGATTACTTTTAATGGGCAACATAACAATTCCTGCGAAGTTAAATACAAAATTAGAACTTTATGAAACTCGACATAAAAGTTAAAGCAGTATATTTTTAATAATACCTTGCTTACATGTTTTAAGTAAACATTAATTAAAACTGAATTATTATCCTGTCTCCCACACTCATTTCTCACCAACATTTCTCTTCTCATTGAATAGCATCATAATCATATCTGGTGGCCACATCAGAAATATGAGTAATTCTCAATTCCTTTTCGTACAACCCATATATTTTACTTTAATTGAGTATTTACTGTATTTACTAATATTACCATACTATTATACTAAGGATTTAACATTCATTTTCTTCTCTGTCATACCAACCCAATGAAATAGAAACTACATGATTCTTACTCACAGATGAAGAAACAAGCATAAAGAGGATGCTTGAGTCCACACAGTCATACAGAAATGGAGTCTGGACTAAAATTTAGGCCTATCTTAATAATTTTATTAACTCCACATTCAGTTGATCACCAAGTTCTGTCAATACCACTTCTTGAATATCTTTCAAATTATTTCTCTTGACTCTGCCCCAAAACCTTAGTCCAGGACTTCACTGATCCTCTTCACAAATCTATAGTTTGAATTCTCTATTAGTTTCCTAGAGTAGCCACACAACATATGACAAACTGTGTGACTTAAACAACAGAAATTTACTGTGTCACAACTTAGGAGGCTAGAAGTCTGAAGTCAATGTTCACTGCTGATTGCTGCTGAATCGGTAAGGGAATGGTCTGTTCTAGGTCTCTCTTCCTTGGCTTGTAGATTGATGTCTTCTCCCTAATGTGTCTTCACATCATCTCTTTGTGCATGCCTGTCTCTCTGTCCAAATTTCCCCTTTTTATAAGAATACCAGTCATATTGGATAGCGAATCCACTTAACTCCAATATGACCTGACCATAATTTAATGATATCTGCAATGACACTATTTCCAAACAGGATCACAGTCTGAGGTGCTGTGGGTTAGGACTTCAACTGTCTTTATTGAAAGAGGACACAGTTCAACCCATAACTGCTCTCTGTCCCCAGCAAAGTACTTTTTTAAAAAAAGTTCAAATCAAATCCTGTCATTACCTCACTTCCATATTTTCAAGGACAAGTTACAGCCTCAAGGATAAAAGAATAAATTTGGAATGTGAAGTAACAGTTTCTTTACAAGCCGTACTGTGCTTTACCAGTCCAGTTTTATTTTTGCCTGTTCTACTCTCCTTGTTCAGTCCTTGAACTTTCAAGTACCAGAAAGACAATAAACATGCTCTATTCTCTTCCATCTCTAGACCCTTGTGGAAACTCACTACCATGAATACCCTATGTGTCTCCTTCTCACAAATTTTGGACACAGTCCAAGGAAGAGATATGTTTCTTTGCCTTCCCATGACTTTCTATAGAAAGCATCCCTGATGCCTTTCACTATCCTCATTTCTCATGAAAGATGAATTTTTTAAACTAATTATGATGATTAAGGTATGAAATTTATTTGGTATTATAAACTAATGAAACATTAATTTTAAAAAAGAAAATGCTGTCTTTTCAATATAAGCATAAAACCTTTTGGCACACATTTAAAACGCTAAGTATTAATCCAGTTGGAATAAATTCATAGCTAGGTATCTATTCATTTGGTATTGTCAAAAATATACTTTTTATTATACTGATGTCTCATCATCCTCTTTGCTACTTAATATCACCCAGCAAATAACCAAATGGTTCATGTGTAGTTTGTTCTACAATTCCCCAGGCTTTCAGAAGGTGTTTTATCAAAAAATTGGGAAATTCCCAGTTTGTTAGTTGTTATATGGCAATCCCAGTTGACAAATCATAAAGTGGCCTATTCAAGCCATTCAGTTAATACGTAACAGTTAATTCTAATCCAAGGAATTCTTTAAGCATCCAAAAATCTACCCAGAATTGACTCTAATAGGCCCTGCTTGAGTTATGTACCCATTCCTGAACCAAGCACTGTGTCCCAAACAATGAGTTGGTGAATGACAGCTCTACCAGAGGGTCCAAATAGGAGAGTTAGGCAGACAAAACAAGAAAGAAACACAGTAGAAGGTAGATTCCATTTCTCCCTCATAACCATTAAAAGTGGTTGCAGCTCCCAGCTCCAGTCCTACAGGAAACAATTAACTTTGCAATGATCTGCTTATGTAGGTGTGTAGGAAACAGTCTTTCTTTGATGGGGATGGTGAGATGTTTGGGTGGAAGAGAAAATCTGTGTGATTCCTGTCAAATACACAGGCTTCAGTGCTATAAGACAAAGAAAGAACGGAGACAAACTGGGGACATTTTTGAAGTCAGAGTATGTGAAGTATTAGCATCTATTCATCACTACACCAAGAATCTGCTGATTTTGTTCTTGCAGTACCTACTGGTAAGGTGAACTTTAATTCCCCTTCAAAGGTCAATGGAAAAATTTGCCAGAAAAATATCCAAATAAATTTGGAATGTGAAGTAACAGAATTCTTTACAAGAATTCTTTACTGTGGTCAGTACGTGTGGTCAGGCTTGTGACAGTATGGTCAGACCATACTGGAGTTAAGTGGATTTCTTATCCGACAAGACTGGTATTCTCATAAAAAGGGAAAATTTGGACAGAGAGGATAAACATTCAGATAATTCTTACAATTAACCCTTGAGTTTGCCTCTGGCATCATCTCTTCCACCCCGTCAATAGCCCGAATCTACAGCTACACGATGCCTATGAATCACCACTGACTTTCCTGACTTTATATTAGTGATAATGATAATATTTGCTAAGTACCTATTATGTGCCACATACTATTCAGAAGCTGGAGATACAGCAGTGCACAAGACAAATTGCTGCCCTGTAGAGCTTTCATTCCAGTGTATGTATGAGTGGAAGGCTGGGGAGGTGCTATTGGCAGTCATGAAGTAATAACCAAATCAATTAAGAACCTGACTGGGATGAGAGGTAAGTTTATAAGACTGAGCAAGAGATGATATTACAGCTATACATCAATAACCTTACTGAAGAGAAGGCATCCTACATGAGATCTATACTTGGCACTGGACCAGGGAAAACATACACATTACTAACTAATCCTCCCAGCAATTCTGCAAGGTGAGATTACTATACCCATTTTATTCTCAGCGATAAAGTAGTATGTTCAGATTGCACAGCAAAGTACTCAAACTAAAGCCTGTCCAATTATTCAGCCCTCTTCTTGGACTTTATGTCTGGCTGAAATGTTTTTTCTGACGTTTCCCAGCAGACTCTTCATCATCATTCCAGATGCTCAATTACCATGTTCTTGGCAAAATTTCTAGATAGCAACACTCCACTAATTTCCTTTCTCTCCCAACCTGGCCTCCAACTAAGGCAGAGATCATTGTTTCTGCTTCTTTTCCCATAGCGTCCTATATGAGATCTCTTGTAATGATGAATATATCTATTATTACATTTGATTTATGTATCCAAGGCCTCTCCTAGACTGCTCCTTCAGATCAAGTTCTACTTCTTACTCATGAATGTAATTCAGAACCTTGCCCAAGACCTGGGACACTGAAAACACTCAAGAAATATTAGTTGAGCAAGTATTGTTTGGCTAGACAATGAAACAGGACATAGTAAGGATGCTCAAGAAATAGCCCTGAATGCATACAGAAACAAAGACCTTGCTCCTTCTCTGCAAACAGGCAGCGACATTGAGATGGGAGAGTTCTTTGCTGTACTTACAAGGATGGCCACTATTGAAAAATTAAAATGACTTTTTTTTTCAAATTAAGAAGTGTTTAATTCAACCATCAAGATATTTTTAAGTTCTCAATAACTGGCATAGCCAAAGGTTCAACGGGAATGACATTTTTCTCTTCTGTATATGAAGTAGAGAAAAATTCTCTCTCTTGGAGTATTCCATTCTTACACATTACCCCATTGATACAAGAAGTTTTGTTTATGAAACTATTTAATTAATAAGACCTTTATTTTCCCAAGGACGCTTCCTCTTAAGAAAAGAAGCATTTACATAGTGTTGGAAATTTTTATGGAAAAAAAAAAAGGGAGTTGAAGAGCAGAGCCTAGTGCAGGTTGTAAAACAGGCAGCATCACTGTCACCTCCCACTCAAAACCGGTTTAACTATAGTCTCTGTATTTGGGTAGTTCAGCTAATTAACAACCTAGTATTACTGTAAAGATGAGATTGTCATGCTATTTGAAGTGGTTTTTAACAGTCTTTAAGTACTAACCACTCAATTTATTAACAGTTTGCTCTACGTTAAGTGAAGGAAATTACCTAATTATTGTGAATCTGAAAATGAGAAGAAATAGATGTATATTTTGTCATTCCCTGTGAAGAATGCCAAAAGTGAAATGGTGTTTTGAAATATAAATAAAATTCCTGAAAAAGTATGTGAATCGCTTCTTGCCTATGTGTTGTTACCCATTTTATATACATTTGTTTAACTTTCAGCTTGATGTGATTTAAGGAAAATAGAGCAGGAAAGAATAAACTATTTTGGAAGCAGAATAAGCAGTAGCTTAAAACATGAACCTTGAAATCAGATTGACAAGGCTCAAATTCTACCACTTAGCAATTCATAGACATTATTTAGTCTCCTGTGCCTCTCTTTCTTCATCTGTTGAATGGAGTTTTTATTTGTAATAGGCTTCAACTATAGGGTCCTATAACAACCTACTTCCCCAAGGTAGTTTACAGTATGATTTCCCTACCTTTCCAAGCATGAGGAGTCCTTTTCCAACTCCAAAATTGCTCAGACCATGCCATATGGCAATTGTATATGCTTTACTTGAGAATGTGCAAAATTACAATGGACTACTCTGAATTTAATCATAACTTTAAACAAAAGTGTATTTTTCCCCCACCAAATGAGCATTGTCATACATTTGAAAAGTAGTGGCATATAACCTTGGAAGTCATAGAACAGCCCAAGTCCACAGTCAAAAAGGCATGAGTGTTCATGTATAAGCCCCACGGACTCCCAGCTCACTCACTGAGATCCACTCACTTAGCATCCATGAGGCTTACCCTGTTAGAATACTAATGCATGAAATGAAGTGTAATCAAGGCTACTACAAAGAATAGATACAAAATAACATCGAAAGTTTCTTTAGCCTTCACTTGAAGACTTAGAAATCTTTCATGACTTAAATGTGGTGTTATTTTTATTTTTATTTTTTTTCATGTTAGGTTACTTAACTTTGGAAACAATTTGGACTGGAAATCAGAAATCCCACTGTTTAGAGAAGGTGGAAGAAATAAATGACATAACATATATGAGAAATCTAATATTGACCTGGTAAGGCCTCCAGAAATTCTCCTGAAATCATTGCTTTTCTCTATCCAGCTCTCAGACTTGCCCTATTAATCACAAAAAGACAACCTTGACAAATGATGGCTCTGAGTCCTGGTGTCCTCTTCTGCAAATTAATAGATGAGATAAAGACAGCTACGATGACTGTATTGTCATTTGACTACTTGCTTTCAGGTCCATTCACAGACCCTGCTCTGCTCACTATCACGAAGGACTGATTCCTGAAAACTCCGTTTTAAAGCATTCTTGCCAACTGACTCATGGCAAGTTTGATGATGGGAGGAAATGACAGGTGATCCAGGAGCAGACAAAAAGCATATGAGGAAATTTCTCCCCATCTCTCTGCTTTCAGTGTGTCTTTGGCAATAGCTACATGACCCTGGCTCCCACAGCTCCCCTGGACTTAGCAATATCACCCCTACCCATCACCCTGCAACCCTAGGGGTGTTGTCACTTTCCTGCTGTTTTAATTTTTGGATTGCCTTCTTATTCCCTGTTGGATCTTACAGCTCTTCCAACATCTTTGGAACTACTTTTCCATATCAAATTCCCTCTGCTGAATTACCTGCCAAGGGCACTGTTTTTCTGAATGGACCTTATAATCACTGACAGGTCTTAAGCTTCCTAGTCCTACTGTGAGTTAAATGTGGATAATTTCAGGTGTTTACCTGTCTTTTTAGCCCATCATCCACTCTACCCAAGCCCATCCTGCCCATAGGTCAGATGCTCTTCCAATAGTCTCTTTGTAGTTTATCATTGCATTAAACATTCTATGTCATAATAATCTGTTAGTATATCTAAGTACTGAGTAGACTCTGAGATCTCTGAAGTAGGGCTGTTCTTTTCTCTTCTTTATAAACCTAGTGCAATACTGACTGGTGCATCGTAGAACTTTGATACAAGTATATAAATAAGTGAATGCAGGAAAGAAGCCAACATTCCAGAGGTAAGGAAGTAATCAGTCTCTTACTTATTCTTGGAGAGCACCAGCAAAAGCCACAGTTCTTTCCCATCAGCTTGCCACAGAGCCCAAAATTCTAACACAGAGTGCACTGAGGCATTATCTGAGCCCATTTGAAAAGGTTAATTTCCCAGGGGGAGGTTAAGTCATTATCAATCAGTCACACCTCAGGAGGGATTAGTTTTATAGATTGTTTCCTATAGACACAGGCTGCTGATAAGGACTGAGACATCAGACGTTAGGAAAGGAAGGAAAGGAATGCCCAGGGTCAAGAGTCAGCCTATACTGCCAAATACAGTAGTCCCTGACCAGTCCACATTATGCTGTCATTCCTCATTTTGTAGAGGCCTCAACTGAAGTCTGCCATATCGAAAGCTTCAGTATGAATGAACAGCCTTGAACGAAGTGAAGAGGAGAATGACAGGAGGAGGGAGGGTTCTCTGGAGCTCAGGACTGACAAAAAATGTGCTGAGGGTTGAGTGCTGAGACCAAGTATGACAAGTCATAGGGGATGGAAGAGTTGAGAAGAATGTACCAAGTGATGGCCTTTGATAACTTTTAGCAAGAAAAGGTTAGATGATCTGAATTCAGGAGAAAGGTCATCATTATAAGGCTCATTTACCCTCTACTCCTATCTAAAGGCTATTTCAATTGCTTATACTTTGATTGATTTCATAGATAAAATTGCCATTATCATATTCCCAAATTTGGATTCCTAAAAATCTCCAGATACACTAATTAGTTTGTTCATTCATTTAATAAAATGTTATTGAAAGATGACTACTACTTGTTGGGTACTATACTCAGAGTCAAGTGTAAGAGGTCTACTTTTTTTTCACAGACAAGGTAAGAAAATAAGTACCTGGAGCTCGAGGAAGAAAAAAAAATTAATATGAATGAGAAATAAAAACAAATTCAGTTCTTCTGATTCTCAACTTATCATCATTCTAAAACTTGAGACTGTTTCATAATTTAAGCTCACCACCCAGAAATGGGAAAGGATATTTGTTTCTGAATGTCCAATTCTTAGCATAACACCTAGAATATAGCTGGCATTTAATTAATGTTGGATGAAGGAATGATGAACAGGCGGATGGATGGATGGTTGGATGGAAAGATGGCTGGAAAGATAAATAGATGGATAAACTTAAAAGCACAGGGCTCTCATAATGGTTAACAAGTAGTTCTCAATTTCAATTTTCCCCAATTTTTTCTTCAGATAAAATAATTGATGCATCAATACCAGTTCTTCTTGGAAATACAGAAAGCTACTCTAAATTATTTGTTTTGATTTTAAGGAAAATACATAGGTGAATGAATGGAAAAATGAGATATCATCTCAGGTATTTTCCTCAGAGAAGTCATGCTTACCTGTATTGACATTAAAATCTTGCAGCAAATGCCTACCCACCCCCAAAACTATGGCTATGACTGCTTTTTCAGTTCACTTAACATGCTGTGTCATAACAATCTGGGCATCTCCTTTACTCATTCTAAAACTATATAAATTTACTCTTGATGTTGCTTTGGTTTGTCACCCAAACTAAATTTAAAAAATTACTTCAACCTCACAGATGCTCTCATTTAATTTGGCTCCAAAGATCACATACTTTTGTGCTCTTGGAAATGATAACGTCTCTCTCTCTCTCTCTCTCTCTCTCTCTCTCTCTCTCTCTCTCTCTCCACACCTATGTATGTGTGTGTATAAATTATCACAAATAATTTCCTGGCTATTGATAAACCCAAGTATTTGGAGATCTGGACAACCCGCTCTCTTTTCAAGGACATTGTATATCTATTCTATTTAGAATTTATGTCTGTTTTTGTCCAGGATGAAAACTAATAGTTGACATCCACCAAGTGAAAGGGGTCAGAACGGCAGGCATGGGGTCCAAGGTTCAAAAGATCACTTAGGCTGGGACTTATGAGTGAAGAGTTTTGACACTAATATTTAGGAAGTCAGTTAGGAAAATGTTAAGCCAGAGAGTGACAGGATTTGATTTGTTACTTTATAATATTATTTTGTTTGTTCTATGGAATGGTGATTAGAGGGAACAAAAAGCAGGAGACTATAATCTATAATGTAGAACAACATTGAAAGATATTTAAAGACAGTATTTGCCTATTAAACTTCAACCATTACTAATTCATTTTAGCCTAATTCTACTTTTCCATCTTACATTGGGGTGAAATCCTTAAACTTCTCACATCTTAGACGCTAGCATCAAACAACCTACAGATCCAGGCATATCCTCATTTCCTATTGTTTTTGTCCAAATGTGTTAAAGTCTTGAAAAAGTCTTGACATGGACAGCCTTTTAAAGCCTCTGAACAATTCCCAGAGAGAAATATCAATTTGTTATCTTAGCTCTTCTATTGAGCCTGAGCTCATTGCATCTACCTGGTTCAAAGGGTAACTACATGCTATAAAGTGAACATTTGCATCTTCCAAAATTCATACGTTGAAGTCCTAACCCTCAAGGTGATGGTTTTATAAAGTAGGGGCCTTGGAGAGGTGATTAAATCACAAATTAGAGCCCTCATGAATGGGAATAGTGCCCTAATAAAGAGATCTCAACAGTTCCTTTGCCATCTTTCACCAAGTGAGGACACAGCAGGAAGATAGCCATTTATGAACTGGGAAGTAGGTCCTCACCAGATATTGGGTCTGATAGTGCTTTGATCTTGAACTTTCCAGGCTTCAGAACTGTGAGAAATAGATTTCTATTATTTATAATTCATCCAGTCTATAGTATTCTTAGCCTAAACAAAGTCATTATTCTTCACTGTGCCATGTTTTTTGTCTCTTGGCTATAACTATACCATGACCTCTACCACCTAAGATCCCAATGGTGAGTCCTATATCTGCCCAGTGCATTGTCTCCCCTAGTCCTAGTGCCTTCTCCATTTGTTCCAGGCCTCAGCATCTTTCTTCGATGATGCTGCAGGAGCCTCTTGGCATGTAGAATATGCTCTGGGAGAGACAGTTGAGTAACTGTTGTATTCAAATATGAAAGAAACTCCTTGTTGGACTGAAATTATTTCAGCAGTGGCTCTGTTGCCAGTATGTCGTATCTTACCATTATGACTCATAGTTACTTCAGATGTTTTTTAAAATGTAAGTTAACAGCAAATTTTTTTTTAAGGTAAGAAACAATCATATTTTAAAAGGATACAAAACCACATGGGTTAGATATATAAAAGACTGTATATAGAAAGAATATGCTAACTGTAGTTATTTCTATTTGCTAGGATTCTAAAAAATAAATATAACTTGTATTTTCCAAATTTTCCACAATGAATAAATATTACCTTTGAGACCATAAAGGGTTATTTTATAAAGGAAATTTGATGTTTTGTATAAACCTTTTAAATTCATTTCTATGATAGCTAATATAGGTTGTATATTCTACATTTAGCTGCAAACTCCTTGGGGGGTAGTGTTCACATGCACTTGCATGCTCCAACATGCTTATGATAGAAATGAGCCCACAAGATACAGAAAAAGTGACTCCCCAGTGATAGTTTGCTATTCTCCTAAACAGCATGCCATTTTTGCTGCAGAAGTGTGGTGGTTGAGAACAAAGACTTTCTGAATGGAAAGACCCCTATCCAGGCTCCTACTCCATCCTTCCTGGCTTTAGAATGCCATGCTCGATGAGCCTTTTGAATGTATTTCTGTGTCACTGTAATGGGATGATAGTACCAACTTCCAAGGAAAAGAGAATAAGGAGAAAACTACTTGAAAGTTCAAGTGTGAAGTACTTAGTCCAGTTTAGAATCAGGCCAATCAACTCTGTCAGTGTTAATAAAGGAAAACATGTTTTCAGAGTTCAGAAAACAGCCCCTATTTTAGGCAACATGTTCTAGAGGAAAGAAGTGAGTCAGGAGATGTGGATCCTATTTTGGGCTTGAGCACTGTAGTCACAGGAACCAGTAATTTCCCTGAGCGTGAGTTGATTATAAAATGGAAAAAGTCATATTTTTGCTCACCTGCTTGGATACATAGAATGCAAGCAGAAACTGTAGAAAACATACTTTTTCCTCAATTGTGTTGGCCTTTTTCAGTGGTGTGGGAAGAGAAAAGTATGCAAAATCACTTTCTGTTATATTTCTCTTTAAAGTCTATCTACGCATGTCAAATTGTCAACAGCCAAATCTAGTCTACAGGTGAGGACCAAACACTGCTTTAGAAGCTGTGAACACTACACAGGGATGCTTGCAGATATCAGAAAATAGGAAAAAAACAAAAAAACAAAAAACAACTCTGAAATCAGCAAAACTAACTCCTGAAAAATTCTCCTGCCAGTACCTTATCACTCTTACTTTCCTCTCCCTGCACCATGCATACTATAAAGAGGGAAAGGAGAAAGAAGGAATTTTCTGGATTTCCCTGTGATAATCTGCTGACAAATGGTTTCTCTGAGGTCTGATGAGATGTTGTTTTACAGGTTGAATATTTTGAATTAAATTCTGATCCAACTAGTGAAGTATAATTAGAGGTAACCAATATTATTACTGCCCATTCCTTTCTCAAACTTGCCCCAGACTAATGCAGGTTTTGAGGAATACTTTTTTAAAGCTTCTCCTTCCTGATGAAACTTTAGTTTTTGTGACACATTTCCTAACAAAACCCATAAAATTCAGAAATTACTACACTATGAGGGAATATTCTCCAAATGGTTCAGAAATAAAATATCATACTTTAATTTGACTTTTCAAGGTTTCAGCATTCTCTCCTGCAACATGATATGGTTCTCTTCTCTCCTAAATGGATGCTATTGATTTTATTCATTCAACTGAGTAGTGTTACTAGATTTTGAGTATCATGATAAAATATCTCAAGAAAATAATTCTGAGGCTGATATTAACAATAATAAAAACCACCACATAAATAAAATAGTAATTGAGAAATCTAAATATTTAGGAAGGAACCATTGGTAGCAAGCTGTATGAACTATGTATTTATCATTTTATATTTGCCTACAGTGACACCTGCTGGAAAATACTGTTGAGGCTTTAAAATGCAAATACATTTTAAAATAAAAACCATGCTGTAAAAGTATCAGCCACATATTTTTTTTTTTTTACTAAAAACACATTGCTCACATTTCAATTTAATTTATGGCTCTGTTTTTGAATTTCCTCTTTTTGTGCCAACTGAGAAACTAAGAATCAATTCTTCTTGATGAAATAATTATTTTACTGCTATGAGAATTAGAATGAACTCACATGATGTAAACTATTGTAAAATGGTAGCATTTATAAACAGTTTAGTTACATTATTTTGCTTCCCTGTGAAATATTAATTTTAGATTTACATATCAACTGCAGTGATTTTTGAAATCTTGCTTACAATTAAATATCAAGTATTTAATATTGTGACAATATTTTACAGCTGGCACTTTGCAGAGCAGCATTAATGCCCAAACGCCACTTGTGTGTTTAGGTTTTCAGGTTGCTTTTTAGCAGGCAGGAGTGCCAGCCACAATATGCATTAAGCAACCACTGTGGCTCTTATGCAAATGACCTTTGATTTCAACAGAGACTTTGCATACTAAGGTTCCCATCTCCCAAGGACAGAGAGAAGGATTTGCACATCTAAGTCACATTACCATTAATAAATTCACTCACAAAACAATTCTGGCACATTAAGAAGGTGCAAGAAATTCCATGGATATGGCTCCCGCAGAAGGTTAACCTTACTCCAGGATGTGGCATTTTAAACTTTTCACCAACATGAGGCATATTTGCCAGTCCCTGTCTCTGTTCTTGAGTTCAGCCACTTGAGTCTTTCCAGAGTCATTTTTATGGTCTATCTGCTGTTGGTCACAATTTCTCTCACTGATTCTTTTTTTTTTTTTTTTTTTTTTTCAAAACATAAACTCTTTCATCAAAGTCACAGTTGTTTTTAATGCAACTATATGGGACTTTCTTTGGAGAAAACTTTTAGAAAACTTGACTCCAGTTCTTTTTGAAATGTGTCTCCATTTCTCCAAGAACTTCTCTAGAATTAGATAGAGGAGTTTTGGTAATTCAAAACAAAAGTTTTCATATCTCCACATCAGCAACATCCATTTCTCCTTTTTTTTAAAAAAAACCGTATCTATTCTTAAGGAAGGAAAAAGTATCTTTGCTTAAAGCCAAAATTCATAGGGAAACAGACTTTATCTTACATTAACCTCCACAGTACTCCCTTCTCTGATTCCTTCCACATTAAAGACTACGTCTTAATAAAGTAGTAAAAATGCCAACGATATGTGGAAATGGCAGAGGCTGTATATCATTGGATAGATGAGAAAACCTTGGCCTTCGCAGAGGTAAACTGAAGTTAGGTATGTGAGAAGTGTTTGCTGAATTAGTTAGATATACTTGGTCCTATATATAACTTCTGTAGTCAAACGAACCCAATAACTTTAATCTCTTCCATTGTACCCTGAATTGTTTACAACTATCTTTAAAAAAAGATAGTTTAGAAGGTGATTTTGGTCCAGGTATCTACATAAATTTTATCTGTATACCTTCAACACTGTCAAGAGTCGCTTAAAGTTTGCTTTTCAAACTTTTAAGAAGTACAATAGATTTCTCTTGTTTAAACTCCACCCACAATTGATTCTATATTACAAAAGAGGGAGGTGCAGAAAATAGAACCCCTTCAGAACCTCAAGAATCACAAGTGATAGTCAGAGAGACCTTAAATTTCTCACGACACAAAGGACAGTGTTCAAAATATTGTTATAAAGTATACCCCATTAAGCTGGTGCTCTTGGGAGCTCAACTTTACATTTGGCAAATTGATTTATATTTATTTTAATTTTATATTTACTTATATTTGCTTTTATAAACAATAATTTGGATACATCTAAAGACATCAATTTGATATTCAACTTTTTTTCAAAATTTGAAATGTCTAAGCCACTAGAGAAATTTATTATTGAAATTAATCACTTCATGTTTATTTGTGCTTTAAAAGTTAATTCGCAATGGCATCTGTATAGATTTGGTGGGGTTTAGATGTCTGCTCTCAGAACAGTTCAATCTTGAGTTATTGTTCTGACAGATTAAATTCAAATTACATATCTTTTCTGAATGACACCATTAGAACTGAGAATTGTTGTGTTATTTCAGTGACCATGTTTCTTTCAGGTAATTTATTTTCATTGTTATCATCTGAGTGGAAAAAAGAACAAAGGTGTAAATGATGAATCTTTATGATGTAAAGAACAAGTCATAATAGTATACTGCATCCAGAATAAGGTTTTCCAAGTTTCTGTAGAGACTAGTAGTGGGAAAATCGAGTCATTTCACAATGGCATGGGCATCTGTAACTATTTGTCTTAAAGGTTTTCCTTTGGGGATTTTTGGTTAGGCTTAAAATCAAGAGAGTAGCCTTCCTTTCCCTGGCATTGGGCATAAGATGCAGGTTGATTAAACAGGATTCAGTAATTGGTTCAAAGAGGACAATGTGATCAAACAAGTAAACCAGAGTTTTTTTGATGGGTGGCCATAGACACTGGGAGAGAACCAGGGGCTCTTATTTTTCCTAGATAATCTTGATATATAATGATAACTTAAACTTGGAGATGTCAGTGGACTCTCTTTGCTCTTGGAAGGAGAGAGACAAAACTCTAAGGCTAGAACTACCATGGAAGAAAACAGGGGTAGAGATAGAAACAGAATTTAAATAAATTAATTAAACCATGGGTCTACCCATTTCAAAAAACTGGTTTGCTTTCCTAGTTATGTGTAAGTAATCCCACATTATTTTTTATAGTTTACCTTGCTTATACTATTTTTAATTGGGTCTCTCTCTTTGTAACTTAAGGGTCATGCCCAATACACTTAGCACACATAAGCAATGTAGATTAACCTGGTTTTGTAGGAGTCAATATGTATTCACACTCTTAAGTGGTCATTTCATGTCAAAGAGTAACATCATTCATTATATTTAATTCATTTTGTGACTATAAATTACATTGTTTTAGCAATTTAGTTATATTTAATAGGAATATTTGCTTTTGTTATAAAAACTATAAGCATAAAGACTTTATAATTCTTTATTTCCTTATACTTAAGTAACATGATAATAAAATCACTTAAGTCAACACTGGTGTCCACAATAATTTTCTCATTTCATTTTGGAACTGTACTGAGATCAAGCTTGAGAATATATTGCTAACTGGAATGCAAAATGATAAAAATACCAAGGCAGTGGATATTTCCCTGTGCCTTTATCTTTGGGATTTATTCCAAATCTACTTTTGGAATCTGTCCCAAAGATAAATAAGCACAAGATGAAATTTCTAAGCAAAAAGGAATTTATCATGGCACTATGTGTAATAACAAAATATAGTAAAGGAACAAAATGTATGTGAATAAGGAACTGGCTGAATATACTAAGCTATCACCACACAGAGGAGTAGTATGCACCTGTGAAAAGGAATGAGTAAGATCTCTACATATAGATATGTGTCATTTAATAATGTTTTGTTTAATGATCCCCACATATATTAAGTGGTTCCAATAGGCTTTATCAAGTAGGTTTGTGCAATTATACTCTGATGTTCAGATAATAATGAAAATGTCTGACAATAACACGCTTTTCATAATGTATCCCCATAATTAAGCAACATATGACTACTAAAAAGGAGTGATTTCCAAGATACAGTGTTTTTAAAAAGGAAGATACAGAGGAATGTTTATGGAATTCTCTTTTTTTTTGCAAGAAAGGTAAAGTAGAATATTAATGTAAATATATAGTATCTTATACTTCCAAGAAGAAACACTGGAAGGATAAACCAAAAATGAATAAAAATTGATGTTAAGGGAAGAGGAAAGGGGAAATGTGGAGAGAGCAAGGATGAAAACATGTGAGTTAATGTGAATTTTTATGTAGCTTAGAATTTGGAATCATTTAAACGTTTTTCATAATTGAATCACAAAGGCAAAAGGCATTTCTTAAAAATTAAAATGGAATAAATGAACTAAACTATTGGTAGTATCAGTATACAGAGGAAAGAATAATTGAAACACTTCAAAATGGAATATTGACTATATATCTCTCATGGGACATATTATAAAGACAAAAATATCGTTAAATTGCATTCATTAGTCTTGATGATTAATGAATTGCATTCATTAGTGTTGATGTTATTATTAGTGTAAATATTACAGATACATTGAAAATAAGGCAAGTAAGTAATTAGTCTAATTCTTTTAGGAGCCAAGATTTGTAACAGAAGAGAAAAAAATGGAAGTATAAAATTTTAAATATCATAATTTTCCATTTAAGTATAATATTATCATGAACACATAAGGTTTTTCTTCTAATGCTCAGACCATGGTCTCTAATTACCATTTCCCAGTATGAGAAATCAGATATACAAGGAAAAAATGGTTGATTCCAAGTGGAGGAAGAAATTCATAAAATAAACCTCCAATATCTGTTGTAGCAAAAAGCTATACATTTGCCAGAGATTAAAGCGATCACGTTGGAAGAACACAGAAGTCAACTTACTATGGTCCCAAATTATTACAGTGAAAATTGATAAATTAGATTAAAAAAGCAAACATGCATTTTTCCCTACCTATACAAATTGCATTTCGGAGTAACAAAGAGTTAGTGAAAAAAAAAAGGTACGGAAGAATTCCAACTAATGCAAAAAGAAGGATCATATTACAAAATCATCATTTTCTAACTCTTATTGGAATAATTGACCTAAATAATGAATATCAATGCCTGCTAAACTATTAGCAAAATGCTGATGGGGACATTTATAATAGAGGGATATACTACAACCATGGTACAAACTAAACGCAGGTCAATCTACTGTTAAGAGGTTTATGATCTAAGACTACAGGAGGTGATTCTTTTTTCTTTAAAAAGCAAACTGAACTTTAATTTAAACCTCTGTATTCAACCCCGGGTTTACAGTTAATACAGTGGATTTAGGAAAAAATAAGGTAGGGAGGGGAAGAGGCCAGAAAAAATGCTATAAAATAACTGAGACTCAGGAGAAATAATAACTAAAGTCAAAGTGTGTACTTTGCTTGGATCCTAATTTGAACAAATGAAATAGAAGACATTATTTCGGCAATAGGACCATTTTGAATATGGACTGGACAATTGGTGATAAAAAGAAATTACTATTAATTTCATTAAGGGTGAGGATATCATTGTTGTTTTATTTTTAAAGTCCTTATTGTTGAAGATACATATTGAACTATTTATAGCTGAAACAAAAGAAGACTGATTCTTTAAAATACTCCTACAAATAACTATGACAAAATTGATAAAATAGGCAAATAATTATATAATCAAAAGAAGACAGCCATACACTTTTTTGAAGAGAAGAAAAAAATAAATGAAAATATTTTTTAGAAGATAAAATAATAAGTAAACCTCCCTCCACTATATGATCACACCCATACCCTGCTTCCCCTCTCGCGACCTCAGCCTACACTGTCAAAATCCAAAGACTTATTTTAATTCTATTTATTTGATCAATTCATTGGTGGTGTTTCTTCATATAAGAAAGATCATTCAATATTTGTCTTTCTCCTTCTGACAAACCTCACTCAGCAAAACACACTCCACTTTAAGGAACACTGTTGGTACATGAAAGCATCTTGATCTAAATAAAGTCAACCTCTAGCAACAGTGAGCACCCATGGAGAATTGCATCCCTATGCTGTGTAAGGCATCACTATCACTTCCTTTAGTCAAAGAAATGCCAAACTCTTCTGAATTCATTGTTTAGCACTATAATTGTTTCATCTACTGTCATTATCATATATACTTTATTATCTTGGGAATAAAAGCATGGATTTTTAAAATGTATTTTATTATTTCATACTGCCATATGCCAAAGAATGGATTTTAGAGTCAGAAACACCTTCATTCACATCCAGCACCCATTCTAACCATCTATATAATCACAGGAAATATAATTAACCAGAATATCACCAGTCTCTCTCCTATCCAAAAAACCTAATATCTGAATAAGCAACTCCTTTATGACATTCCTTTAGCCATCCTCCAAATAGCAGAAAAATGACTTTATTAAATGCCACTTCTGACTCTCTTTCTAGAATAAAAACTCCACATTTTTCCTAATATTTACTCAAAATTCAAAACTAAGGACAGCATTGTTCTCTGCCAATTAGTCCCTCATTTTCTCTAACCTCCTAATTCCTAACACATTGAGTAGTGTTCTATGATCCCAGAAAGAAAAATACATCATCATGGTGTCTGTTAGGCTTAGGAATCCCCCAAGAACTGATGCTTGGTTATGAAATTCTCTTTCATTCACTGTTCCTGAAAGCAGTTATAGTTAGACAGCTTATGGCCTAACGCAACCTTACTGTATTATTACTCTACTACCAGGCTCTGAACTTACATCCAAATACAACATTTGAAACAAGTATCTAACTGGTATTTAGCTACAGATTTTAAGATCACTATGTGGTCACTTAGATAAGGGTCAGAATTACATCTACTGACCTTATAAGAAAAAATGTCCAAGGGCTGCCTCTACATATCAACCTTCAAGATCATAAGTCCAGTCTATTCTGTTTTCCCCCTCTACCTGGACAGGGAAGAACCAATTTCCCCCTAAAATCTTTTTATCAGTTTTTGGAACAATACCACCAGTGGGTACAAAACCTTGTCAAGTGATGAAAAACTGTAACAGTATATTTCTTTATAAAACCTTTCTTGATCTTGGAAATACAAGCTTTAGAAACAATGCTTATTCATACCTTATGAACATATGTCTCTTCATAAATATCTACTAAGTTAAAGAGACAGGACTTTAATATTAATTTCATTCCCGGAATTAGAGGGGAATTTAGTATCAAACTAACATACATCCTTGAGTCTGTATGTCTGCTTCTACATACATGGTTTTAAATCTGCTACTTCTCCTCTTCCTGAACCTTCTCTGTCATTGTCTTATGAAATTATCTCATCTGAGATCTTCTAATGCATTACAAGCAAAATCTAAAGCTAGTTATTTGCTTATTGATTCCTACTCTCCATAACAGAGCAGATTTTTTTTTTCTAATGACTTGGTACTTGAGTTCCTTACAATTCCGCAAGCACTGGGGACCCTGTTCTTACTCTAGCAGTTATACCATAAATATTGGACTGACTGAGCTCTGTTTCCTTTATTTTGATTTTCCTTTGAAGAAATAAATAAAAAAAAATATGGCAATACTGAACAATAGAGTAATAAAAGATATTTGGACCAAAGTTCTGGGGTGTTAAGAAGAAATTTAAATTTCTACTATTTCTTCATTCTGAATTTTAATATCAGACTCAGAACCTGATTGTCCCATCATATTTGTTTAATTACAGTCAGTGATACAGGAAAAGACTCAGATAATTGTGGTTTTCAGATTTTAAAAAGTTGGATGTACATGTATTCTAACTTGTGTTTGACAAATAACAAACCCCAAGTGAAATGATGAACAGGGAAATATATGACCACTCCCCCAATTATACTCCCTGCCAAGCCACTGAAATGCCTAAATATTAAGAGTTTAAAACCAAATATCCCTAGGAATTTGACACAGATATTTTTTTCTAAAATCAATGAGACAATTACTATCAGCTATATTAGTGGTCACATAAAATATTCTTTAATGTTTCTTTCAAATTCCACAAATATCTTAAATTAATTGACCGAGTAATGAAAAGCAGAAATTTCTTGAATTCACAGAAGTCATAAACCAAGTCCTCATCTACAAAATGACAACCATGATAAATATCAAAATATGTTTCTGGTAATTTAGAGCTAATTTAAACACTTTAATTGTAAAGTACTTATGAAACAATGTACAATAAAATACTTAAATGAAATGCTACACAGCCCTTACAAGAGATGAAATCCTGTCATTTGAATCAACATGGATGGATCTAGAAGGGATAATGCTAAATGAAGTAAGTCAAAAGAAGAAAGATACATAACCTCACTTATAGGTGGAACGTGATAGACAAAACAAAGGAACAGATGAAACAAAACCAACCCTTGGACACTTGCAACAGAACTGAGTTAAACAGTAGGGGTTGGGGGAGGGGAATGATAGCGAAGCCCACTGGACAGTGGGGAAGAACACTTGGTGATTTGGTAGAGGGCAGGGTGTGTTGACATATATCTGAAGAATGGGGAGCCTATACATATGAGGTTATTTAAATGTGTAGAATGTTACCACAATAAAAAAAAAAGAAAAATTAAAAATAAAATATTTAAACAACAATTAATTATTGTAATTATTTAGCATTTGGGGAATAGAAGGATTTTCTTCTGGAACTGTTAACTAATAGTATTACTGAATTATTCAACCATGTGTTTATTGTTAACTGATCTGCAGACAGTAGCAGGAGGTCTTGGAACTGCTACCCATGCGTGGATGGCCCTGCTTCCTCTCAGCCACGGACAGTCACAGCAACAGTGAATCTGGTGCAGGAAGAACACCAGATGTCTCTAGCTTGGAAGTTCCATTCCAATATAGAACACTAAATAAAAGATCTGGAAAATTATACTACTATTTCACTCCAGAGCAATTAAATCCTTAGTTGAATACACAAGCTCAACCTGAATTATAAGGAAAATACGTGGGATTGTACCCTTTTGGAAGTTTCTAAAATAAATTAAAACCATGTAACATCACAGTGCAGATATTTGGGAGCAAATGAAGAATGGTTTAGGTCCCAAATGATAATGAATTTCATTAATTAAAAGTGAAATCACTAAGGGAAGACTCAAATTACTTTGGGAAATAAAGAAGATAAGAATTATGAATAAAAAAGGAAATTTCCCAGGTAATGATAAAGCTTCACTTATTGAGACATTTAAGAATAAGGATTTTTTTAATGATTATTATGTGGACTCTCTTAGACGGAAGCAATGATTAAGCTAAAAAGCCACTTCAGACGATTTCTTTGTGTAAGAGGATATTTTCAACTTGAATTCATGAGCTCTCAGGCTCCCCAAATATATAATGGTACATTTTTACAAATTTTAAACCAGAAAATGATCTTCTCAGCCACAAATCTGACCATTAAACTTAATTTAGGAACCACTGCCTTCACTTTTTCATTCTTTTAAGACAATGATTAAATCATTTTGCTTGATAAAATCCATCCTTCAACCTAAATTTAGTATTTATGTATTTCTTTTTACTTATTTATTGTTTTTGTTAAGGAAAGGCACAGGGCAAGATGAAGACAAGTGGAGGCAGGTTGGCTAGAAGAGGAGGAAGAAGATCACTCTATTTATTTTTATGCAGTTACTAATACATAAAGTGTCCCACCAGCCTAAGGACACTAACTTGGGACCTTGGGATATTTGTGGAATGTGCCCAAATGCTGCTCCACCAAGGCACGCCAATTTCTTTTTAACAGTAAAAAAATAAAATTAGTCACAGTATACTATTTGAAAATATGGCAAAGCTGAACGACAAACTAAAATACATAGTTCCTGCCATTCAGAAGTCTACAGTCCAGTGAAACACAAATAAGTAAACCGAGGTGATCAGTTTATGAAGTGAGGTGAATTCCTAAAGGTGAGAGCAGGTAACAACTCGCCCTCCCTGTATGCCAATTCAGGGGTCTTGTCAAATCTCCCTTCTTCACTGGAAGTATCTCATACAGTGACCATAACTTCTCCAGACATCTGTAGGCATTAATAATAATCTCAGGTGTGGAAAAGTCTACTCCAATCTCATAGCATATCTTCAGCACCTTTTATTATGTCTTAATTACATCTTTTCTTTCCTAAAGCTGAAGCACAAACAGCTAATAGAAGGTCAAGAGGAAGAACTATTTGTTCTTTGATTATGATCCCAGCACACTGAATTATTTCTACTGATCACTGCTATTTTATATTTTCCCAAAATGATCATCCAATATCCTACTTGTTTGGTTCTTTTCTACTGCTCCAAAAGGAAAGTGATTTAAAATGAATGTCAAGAATGCTACTAAACTTTGAAGAATAAATAAGAAAGTCCATGTAAGATAAGACTAGAAAGGCCTCAAAGCAAGTCACGCAGGAGGGACTGAGAGGAGCACTAAGAAAAACTGCCTATCTTTGTTTTTATTTTTTGTGAAGTCTTTCTTCCCTTTTTGATATATCTCTTTTGAATGAATCAAAAACTTAATGATAAAATTCAGAACAGCAGTCTAAAAATAGTATCCCCATTTTATAGTTGAGGAAGTTGAGGCACTGAGGAGTTAGGTAACTTACCTGAGATCACCAAGATATTCAATGTAGAGCAGGGCACAAATTCCAGAAGTCTGTGGTTGGAGCCTGTGCTATTAACTTCCATACTGTAGTCTCTTTTGACTACTAAACTCGCTAGTAAAATAATAGGCTATTTTAGAGCAGCATGTTAATTATTGTTGGGTGTTGGTAATTAGAATGACATTTTTACCCTGTCATGGGGAGATTTCCATTGTCCATTATCTTCCCCAAGGATATTTCAACAAGTATAGTCATTTGGTTACTTGGGTGACTTATTTCTCAATTTCCAACTGATCAGTCAGAGAAATCACATATACAATTCAACCTAAGCATATACTGATTATAACCAAAGTATGGTGGATGGTCAATGATTCAAAATCTTCAGTGATAATTCTACATTTGAATAGATTGTTTCCCAGAGCTGTTTCATGGAAACTGAGCCCTTACATTGCTCTTTGAAAAGAGGATTTCTTAGTCAAATACATTTGAAAAACTTCACATATTGCTCCTCCTTGTTAATTAGTATATTTAAATTTGCAGGGAGAACTACGGTAGCTAAAACTGTACAGCTTGGTTAGTTATCTCCCAGGTTTACTTATCATTAGAACATGTTTCTCTCTTTACAATAACTAGTGCATTTACACGGAAACTGGAGTGTCTCTAATACCTTCTTTGAGACTGGACCATTGGTTGTACCTGGAACCAGAATGACAATTTAGAGACAGCTAAGAAGAAACCAGACAGGAGTAAGAGGCCAAAATTTGGCCTTGGTTCAATACTTTTGGGGTTTTGAGTTCACGGTACTGCTCTACATTTACAAAGAAGATAATAAATGATACAATAATTCTCCCTCTCCCCCTTTCCTTTCCCCCCTTTCTCCTCTCCCCTCCCCCATCGTCCTTTCTTCCTTCTCCCCTTTCTTCTCTCCCCTCTCCTCTCTTCTCCTCTCCCCTTTTCCCTCTCTTCCTTAGCTAAGATATACACCGTACAAAGGAATCTCACAGGGTCCAGATGAAAGTAGAGCTGATAATTCTGGGTGTCAGGAATGAGGACCGCAGCTCCCCCTGACTCAGACTCCAATTTCTATCCTCCAGAAGTTTGAAACTAATAAACTATCAATTATTTCTATCATCCTTTGTAATCCTAATTAATTCTATACTCTAAAACATGGCTACCTGTCTATATAAACAAATCTGAGGACATTTAAAAGTTGTTAGACACAGCAGTGGATGAATAATGGTTGGATAGGACTCTAACCCTTTGGAACTTTTTCAGAATAAGCATATAGCAGCCTTGAATATGAAGGTTTTTGGTTTTCTTTTTTAAACATGAGCCAAAAATCTATTTGGCCCGTTAAATGCATATTGACATCATCCAAATATATCTAGGCCATACCTGCCACCATTAATCACCTCTACCTTCTGTCAAAGTTCCAAAATTACTAGAACAAGAGACCACAATCAGGCTGACAACAAATTCAGAATTGCCTTAAAAGTAAATTTTAACAAAAGCCAAATCAACAGGTTTCTAGATAGGAAAGTCCATTAAGTGTCTTTTAGGATTTCTGCCTAAATGTGATCAAGATCATCTTATGCAAAATGAGTGCCCCTTGGGGCCCTTTCAAGGGAATGTCCCAAATCAGTCTGCTGAGGTATCCAGATGGCTGGGCACTGATTCAAGGGCATGACTCTCAGGGGAAAAGGAATGTTCTGCACCAACTGATGACAGCTCCATGGGGTTGAACTCGTGCTCACAACTGTTCCTGGCTGGAGTCCTGTGTATGTCATTCTCTCTAACTTTTTGGAAGGGATTTTGTCAGGCAGTGCTGCTTACTGCTGCAAGTGCACTTTTTCAGAGAAATGAACTAGTAGTTATCTGAAAATTAAAGCAAATTCCTTCTCCCCTATTTACCTAAGTATGCTCAGTTCACTATGTGAACCTTCTCTTTCTGCACAGGAAATCTAGTTTTCTTACACCCTGACATGAGTATCTGACAGGGACATAAACCAAAATTTATACAAAGCCATGGTTTACAGTCATCGATAGCAACAATCCATCACTGAACTTCACATTCAACAAAGTTCTGACTTAGAAGTGTGGGCTCAATGCCAGGAAGGAAATTCTGCACAATGGCTTGCCGGAGGGATGAGTCTTGTGTGTATGTTAGCTATGCTCCTGGCATAGATGTACAGACCTTCCCTATGGGTCTTTGCAACTGTGAGTGGCCTGGGCCAGAGTAGCAATAAGAAACAAAAATTTATATGGATAATCATCCTAACCTGCCCTTCATGGGTGTCTACACAGCGACTTGTGGTCAGAAAGTCAGATTCGCCCATGCTCGGGTGGTCAAATCACTCAGCAAGCACAGTCCCAGTTACAAAGCTCTACATTTATCACCACTGGAACTTGCTCATTGCCTCCATGCACTATCATAAGTAGATTTATCCTGAATTTCTTTAATGGTAACAGGTACTTGCTTCCATGTTAAAGTCAGAATAGAATGAGAGGCAAAGGTGAGTTTCCCATTCTAGGTCTACATTAGCTAAGGATCTCTAGAGAAACAGAACCAATATGAGTTATAGAATCTGAAAGTCCACAATCTGCATTTGGAGACCCAGGAAATACAGTGGTATTTCCGGAACCAGAGCATCGGTCATGTAAGTACTAGTACATACCAGGAAAAGATCAATGTCTAAGCTCAAGCAATCAGGCAGAGTAAGTTCCTTTTTCTCCACCTTTTTGTTCTAACCAGATTGAATGATGCTCACCAACACTGGGGAGGGTCATCTGCTTTATCCAGTCAGCCAATTCAAATGTCAGTTGTATCCAGAAACATCATCACAGGCATACCCAGAAATAATATTTAATCTGGGTACTCTGTGTCCCAGTCAAGTTGATATATAAAGTTAACCATCACAAAGCCCCATCCCAGAGGCTGTTTCCTACCTAACCAGATTCCCTATAAGAGAAGTCATGAGCTCTCCTGCTATGACCAGTGACCCAAGAGACCAGTTGCCTTCCTGGAACTGCAATTAGGGACACAGCAAAAAAGCTGCTGCCTCAGGTCTGGATCTACATTTTATTCTCAATGCTTCCCAAAAGAATTTTCACAGCCTTAACATTTGTTAGAAGGTTCACACCTATGTTCCTCAGAGTGTGGCCACCTTTTGTCTACACATAGGTCTCCTACGCCATCCCTTCTTTATCTTTAAATTTCAAAGAAGTAATTCACTGATAGAAGCAATATTCAGACCGAAAAATTCTCAGAGAGAAACTGATTCCCAAATTGAAGATGTTCTAGGCCTGCAGAAAAAGATGACCCAAACATGGGTTTCTACCTTATTACTGATCTGGTGAATACAGCCATTATCATGTTCCTGAGAATATTCAAATTGCAACCACCATCATCAGCCTCAGGCTCTGGTACAGGCCCATAGTAGTTTATTTGCTAACCATTACTCCTTCTTTGAGTCTCTAAATCTCCATGTCTTTTGCTTGGTAAGCAACTCATATTATTTGAGTTACTTCTTTCATGTTTTGAGACTCTTTTCCCTTAATTAGCTCTCTCCTCGTTACTACACCGCACCCCTAGCTTTAAGTTTTACCTGCAGCACATTTCTGACTACTGCTCCAAGAATAGACATTCTCTTCACCTGTCTGGGGTCCTCATTACTCAACTGCCTGTTCCTTCAAGATCAGATAACCCACTGGCAACTGACAGAAACAAAACTCCATTGTCAAACTGAATCTGCTCACCCAGCACATCCCCTCACTTCCAACCTTGAGAGAAGAGCTAAGACCAAGTTCCTGCTCAAGTTGCAACTCTAATTTTGTAAATAATCAGGCTTTCTCTGGGAAACAACTCTGAAATATAAAATTAATGCTGAAATGACTTCTTGATACTATTTCTGTAACAGGTCGATGAGAAATTTCCTCTAACAACCCAGCTACAGTGGATTTGCCCTGCTCTCCTTTAGATAATACATTTAATTTTTTTAAACATATGGAACACTTCACAAATTTACCTGTTATCCTTGCATGGAAAATAACCTTACTCATCTTCTCTGCATTGTTCCAATTTTAGTATATGTGCTGCCAAAGCAAACACAACACATCCAAATTTTAACTCCCCACAATACCACCTCCTTTCCCTGTTCTCTCTCACTAAATAGTACCACCTATTTTTCAAATTGCCTAGAACAGACTCTCTGGTCTGTTTCCTGTCCTGTGTCTCCTTCCCAATATACAATCACCATCTTCTCTTTCTAACTCCTTCATCTCCCCCAAATCTATTCACTCTCCTCACCTCAGACATTGTCATCTTTCCTAGATGATGGCAAAGCCTCTTGACCAGATCTTGTTTCCTACTTCTATCCTTACTCCCAGTTGACCTACCATATATAACTAATGTGATCTTTCTAAAATACAAATATATCTGTCACTCTTGTTTAAAATACTTAGCTTCTTCTTACTATTTGAATAAACATCACACTCCTTAGCAGGACATATAAATGTCATGACTTGGACTGTGCATTATACTCCATCTCCATTTCTATCCATTCTTCTTTTCATTCAACATTCCCTCACTGAGACACATTTTCTCATCTTAGGGACTTTGCACACACCATTCCCACTCTCTAGAAAATTTACCCTGCTATCTCTTCACCTGTCCAAGACTATTCATTATTCAAATATCAGCACTACTTCTTCCAGGAAGCCTTTCTGAATCATTCCCATGTACCTGCAGACCTCATTGGATATCTCTCCTGTGTGTTCCTATTGCAGCTTGGGCCCAAAAAAAAGTCTCTACTATATTGCAATTGTCTATAAAACCAAGACTTCCCTATAAAATTATTTTTATTAGTTCACACCCTCAATGAGTTAAGAATGATTTCTTTCTCACTGTTTCATCCCCAATACCTGCATCTCCCTAAGTACATGCTCATTAATACAAGTTGATGGATAAATGGATGTTGACATTTACCTCCAGAGATTTCCCATATAATAATTTATTCTTGACTTCCCCTATGTAAGAGAAGTTGGACAAGATCACATTGGGTGGTTTATTCTAAGCAGAACAATCCATGTGGGTAGACTAAGTGGTATGGTTATTCCTAGGAAGGATCCTCAGTGATCTCTCTTCACGTCATCATGTCATGGACGACACCCTTCTTTGAGATGAGTCTAAGTTCAAGGCAGAGACAATGACTAGACGTGATATTCTTAAGATTAATGCCAGTTGCATTAATACTGGTAGAATGAATAGACTACACTTTTGAAATTTTCCCATTTATTCATAAATTAGAAAAATATATACACTGCTCTCATCCTTATTTTAAAAGGTATCCCATCTAGAGAAATTAAGGAGAATACCAGTTAAGAAAGCAAATTGGTTATGCTATGAAATATTTTCACTAAACTACGCTATTTTTGATGAGCTACTTACTGTCACTTAGGAATCAGCACCCTAAAATACTACAGATTATAGCATTGCTCCAAATTTTTGGCAGAATCTGGGTGCAATACATCATCAACTCATTCCTCAGCTCTGAAAGGTTGAAGATCAGTAACTAAATCATGCAAGTGCTTATCAAGTAATTATGTTATTAAAATGACACATACATCAGTCAGTGCATATCTTGCCTTTGTCTTTGAATTCTTTGTCTTCTCCATTTTACTAGTCAAAACACTCTTCAGCTCTGTTCTCAAGAAATAAGAAATCTATATTTAAATAATGTTAATAGGAGTGACATAAGCCTGTATGAAGAAATCAGAGAAGTCTACAGCTACTCTGCCTTGCACTTAACAGGGAAAAATAGGCAGTGGCAGCCTGCACCTGGAATTCTAAGACTTTTGCTATAGAGCCTACCTTTACACTTTCCAAAATGTTTCTTCCTCTATGCTAGAAATCTTTACTCATGTTTAGAATGATTAAAAGTTGTCAAAAATGAAAATAGCCACAAAAGTAAATGGCACATTTATGGAGCCAAATAAATGTGTTATTTTTATCATTTTAATTAGGCTTGTAGATGGTTTTATTCTTTCTAAATTAATTCAGGCACACCTTGGTGGCTCAGGAGTTAAGTCAGCACCTCAGGAGCAGTTCACATACAGCCCAAGAACCTGGGTTCACGAGCAGGAACAACTAAACTGAAAAACGAAATCAATGAAATGCTTCTTCCTCATCTCTCTCCTTGCTGCCTGCTGCCTCTCAGCCTTCATTCCTACTGGTTCTTCCTTCCTCTAAAAAAAGTTAATTCAGAAATACTTAAAATTCAAATTTTCAACTTGTTTTGAATTCGAGGATATTTGAAGCTCGTTTACAAAAGCCAAAACGATCAAGAAAATTATTTCCAGAAGTATTTAGATTTTCCTGACTATGGAGATAACTTGCAAATTAGACTTAAGGGAGTTCAGTGTGTGTACATGGGGAGGACATATACCATTGACTCAGAAGTATCTTGGGGAAGAGGACTTTCAAATTAAAAAAAATCCTGCCCAAATTAAAAAAAACAAACAGCTACTAATCCTTCAAAGCCAACTGAAATGTCAAAGTATTTTTAAATACAGCTATTAGAAATGTAAAGAGCAAGTCCTCTCTGACTCTTATGAGCAAAATAAAATGATGCATACTCTAGAAAACATTTTGCTAGTTAAAAAAAAAAGCCTACCTTGCTTCAAAAGTATTTCAGAGATGATCTACCAGTCTATGGACAGAGTTATTGCAGGGAAAGATGAGGCTCACAGATGAAAGAACATCCAATTTGTCCAGGAGAAAATCATTAGCAGTTCTTCAGTAAGTACAATGTCGGTGTCAAGTACAGTGAGAAAGTAGCGGGAAAAGGTCAAAAAGAAAGTCAGAGGTGAGGGAGTGATTCAAACATCTGATGGGTTTGGAATAGATGGAAGGGAAGGTTTTTAGCTGAAGAATGAAGAAAAGTTAATGGATTTTTTTTTTTTTTTTTTTTTGGAGGGGACTTAGTAAGAGTAAAAGAGAATTAAGGTTAAAAGATAAAGGATCATTTCCGAGGAAAGTTATAGAATAAGAATACCATAGGAACAAGCTGATTTAGGACAGAGTTCCAGAGGAGAGAAAAAGCACAAACAAGAGGAAAGATATAAAAGAAATCATAGGGAAAAAAGGTAACAGGGAAAGAAAAATAGAGGAGAAGGACAAATAAAGACCATTCTGGAGAACTTGGACAATAATGTTTTCAATCAGCATATGAGAAAAAAAGACAGAATAAAGAATTTTGAGGAGAAAGAAAGCTATAGAAGGTCTTGGGCTTCGGGTTTTTTAAAGCCAGAATAGAGGCGTGCTGTGGTCCAAGATTATGATAAAAGTTGCAAGAGAAAAGAGAAACTTTTCCTGAAGGTGTTTGCCTAGAAAATACACGCACCCCTCACCCACACACAAAGGGCAAAGCAAAAGGAAAGCAAGAGGATGAGATGATGATGATCCAAGGACAGAAGTGGTTAAAGCAGGTATGAAAACAAAAGCACAAGAGTTCCAGCCATAAAAGCATTAACTCTGTATGAGCAGAGGCAAGAGTTGGAAGGAATGGGAAGGTGCACTCAGCAGAGAAGCGAGGATGATGTTTCACGGAAATACACACTTGTTGAGTTCAATTTACTCTGGGTAAAATCATTTCAAAACAAGAATAAACGTAAGCAGCACCCTGTAAGAATTGTTTCTTTCCTATGGGTTAAAATAGCCTCAAAAAGGGAATACAAGTCAACCAATATCGCTCCACAACTTCCTACTTCCCATGATGGTGACTTAGTTCGCCTGGCATTTCTAACAAACTCACTGGATACTTTCAGCATGAACAAACTTGACAATCTCTTTCCTTCCCTCAACCTTCATCATCTACTCACCTCTCCAGTTTTTTATGTCCTTATATGTTAATCTGACCTTCAAGGTTTCAGAAGGAGAAAGACAGACACTGTACTATAATTTCACTCACATGTGATATAAAGAGAAAGCAAAACAAACAAACAAAAAAGAATTTGTCAATAAAAATCAAATTAATGGCTGCAGAAAGGGAAGGGGGGCAGGAAAACTGGTTAGAGGGGAGTAATTGTCTAGTGAAGGAGAACTGAAATGGTGGTAGAATACTTAATGTATTACTAAATACAGTTGTTGATTTACAGTAACACACACCTTAAAACTATGTCATGTTATGATGCCGTGTTCCTTCAGTAAAATTAAGTTTTCTAAAGACAGGATTTTTGAAATGCTCCACAACTGAACACCTAAGTGCAAAGTGATGGAAGGATGTCCTGAAGTTCTTCCTCGACATACCAAGGCAGCCTGATCAAGTTTTATCATAAACCTGAGTCTACAAGTTTGTTTGTCAGTTTGGGAAAATGCTGGCATTCACCTAAAGGACATTTCATCAAGGTACTAGGACTTCACAGGTGGAGAGGTGGAAAGAGCCTGGGCTTTTGCATGACTGGATTCACACCCCAGCTCAGTGAGGCTGAGCCAGTTTCCCCTCCTCTTGAGTCTTAGTTTCATCATCTGTAACTTTAAGATATCATTTTTCACTTCCTCGGTGGCTGTTATATTTGCCTCCAGATGTTGTTAATATGATAAAGTAAAATGCTGCCAATATGATAAAGTATAATTTATAAATTACTAGGCACATAGTATGTATTCATATATGGCAATTATTATTGTTATTCACATTTCTCTGGACTGAGAATCTCACTTCACTACAAATCTTGTAGGTCACTCCATGAAACTGTTAACATTTCTGAAGCCAACATAATATGCTACAGTCATTTATAGAAACAGATATGGCTTATTTTTTGGAATATACTTTAATTTTTAAAGTTTAATATTAGTATTATTGATATTGCAAAATAAAGTCTCCCATTACATTAAATTTAGGCTACTTTATTTTGTTCTCTGTTCTCGCAACATTTTTCTAATAACGAATCATAAGTATCCCATTACTTTGTTTACATGTTATACTTTGAAAGTATTAAGAACAATTAAATACTGAAGATATTGGACAGCCTACTTTTATAACCAATCATCTGGTTAATATAAATTTAATACATATTTACAAAAAACGTTTAAAAATATACAAGCTATAGTTGTGTACACATGTGTACACACACATATATATTTCACCACTTTCTCACATGTTGTTAGTATCCTAAAACATCATTTAAACATTTTGCTCAGGAAATGAATTTGTGTTCAGGGGGAAAAAATGCACCTGCTCAGAAGTTTAGAAATTTTATCTCTCACTTTGTCCACTTTTTACAATGTAGCAACTCCTACAAAGCATCAATACATCCAACAGTACATCACTGATGGCTCCAAGAGGTTGGATGGTTTACCTAAGAGCAGGAGGACCCTGAGGAAGGTCAAGTAAGTGAAGAAGTGTCATCAACAAGACCAGAGACTTTGGACTCAGGAACCGCCACAGACACATATGTCCAAGTTTACAATTTTGCCAAAACCACCTCTATTAACAAGGCATTTTATGACTCTTGACAAGGAGGAACAGCCTCTCCCTGCCCCATACTTCACTAGCAACTTTGTGACTGAAGTGTTACAACTATCTCCTCAGGAGACATTTGAACTACTGAAGAGCAGGAGTTGTGTAGCTTTTCTTCTGAGAAGATACTCAATAACCTGTTGCAGAATGAAAGCTTAGCACCAGATGAAGTGACTGCTGGGTAACCAGAAACCTCCTTGTCAAAGCAAGAACTTTTCCTTGTACCTTACAGCATTTGACACAACAGAATATTTCTGAAAGAATTTTCTCTGACTTTTTGTAGTTCTGCCCTATCCAGGTTCTCCACATGTTTGGTCATTGATCCCTTGTCCTTTGTAGCTGCCTCCTCTACTATCTTTATCTCTTGTTCTCTTCCTGGGAGAACTGACATGCAGACACGCTTCCCTTCCTCTCTCTTCCCCTGGAAACTGCTTCTGTTAGACTGTCTCAACTTCCACAATCCCTTTTACACATACTACTCTTCATTCTACACCTCTAGGCCTAAGCCCTTCACCAAGGTCTAGAATGTCTCTACCCTCAGATATTTGCTCTCAAATGTAACATAGCCCCAAACGGAACTCATTACGTGTCCTTCAAAAGAGCTTCCTTATTTCTTTACCATGGCACCAGTTTTATCTAGCATTTTCCAGAGCACATATTGCGTACCCACAGTGTTATACCAGAAAGACATATTCCACCAAACTGGAGGAAAAGATGAGTAAAATACACCAAAAAAGCACTTCTCTGCAGCACTTCTCAGAGCCTTTGAGAGTCTCCAAAATGGACACTGAATACATATGCTGTTTGCAAATGTATTTAGTTATGGGACTCTTTCAGGAAGGTTTTCTCAGGAAGGACCAATTTCGGCGAAACATGTAACAGTATCTTCTCCTAGTCATCCACAACTCTTCCTTCTCTTTTATGTTATTCTCTCCATTCAGATAGTTACCAAGTCTTAATTCTTCTGAAATACCTTTCTTTTACATTCCTGCTACCCATAGACTATTTTATCTCCCCTAATCTAGGCTTCTAACATTTCATATGTGGATAAGTCTTTCTGTTAAGTCCCTTGATCCTCTTATCTCAGCCACCAGACTAAACTTCTGAAACCAGCATTTTCATTATGTGGTTCTCCTGTTTTATAAAACAAAACAGAACAAAAGAGACCTTTTATTGTTCCCAGGATCAAGCCAAACTCAAAGCCTGGAACTTATCATCTTATTCACAGCATTATTCCTTCCATGCCTCTATCTGTGTCCTCTGTTCATACACGCTGGCCTTGCTGCAGTACACTAAACATAGTCTTGCTCCTCTTCATCTCCTTTGCTCTGCTCACTCAGCCCTCCCCATGTAATCTGGAATATCTCTGGCCCTTTGGGCAGGCAGTTAACAGCATAAGGTAAGGCAAATATAAGGGAGATGCAGTTCAGCCATCCTGTGTCCAAAACAAGTTTGCTAATTAATAACAGCTCTTTCTTACCTTCCTCTCTACTTTAGAATCCTTCTCAACATGGTGCTTTAGGAAGCTACTACTGACAAATCCATTATTGCTGACATGCAAAGAAATAAAAAGGAAAAAGATAGTGGATGTCTCATAGAGACCAACTTCTCATCTTATTCTCTGTGTTACTTTGGACTTTCAACATCTATCAACTTCAGGTTCTTCACCTTTGAGATGGGAACGTTTCCCTCAGTCATATGTGGCAAAGGACAAATGCGTTTACATGTGTAGAGGTTTACTGAAGAGGCACCAAGTAAATGACTAATGAGCATCTCTTCTCTTGCTCCTCCTCCCCTTGTTCACTATCTAAATATTATGCACCTTTCTCCAGGTCTCCACAACCAGGCTAGACCATGATGACAAGTCTCTTCTCTCACTTCACTGGTCAACTGCAGTTTCATCCCAAACATCAATTTACTTGTGCTGTCCAACTCTGTCAACTTCACTCTCCTTAGGCCTGGGCCTCACAAGTCCTTGATCTCTCACCTGCAGTGACACTCACATCCATGACATGGGACAATTCCTGATGTGTCCCTGCCTCAGACTTCAACAAGGTTCATGTCTATTCTTTACGTCTGCTCTAATCACAAAAATCTGTTCCTCTATCTCTGATCCTTAACCTAAGTTTGCATCCCACTCTTACAGATATGAACCCCTTCAATCCTCCTGATTTTTTAAGTTCATCAGCCTCCTCTTCGCTTCCTTTTCCTGCCTGACAAGCCGTGGACTCTGAGATGGTTATTCGGTGCAATACTAATCACAGTCTAGACTCCTCCATCACATCTTCTGCTATTCCTTGAATGCCAAGCACCAGACCACTGTGGCCTCCCTTGGCTCCCAGTCAATCTGCTGAGCATTATAAATTCAGACATTTGACACCTAGTGACTACATTCTTTAGGTAACCATGTATAACTATTCTCCCTTTCCTCATTCTATCCTTAATCAGTAAACAGTGTAGTATAAGAATCACCCAAGAGCTCTTTTAAATTCAGATTCCCAGGCTTGCCCACAATTGTGATTGAATCAGTCTTGTGTAAAACCAGGAATCTGTATAGCCCTGAAAACAGGAGTGAACTAACTACTGCTTGTGGGTCAAATCTGCCTCACTGTTTTTTGTTTTCTTGTATTACCTTAGAACTGAGAACGGTATTATAGTTTTAACCGATTAGAAGAACATCAAAAAACAATGCTTTATGATATGTGAATATTCAAATTTCAGTGTCTATTAAGAGTTTTCAAGGACTATTTTTAGATAAGTTTTAGACAAAATTGAGAGAAACACAGAGATTTCCCATATATGCCCCATTCCCACACATGCACAGTCTTCCCCCTTTATCAATATCACTCACCAGACTGGGGTATTTGTTAAAAGTGATGAAGTTACAATGACACGCCATCATCACCCAAAGTAAATAGTTCATGCTTGGTGCTGTACATGCTCTGTGTTTACACAACATGGACCTATCATTGTAACACTATATACAGTATTTTTACTGCTCAACATGAATCAAAAAGCATGAAACACAGCCATACTCATTTGCTTACGCATTACCTATGGCTGTCTTGATGATGCAATACATTAGTTGAGTAGTTGCAACATAAACTGTATGCCCACTAAGTCTAAAATATTTACAAGTTGGCACTTTACAGGAAAAAAAATGCTGATCCCTGATTTACAAGATTCTGTTGCAGTATCAGAGAACTCATCTTGAGATAATGCTGTATCACAAGGAGCACTGAAATTCCTTGCTATCTAAACTTCACTTCTTTTCTTCACCTCTTAATGATGCGCCGACTCCCAAGAGTTGCTGTTTCAAGTCTTTTTCACTTTCTCAATTCCCATTTCTCTACCTGAATCTCCTCACACTCAGCAGAAACGTCATCTCTCATTTTACAAACACAGAGCCTGTTCAGTGAGAGTTCCTTCAAGTTTCTTCACCCATTTCCTGTATTCCTATGTGAAACCAAAACTATTCTAAATGATCACAAAATCTAGTGGTGTCTTTAGTATCCGCTGAACTTATGCTCTCAAATCCTGGCTTACCTGGTTGTGATTCTAGGGAAGACCTCAATGTTTGGGCTTTATCATGTATAGAGTGTGACTGAGATTGATTAGCTGTAGTGGGTTACTGTGAAGATGAAGTTAACACGATGCGGGCTTAGCATAGAGGAGGTACTCAATAAATGCTTTATTCATTCCATATGACTCCAAAATGCTAATAGGTCACATTCATTGAAAACCTAGTATATGTCAGTTGCTTTGTATTCATTAGCTCATTACATTCTGACAGAAACACCTAGGTCAAGAGCTGAATCACACTGTTTACCCAAACTTGCTTTATTAATTATCTACCTTTTTCTTTCAGTTACCCCTTTGAAGACTATTCCTCTCTAGTTAGTTATATAAATAATCATGCTCAGTTCTTCTCTCAGCCTTGCCAGAATCTCATTTTAAGGTATATTCTCACTTTTGCTGAAACAATAATAAAGAAATCCCACTCATGTCTTACTCCTTGCTACTTGGTTTCTATTGTTTTGATCAATCTATTAAAATAGCTGTTACCAACTGGAAACAATATTGACAGTCAAAAAATCAATGGCATTTTCTTGGTATGTATTCTGTCTTGGAGCAATTAGAATTCTAACCATGAAAGATTAAACAACCATGAAAACAAAACTCTTCTTGGGTGCCACAATTCACTCTGGTAGTTTTCTTTGCTTTTCTGACCACTTCTTTTTAGTCAGCTTCACTGGCTTCCAACCTTGTTTCCCATCCTTTTCTCTTGTCCTCTGTAGTCTCTCCTCCCTCTACAGTTTTATTGTCTATGACCTTGGTTTTAACTTCCTACATTATACAAATCTAAATTAACTGTGTCTAACCCTAACACTAAAGTATTTTTTTATCCCCTTTCAAACCATGGACAAAGTCTATCCCTTTCTTATATTCAATCAAGGGAAAAACAAAGTTCCCTTAAAATTAAGTCTTTCTCTTGACTTCTCTGTTTTGCCGAATGACACCATCATTCTCTGAAAATTAAAATCATAGTCATCTTTTATGTCTTTATTACCCTGAGCTCGGTACCTGCCTTATTAATCTCTAAAAGTGTTTCTCCTGTCACCCTGTCTTCAATTCCTCACTTCTTAATCTTCAATCTATGATGATTCTAATTTTTCTCTCGTACCTTCACGTTTACGTAACTAGCATCCTCCATGACCCAACAGAATCATTCCAGTGTCCATTTACTCAATTTCTTTGCTAATATTACTCTGTGTACTTCTTGAAAGACTACTCCCTTAGTTTCTGGGTTCTTCCGCATATCCCTTCCATGTGATTTCTTATCACTGGGTATATTTCACTACTGTAGAATTTATTCACGTCACACATTTGGCTGGGAGTGCTTTGAGATTAGAGACTTTATGTCTGCCACAGTAAGCACTGACTAAATATTTGCTGAATTAATGAGTGTATTCATTCTCCTTCATTCCATTCCTATTGTCATTAATCTGATTGACTCTTCAATTTCCTCTCACTTGGTGTATTTCACAAGTTTCCATACCAGGTTTCTCATTTATAGTCTGTTCCAAATATTACTCTGTGTAGTTGCTAAATTCACTGTCCTAATATATATTTCTGATCATATCCTTACCTTGTTCAAAAACCTTCTAATTGGTCACAGAATGAACTGGGAAGTCAAAGTTCCAACAAATGTCCAGTGTGTCCTTGCATAATCTTGCAAAACTGTGGTTTAACGACCCAATACAGCCTTTCACATTCTTTGTGCTTTGATTCCCAAACTCTTTTCTGTTACAATCTTTCATCCTTTGAGATCTGCTTTCTTCATAATACCTTTCCATATCTTGTATGGATGAATAAGTTTTTACTTTTAATATTTTAATCCACATAGCACTATATATATATATATATATATATACATATTACTTTGATGAACCATAATATTTCTAGGTTATTATTGCTCTAGTGATTCTCCTTATTAAGTGACCTCACATACAATCTCCTTGACAGAAAAACTGTATATTCTTCATCACATATTCCACCTCATAATGCATTTCAATGAACACTGAAATAGATAAGTTACTTAACTGTGTGGTATGTATTTAAATATTTTGCATTCAGTTATCTCCCTTAATTCCCAAGTTCTACTCCAACTTTGACTCTACCCCTTTCTTTCCTTTCCCTGTAAAGCCTGAAAGGATTGTTCATAATGCATTTCAGTGAACACTGATATTTATAGTTATTTAACTGTGTGTCATAAGTTCTTCTTAATCTAGATCAGTGTTTCTTATTTTACTCTATTCATTCTTTTAAGAAAGTATGCAAAATCTATGGCTCCCCTCAATTCTCAATATATTCTGACACAACAACTCACCTTTCACCCACATGTGTTTGCAGATTGAGAAAAATTAACCCTCTGCATGTCTCCATCAGATACCCAACAAAGATCGTTCTGTGCAACATTCATTTTTGATGTTTAAAGTACTGAAATAATAGCATTTGCTGAATTTCCCAAGTAAAAAACACTATATTGACCATGGGTTAGATTATCCTTATGAGCAGGTAGATATTTACTTTTTTAAAAAAAATAACTTATCGTTTGGGAATTTTCTATGAGAAAATATAGTAGTCATCTCCTTGTCCATCCAAAACATAGAAGAAAAAATTCATATGCTTTGGGGAATTCATCTAAGCAAGGTTGACAAGAGACATCTGTTATGCACTTCTGAGGGCTTATTTCCAGAATATGATTTCCATAAGAGATATGAGAATCCATGCATGAGACATAGCTGAATTGAAACTTGGCACACACTACAACTTGAAGGGAAGACTTAACTTTCTTTGTGCTTACCTCTTTATTTCGCTACGCCCTGCTGGCTCCTACCTTTGAATTGGAGCATACCAAACTACTCCACTGGATAAAGTGCTTTGCCCTCCCCTTAATTTATAAAAGAAATTGAAAAATGGATATGGGGTATTTTTTCTCATGTATATTATCACTTATACCTTTATCTTTTCAACACCCAGTGAGCTAGCATATATTTATTAAGAGATTTGTTGGACCTTCTAATCAGAGGACAAAATGATCATTATATCTATTCTTAAAACTGTCAATTGGAGAAAAAATATACAAATTTTCAATATTGGTTTGAGAGCATGTTATAGGGAGCCTGTGAACATCAAAAGTCATTTGTTTTTAGCCTCCAGTTTATAATTGAAGGGCATACTCAGGAGAGCTGTGACAATGACTGGCAGACTGGAAATCCTCCTCTAAAAGAGCTGCAGCGGCTGACTGTCAAGTTTAAGTCTCCAAGGAAGACATAGCAGTAACTGTTTTAGCCAAAAAGCAGAAGCAAAGACCCGAACAACTAACTGAAAACCTGTGTAGAAAATACATCTGTGTACCAGCAAATGACTCACTGAAAGCTTTTGAAACCCAAGGTTTCAAAAAGTTTTATAAGCTGTTTCTCAATTTTGACTCCATGTGCCAAACTCCAAACAAATTACATGTATTGAGCCATTACAGTTGATTCATGAACTTCTCTCTTCAAATTTCCTAAAGAGTATACAGATGCTGAATTGACAAAAAGTCGACTACCTAATCACATGATTCAAAGGTTTACCAGAAGTCTAAACCTCTGTGATACTAAATGTGATGACTGTTTTCCATTTTTCAGTGTCTATTGCCTTTCTCTAGCATTAGCATTCTATTATCAGTAAGCAAACTTAACATTGCTTACTTAATGAATAAATTAAAACTATAGTTTCCTATTGCAGTGTACAACAGAATTTACGGAACACAAGTAAAAAAAAAAAAACGGGAATCAAATTCATTTCTAGCATCGTATTTACTGGATGAAGTTGTTTGTCCCTCCTTTATTTCTTTTCTCTTTCTTAACTTTACCTTTCCTTCCATTCTTAACTTTCTGTTCAAAGTCTCATACAAACTAGCATGTTTTAAGTTTTGTTATGATGTGCTGGACTCATCAGCAGGGTCAGCTATAAGCAAAAAACACAATAAATCCAGTTTGTCTATTGACAGAGATATGGTTCTCTGTATTTTCCATGATGTCTCATGGAAGAACAGTCTTTTAGAACTAAATAAGAAAACTAAGAGATTGGCATGGTTTTTCCTGGAAAATGTGTAGTGAATTTTTTTTTCAACTGCTACATAATTCTTGAATTATTAAATAAAATGGCACCAGAAAGGCTCTGGAGGATGTGCTAAACACGGCACTGAGCTTAGACACTCAAGTTTAATTTTAGGAGCTGGGGCAGCACCACATCCCTCCTGCAAAACAGAGGCATGCCTAGTTTAAAGATGAGAGAGGAAGAGGGATCCAAGTATAGAAAAATACAGTCAGGAAAGCTAGTCGGAATATGGAGGAAGGGCCAAAGAAAGAACCCTCCCGTGCTGGCAAATTAAGAAAGCACTTTGCAAACTGGAAAGGTCAATGGGATTGTTCAGGTGTTTTGATGTGGAATATGCAAAGTAACCCCTTCACACAGCCTCCCTCTCGGGATATTTGACATGCTCACTCACCCTTTTGTGAAAGTGGATTCTATTAGAGAAACTCAATGAAGACCTGAGATCTGTGACTACGTGTTGGCCTTGGACAAAAGCAGAAAGAAGACATGCATGCACAGGAGACTGCAGCAACAGCTGACAGCTGTGTTACCCCAGGGAGGCCCAGGCGATGGGGGTCAGAGACCCCGACTTAATCTAGAGCCACAAGCTGCCTGTGCCAGCAGAAGTCAGTTACTGAATCTCTGCTCCTGCGTTTTCTCCAGAGTCAAATGACGGTGATGGTAGCAGGCTTGGGGGCTGTGGTGAAGGTTAGGGCTATTATGCATAAAGTGCTTATTATATAAAAGTTATCCTTTTGATGATGGGGCTTTTTGATCCCATTTTTGTTTTAGCTGCTGAAAACTCTGGGCCAAGTCAGTCATTCAAAGGGTGGGTGAGGAATGGGGAACAACTTTGGCCTTCATATGTGTGCTGTTCTTCTTCACCCTGAGTCTTAAACGAATATATATTTCTCTATTCCTAATTGTTTAGTCATTATTTACATCCATTGTGTTATATTACACCCTGCATCAGACCCATGACCAAAAAGTGGGATTACATAATCAGACAGAAAATAAGAGTTTTTCCTGTATTATTCTCCCAGTTTCTCCATACTTAAACTGAGGAAATAATGGGAGTTGGTATATTTTTATTCACTTCAGCTGCTGCTGCCAAACTTACAGTTTTATAGAGTCATTTGACTAATAATTGAAATGACCCGGTGACATTGCTCAAAACTTGCCCCATATTCTCTCACCTTGTCCCTTTGTTATCAAAAGTTGCCTCCCACCTGGGGAGCAGTGAAGCAGTGTCTGTGGAAACTTGGTCTTTTCTTCTTCGTTATGTCAACATCAATTAAAGTTGACCAGACCCCACAGGCATCCCAAAATGTCTGCCTAGTTCATAGGAGGCAAGAAAAGAAACAAGCGAGAGGTAAACAATATTCCCATTTAACACCTGAGGGGAGCGAGGCCCAAAGATGCCAGAGCTCAGCCCAGAGCCTTCATCAGAAAAACAGGAATTAAACCAGGTCACTCGCTTTCCTGCCTTCTGAATACTAAGAAAGTGACCTCTTTCTATACACTGATTAGTCAAGCAATCTAGCTTGTCAAAACATCAAAGCCTGGATGCATTTACTTGATGCTGCTGAAGATTCTTAAAAAACAAAAGACCACCACCATCAACTCTCACATAATAGCGCTTACTGGCAGAGCTTAGGTAGGGACCAGGCCTCCTAATTTAGAAGGACAGGGGTGGCATAAGCCTTGCCTCTACCTCTGGGTTCTACTGCTAATCTGTGAAAGCACTGGGACCCCACATCTAAGAAGTTTTAATTTATGGAAAGGGAAACAAAACTTTAGTCTCAAATGCTTCATAATTTTTACAAACGTATTTTCCTTTTCCTTTCCTTTAATAACTTTTGAAGACACACAGGAATTGAGGATTTGATAATCTAAACTTTCCAGTAGTGGTTTTTCTCTTTGTTTTGGTTTTGATTTAGTAAAGAGTAAAAGGCCTAGATCAATCCTAACATCCTGGAATAAGAGGCCTGAAAGCAAAAGCTTTTACAAGGTTCCCCTTGTCCCAATGGTCAAGTGGAACATATCTGACTTTCTAGTTCCCCCAAATGCAGGTGCTCACAGAATCCTGTTTATACCTATATTGTGGGAAAGAGGAAACACTCATTGCTCTGCTAACAAAAGCTCTGGACGCAGTTAATCCTTGACAAACGGAACAAGTAGGAACCTTAGTTGCTTTTCAGTTTTGATTTCCTTAACATGTCTTGACAGAGATATTTTACAAGTACACTAAGACAATACCTGTAGCTTTTACCAAAAGTTGTTAAAGATAATATAGAAAATAAATTTTGTAAACTGTTTCCAAATTGTCTAGCTATGAAATTTCATAGGATATAACATTACCACCCAGGTCCTAACTGGATTCATAATAAAACAACGACGACGCACCTAAATTAGCAACTTCTTTTTCAAGAGCTAAAAAGAAGTAATAAAATCTCCATTTAATAACAATCTTAGTTTTTATAAAAGGAAATGAGACTTCTGTGTAACTGGCACAGTTCAAGTACATCTATCAAACAGACGCGATTTTAGATCTTGCTTTTCCAACCATGGAAGATCATAAGCAATGCTCACAGCACATCTAGAACACCGTGTCCACGCAGACAGAGCCACAGTCCCACTCGTTTTCCCAGGAAGAAACCACACTTGGATGCATCAAGAAGCGCACCAATTAATTTTACTCTTCTCCTTCCCTCCCTCCCCACAGGTTTTAATCATCTGTTTTGTAGCAACTGTTGGAAATTATGGGTAACAACAACCTTGGAACTTCAATACCAATACAAACCAATAAGCACTGCCACCTTCTTGGCAGTTTGCCATGTGTGCTATTTTAAAATGAGGCATTAGGAGGCAGCAAATGGTTCAAAAATCCCAGGCGGACAAATGTGGGAAGTTGGAAAAGGGACCTTAAGCAGCAAAAGCACAGAAAACGGCCATCATCATCTGAAACACAGATTTCTAAGAATTTAGATCTGCTATGAGAAACAGTGAAAAGAAGGAAAGAGTTTGGCCCTCAGAGACCCCTCTGTGAAGCTATCCATCCCCTATGTCAGCACCTCTAAAAAATTCTGCTGGTGACCTTAAGGGTTAAACAACACAGGTCTTCGTTTCATTTCATCTTGTTTTGTCTCTTGGCTCCAGAAACAAAGGTCTCACCGTTGCCTACATAGAATTCTCAAATCGCACTTGCTTTGGCAGAGCCGACACTGACTAATGCAGACACTGTTCAGACCATCACTGGGACATTAGAACCGATTCTACCCCATATCGCTTCATTATGCCTTCATTTACATATCTGAAACATGAACACAGTTACTGAGAAATGCCAATGCCGTGTTTACGTATTAAAAAATACTTGCGACAAGTACTCTAACCCAAAGTGTTATGTCTTCAGAGAGCACGTCTGTCTTATTTTTAGGAAACTAAAAATGAACTTCTCATTTTCCTAAAGGGAGAAAATGTCTCTAAAGAAAGCTTTGTTAGGTTAGGTCTGCTTGATTAAAATAGTACACATGTAGCGTAAACCACCTTAAAATTGTTTGATTGGTTTATAATATCAAAACAATACTTCTCTCTCTCTGGGTATTTCTTCTGAAGCAATAAGCTCATGCAATTTCTCCAAAACAAATTTTTTTCTAGCACAAATGGGAAGGTTCTTAGAAAACATAATTGCTAGGAATCAAAAGTAAAAATGTACAACGGGAGATTGTGTGGTGTATGAAACAAGAAAACTTAATATCTCTAAAGATAGTTCCCTGCAATTTTTGCATTGTTTTGTAAACTGCTGTGCTAAGAATGCATATTTTATATGTCACACAGTTCTGAGCTATCACAGAACAAATGAGAAAGCAGTAATGAAAAACACATTTGTTATTAGTAATATTCTGATGAACAATTGACTCAAACCAAAAGTAATTCATGTCAAATGCTAATTCTGCACATAATCTGTTTTCCTTCTAGGTATGGAAGAAGATTCCAAACTCCTCCAATAAGCAAATGGCAGCTTTTTTTTTTTTTTTTTTTTTGCAATTAACTATGAACACTAATTGAAGAAAATATCACACTTTACTTACTGATTTAAAGAGACTGATGCCATCCTTCCGAATTCAAAGAGGTGGAGAGGAATCGTTGCCACGAGGAAATCTAGCAGGCAAAAGAGGGAAAATAGCAAATATTAGTTGTCTGAAAATTAGCATCTTCGGGTTTTCTTGAGGTACTTCCCACAAGATCCCAAAGCAAACAAGAAAAAGAAAAAGTTGGAGAAAAACATCACACACATCACGAGCCGACTCTCTCCATGCAGCTCCAAACTTTAAAGGCTCAAATTGTTGAGCATCCTGATTGAGCAAATATCCAACTTCAGTTTCACTGGTTACGTACACAATTTCAGTAAGACGAAAGCATCTCCAAAATTATGGTTACTTTAACATATTATCCAGATTTCCCCCCCTGTTTCTCTCCCTTTTTCCCTTTTCCATTCACATTTTTCTTCCTACAAAATGCACATAGGTCTGTTCTTCCTTGTACCCCGAGTCAGGCCTGGCTTTGAAATGCATTTCAATCCCTCAACACAGACTGCTTTCATTGCATTTAGAGTCCCACTAAGGCCCAGCTTTAAAAGCTACTGATTCTTTTTTTCTTTAGCCTTCCTCACAAAGGAAGGGTATTTTGTAAATTACCAGCTCGTTCAGATCAACAAAAGGTACTTTCATAGAAAGCCCCATTTGATTTTGCTCAAATTTGATTACAAGGATGGAGAAAAGGAAAGGAAGTCAAAAAGAAAAACCCCAGATGGCTTTTTCATTCATCTCAGTGAATGAGCTTTATCTGTGCCTTTTGAAACTGTAGCAGTGGAAAAGCATTTCTGTTGGCTTAAAAAACTTGACAAAAATTATTGGTTTGCCATTTCTCATGTAACAGCCATTGGGAACTGGATGAAAAGACTTTTTCATGGGATCGCCTGCTTGGATCAAAATAATGGAGATTAGGTATTTCATTATAAATTACAGTGGGAGATAGAGCAGGCTGTCATATTAATAGCAACCTGCTCCTGGCCTTCAATGGTAGCTATTCTCCTAGACAAAGGACCAAGGGGGTTGTCTATTGAACTTGTACTTTAGGCCTGATCAATTTTCTATCACCAAGGCAAAAGGTGAGATGACTAACAAAGGAATTCACACATGAGTGACC